>JAYESA010000010.1:54785206-55385206 GCA_036927795.1 Iris macrosiphon
GTTAAGTTTTTATAGAGTTTATAAAAATCCTCATTTATCTCCTCCTTATATCAAATTTCCTTGTTGTTTCTTTCTTCTGTGTCTTAATCACACTAGTATATATGCACGTGCATTACAAGTATTTCATACTATTTGGGAAGAACAAAAAATAGTTCCTTAATTTTTTACTAGATCAAACAACAACCCATTAATTTTTTTACTACTTGGAAAGAGCAAACAACAGCCCCCTTAATTTCTTTTTCAATACGTAATTACCTAACTACTCATGTTAAATTTAATGAACAATTTTAATTGGTAATCATAGATAAGCGCATTCTTGGAAAAAAAAACTTCCATGGTGAAGCCTCAACTTCTCTTATTATATAGTAGTATAGATATAGATAGTATATAGATTAAGGAGTTCCTCACAGATCCTTATCGCATACCTTTGTTTGTGACATTGTGTCCCTTATCTACGGAAGATTTGACATTCACTTTATAAGTCATTTTCCTATAGGAATAACATTTACTTCATCCTGACAGAGGCTTTAGTTTTGTGTTGTTTCATTATCAGGCTGTTCTTAGAAATTCTGTGCTCCTTGAATGCATTGGTAGGATTGCATTTTTTCATCTATGGTTCTATCATCCAGAAAATTATTATACCTTGAAATGCAGCTTCATTTTAAGAAATCAAGAACAAATAAAACAGTGATAGGAATGACTGTAACTTGAGAACAAGCTTCTAGGTGCTGGAATCTTTAACTTTTAATTGGAAAGGGTCCTTTTCCTGTGTTACAGAAATACGGACTGATACTGCACGATACTGAACACAATACTGAAACGAGATACAGAAGTATTTCAGTTAGGTAAGGGCCCTTCACTATGTTTCCCAGATACTGAATACAGTACTGAATCAAGATATGGACATGTTCACATAGGTAAAATAAGTAGTTACCTATATTGAACTATATGATGATAGGTATGGGCACGATACAGACACCATTTCCCCCTTTTCCTGTGACATAGGTACTATCTTGCATTTAAATTTGGTTACATGTAAACATGATACGGATACAAACAACATTTCCCTGACCTGCAACAGAGTCTAGCATTTATGTTACTTCTCAACAGTCCTTTCTATTGTTTATTTTATTTTTAATGTCCTTGCTGGCTTGCACACAATAAAGACCACATATGCCAAAATCTTATGATATATTGTCTTTTGTTTTTAGGCTCAATTTTCCCAAATGCGTCCAGTGGCAATGCCTTCTAATGTTGCTCCTCGCATGCCAATGTATCCACCTGGTGCTCCTGGTCTTGGACAACAACTATTTTATGGTCAAGCCCCTCCTGCCCTCATTCCTCCACAGGTAATTGTTTGTTTCTAGAATGAAAGCTTTCCTTTTACGTTTTGACACACGTTTTCCTTTAATTGTTAAGAAACTGTATTCTAATTTACTCCTGCTGTTTCTCATGCCATTTGGCTTTAGGTTTTAAGCTTAGAAGCCAGAAACGACTTGGAGGTCAACGAATCTCAGTAAGAATCTCGATTCGGGGTTCTTACTTGGGAGCTCGTTTCTCATGTGACGGGAGCTTGTTCCTCCGGCAACATGAGCGATTCCCATAATATGGCCATAATTTTAAAAGAGCATATATTTAGGAAGAAAGTTAGAAAAAATTTAATACTTGTTTATCAAAGTATAAAAAAATTAAAAATTATTTACCTTGACATCATAAAAAATCAACTTGGGAATGATCTCTGTAACTTGTATTGGACTTTATAAATTCTAATAAATATTAAGATATTTATAAGCTTTGATAACAATAATTAATAAACATAAAAAATTTATTAGCGCAGGCTCCCATCACACTCCTAATTTTAGACTCTTTTAAGTAGTCACGTTCCCCCGCTCCCGTCCCCCGCCCCCGCCTCCGTCCCCCGCCTTTATCCCTGTTCCCGCTTCTGGCTTCTAAGGTTTTAAGTATGGCTGTTAATGATGACCGACAACCCACCTGAATTATAGCTTAAAATACGGATTTGTATGTAAAAAGTAAGACCCGATTAAATTTCGTGCCGGGTTTAGATACAACATATAAAATCTGAAATGAATTTGGATCTAGTCCTGGCATTTAATTAAATACAAAAAGTTCTTTATGTATACAAATTGGCTTGTGGCTAATTGGTTAATGCTTCTGTTTTGTTGTTGGTGAATGGCTGGGTTCGATCCAGTGGTTCTCTTATTATTTATTTTCCTCTTGCAGACCCCAAAAACCACTGTTCTAAAAGGCGGCCGCCTAGACAGGTGTCCGTCTGATGCCCGCCTAGGCGTCCGCCTAGTCCCCCCCCACGCCCGACGAAGCATGTTATGGGCTTTTATGGACTTTTATGCAATTTTCATTAGGTTTCTTGATATTTTTTATATATTTTTAACCGCCTACATATAGACGGCCGCCTAGGCGGGCTAGGCGCTAGGCGGTGGGTGCTCGCCCGATTAGCACCTAGTGCTTTTCACAACCTTGCCTAAAACATAAAATTGGGTCCGGGTTCTAAAGATGGAACCCGAATAACTATCTGGTTGGGTTAGGGTATATTTTTGGAAACCCGAAATTAGAACCCGAATAACTATCTGGTTGGGTTAGGTTATATTTTTGGAAACCCGAAAGTAGCTTGGGTCGGGTTTGGATTTCCATAAATCTGACCCGAACCCAACCCTAGTTTTAAGGTGATGATCTCATGATATATACTACAAACAAGAATCATTTGAACTTTATCAGTGTGTACTAGTTGACTTCTGCCCTTAAAGTTGTAAATAATTTTAACTTTACTTGTAGCTTGCCTTCTGTCCTATGTCTTACATTTTCATTTTTTAAGTCAAATAAGCAGTTTGAAGGGTTAAAGAAGGATATGAATAGTGTTAGCGTTACAAAGACATGACCCTTACAGTGCCGAATGGCAGAAGAGGATTCAAACAGATTGCCCCAGAAAATTGGGATGAATGTTTTCTTGTTCTTATTGTTGTGGGGGATATTATATACATGATAGGAGGCTGCACTGGTTTTAAAGTGTCAATTGAAGGAACAATGATGTTGAATGACGACTCTTGTGGTTTTAGTTGTCTAGCACTTCCTATTTTAATTGGTACAGTGGTAACCTAGAGGAGATTGGTTTTGAATTATTACTTTACTGTCTGGTCTTTGTAAACAGAATTTGGTTCTAAGTTCTTAAGTAGAATTAGAACAACAAAGTAATCTTCCCTTTTATTAGTGCTTTGGTGATAGGATTTACAAGCTGCAGGGAAATCAGCTTTTGTGTAGTGTTATTTGCTTGTGTTCATTTTCAAATTCTCATTTTATCTTATTTATATATTTTGGTGCTCAATGATTTAGTTCTATATTAATTTTCAGAATTCTAAATTCAGTTCTTCATGTGGACTACTAAATTATGTTATTTTTTTAATTGTTTTCCCCTATAAATTGATCAACCTGTGATCTTTCTATAGCCTGGATTTGGCTACCAGCAGCAGTTTGTTCCTGGGATGAGGCCTGGTGGTGCTCCTATGCCCAATTTCTTCTTTCCAATGGTCCAGCACGGTCAACAACCTCAAAGGCCAGGGGGGAGACGTCCTGGTGGTGGACCTGTGCAACAGGCACAACACCCTGTGCAGATGATGCAACAGCAGGTGGGTGCTGATCATTTATTAATTGTTTATTAGAGTAGCATCTTATGTTAAAATATTGCCCTCGAGTCCATTCAGAGATTTGATTGACTGGAAATATGAAAATTGTTGCAGATGCTTCCAAGGGGTGGTCGTGTCTATCGCTATCCTCCAGGGCGCAACATGCCTGATGTTCCAATGTCTGGCGTAGCTGGAGGAATGCTCTCTGGCCCCTATGACATGGGGGGTATTCCCATGAGGGATGCTGGCATGTCGCAGCCAATTCCTATTGGAGCTTTGGCTACAGCTCTGGCCAATGCAAGCCCTGAGCAGCAGAGGACGGTATGTTCTCTTCTGGTAGTTTCATGAATTCCGTCATTTATAAGTGTCACAAGCCATGATAATTTTTGCTATGTGATGAACAAATCGAGGGTTGGATCATTCGTGAATTCATTGCACATTAATCCCAAGCTCTCAAGGACACCATAATGTTTTAAAATTGGGGCCCTTAATCCAGTAGTAACCAAAAACTAAGATGAGCGTAACTTGAATGTGCCTTGACATATTTACAACCTATACGAAAGTACACTTTTTTCTCACAGTCTCTTGTGTACCAGATGCTTGGGGAGAGTCTCTACCCACTTGTCGATAAGCTGGAGCATGAGTCGGCGGCTAAAGTGACTGGTATGCTTCTAGAGATGGACCAGACTGAAGTTTTGCATCTGCTGGAGTCCCCAGAAGCTCTGAAGTCTAAAGTGGCAGAGGCTATGGATGTTCTCAGGAATGTTGGGCAGCAGCCCGGAACACCTACCGATCAGCTGGCTTCACTGTCACTGAATGACATTGTTTCTTGAGTCGATCATCTGGATTTTGAGTATGAGAATGTTAGTTTTCTGCAGACATGAAACTGAGTTTGGATTGTTTGAGATAGCCAATGGTTGCAGTCTGTTTCAGTTTTTTGTTTTTTGGTAGGGATGTTTGCTAGTGCTTGCTTCTCGTCGTACTGTTTTATTTTTGAAGTTATTAAAGATATTGGTGTGGAACTTTCATGCGTAGTTTATTTTCGACACTTTATGCTTTTATACCCATATTATTTTGTATCTTCTGCTGCAGGTTGAGTTTCTGTGCATATTTTCAGCAAATTCCATGATGAATGGCCAGGCCTGTAGATATTTAACCTTTAACCATGGTTTTGCGGCTTTGATTAATGTTTGTCAGTTCTTGCCTATTCATATCCCATTGTGGATTTAAAATAGCATTGATTAGCCGAGTTCCGTTTACAACTTGTAGCACTGATTTGAAAGTGACTGGAGTGCAACTTGCATGCTTTGTTCAGTTTATACTGTACTCATATCGTCATGTCTACTGCAGATTGCCTGGAATGTGGTATTTTGCATCATGTCTACTGCAGGTTGACTGGTTTCTATGGATATTGTCAGCAATTTCCAGGTTGAATGGTTAGGCCTCCTTTGCACATTTAGCTTTTTACCATGGTGGTTGCCTGATTTGTGTTTTTGTCGGTTTTGGCATGACTTCATCGGAAATATTACTTTAATACTGATAAATTTTAATTTCAAGGTAGTAGACTTTTTGTTATGCCTATATCCTGGAATATGAACAGTTGTGTAGTATTTCTTCATTATCCGACTAGTTTGCATGAATACCTGGTACATGTTGATATCGTTTATTGGATTGAAAGTAAAATTTCTTATATTATTATTGTTATTCTATATTTTTTTTCTTTCACTAGTTGGTCTTTAGTTGAATCATGGACACTCGATTTTTATATCTTAGGCTATTGGTGTCTAATCTGTAACATCATCCGAATTACCTTACCCACTGGACATGTTACTGCTGAAAATTTTAGAGAAGTATAAGAATTAATAATATTTTTGTTGTAAATATGGATAATTCACCACATTGCTTGATATTATATCTTTTGACATTTATTTTCTTAATTGCTATCATTAAATGTCAATCTCAATTGTAAGCCTATGTAAAGGGTTTCTCTCTAGTTGATTTATATGGTGAATGAAGAAACAATTTCGTCCACTCTCTACTTTATAACAATTTTAGTATATTTCTGTTTAAATTGTAGATAATTATCCTGACCTGTTTGCAGATTGACATTTTCTACCCAGCACAAATCTATTTGCTACTGGACAGGATCCCAGCGTTTTTATTTGTATTGTCCGGACGACCTGTAGAGTTAATATTCAGATGATCGCTATTTGAACCAAACCGACCTGTTAACATACGTCTATACAAGTAACAAATATACGAGTACAAAAGGTCAAAGACTACTAGTGTCAAATAACTCCTACAACACCACAAAAAAAGAGAACAATAAAAAGCTAGTAGGTGACATCCAAAGATCCACACGAAAATTTCTCCCTCTAGTAGGTGTCTATCCATTAACTAAAGATTACAAAATTTCACAAACATATCTAAAGATTCATAAGGAGATTTGGCCGTTGACTATCTTCTACTGAGTCCTTAGAAAATTCCAGCATCAGTAACATTGTAAGCAGGCCCTTTTTTGGTGATATATATATATATATATATATATATATATATATATATATATATATATATATATATATATAGAGAGAGAGAGAGAGAGAGAGAGAGAGGATCCACATTCTTCCCCTATTATGTATTTTCAAGTATTCCTATGTTTATAACCGTTGGATCTTATTTAAATCATATAATCTTAACCATTGATTTGAACGGTTAAGATTAGATAACTTAAATAAGATTATACGGTTGATAACATGAGGATACAAAAAATCGAAAATGTGGACCTATATATATATATATATATATATATATATATATATATATAAACGGGATATGAGCCATAGTGTTCATTTTTTTACATGAATCATGCACATGTAGACCAATAGGAATAGTGTACTAGTGCACATGGGTGCACATGGAATGTGGAGTCTACATACATGTGGACCAATAGGAATAGAGTGTAGTAGTGCACATGGGTGCACATGGGATGTGGAGTCCACATGGGATGTGAAAGTCTATTCCTATTTGTCCACATATGCATGGCTAATGTAGAAAAATTAGCACTATGTCTCATATTCTGTTTACCCTAGTGTACTAGTGCACATGGGTGCACGTGGGATGTACGAATCCATTATGATTGGTTCACATGTGCTCCACATGTGCACGACTCATTTAGAAAAAAATGAGATGTAAGAATCCATTCCTAATGGTCCACATATGCTCCATATGTGCATGACTCATTTAGAGTACGGTCTGACCTGCATGGGCCACTACTAAAAGTATGTCACACCCCGCTTCCGAATAATCGAGTACGGGTTGAGCATGCCTAGCCTACGCTGTCGTGAAAAGCGGTAGTTAGCTGTTTAGACCTTTATAAATCATCCAATAATAGATCAATTCCTTATCACAGCTACTAGACACGGTCCCATGAGTACGGTCACCACACACCATCACATTCTATTACTCTTTATTACACCTGTTACAATAAGTGTCCAGAAATAAACTCGATAAATGATAAAGGTAATATCTCATGCTATCCCTATATATACAGTCATCCAGTCTGAATCCCTCACAATACAACAATAGTCATGACTGAAAGTAAACCTAAGCAAATCTACTAAATCTCTGCAATGTCATCCAAACCCTGGCCAGCATCCTCAACTGTCTCCAAAGTGTCCTCCGTGCCATAGAAAGTAGGACAAAGGTCCTCTAACTCACCTGCCACTTATCTAGTCAGGAAACAGAGTAAAGTAACAATCTATAACTTATGAATCAATACGACATATGCAAAAGTAGATGCAACCATTAAATGAGCTAACCTGATGAATCAGAAATTATGCAAGTACTGAAACACGTACAAGGAAACATTACGACATGTGATTGAAATGATGAGTTTAATATGTGATCGGCTGGATAAAGTACGTAAATAAATGATGCGGCTTAACCACATGTCGTGTACGGTTTAAGCTAGGAACATGACCTAACTAGTTTGGGATTTGGTCACATATCTACTAGCATTTCTCCTTCCCAAGTACCATAACCAAAAATATAATAAATAGCACATGGAGTACAAGTCAAGTCATGTCTGAATCATGTCCAGCATGAAAGCTATACTACATGAATAAAGTACGAAAATGCGGACTTAAGTACTTGCCTGAACCGCTTATAATAGCCAAATCCAATCCCTCGGTATTTGTTGTTAAAGGCATAAATGCTGATTAGTTTTTTATCCCAAGTTCCTAATTACTCTCTAAATCCTTAATATCCCATAGTTCATTAAAATTATTATATTCTAAATTCCTAATTTTATCCTTTTAACCTTTATTAGTTTTACAAGTCATTAATTAACCCTTAGACCTTAGCCTCTGATCATCGAGTATACAGATGCAGCTCTAAACTAAACCTACAGCGACCATTTTGAACTGGTTATTCTGGCCTATTGATTTTACATAATAAATAAATGGAGAAATATTTGATAATAAAATAAAAGAAATTTTAGGAATTTTTATCATTACTTTAGTAAATAAAAGAAAAAGGAATTTGGGTAAAAGAAAGAAAACCAATAAAATAAAATATCAAATAGCCCAAAAATAGACTATTTGATATTAACCCCCCTCTTAGATTAGATATATTGATATTATCCCATGTTAGATTAAAAGTTGAGAATACACCCCTTGAAAGTGTTGTTAAAAACTCTTTAACGACACTTTCAAAACTCATTAACGACACTTTCAGGTTTTTAACGACACTTTCAGGGGGATATTTTCAACTTTTAATCTAACAAGGAGGTAATATCAATATACCTAACCTAAGAGGAGGGTAATATCAAATAGTCCTAAAATAAAACACTAGTCGTGGACAGTGCTCTCCTTCATGAAGACAATACAATTGTTTCATTTAAAAATATTTAAACGAATGCTTAACAATTCAGACCCAAAAATTTGGTTAAATCAAATCAGATTCTATATCAGGAATCACTAATTTTCTTTTATAAAATTTTCTCATTAATCTTTCCGTCTTTCTTCCTTTCACGTTTAAGCCAACCCACCACCCATCTTTTTGGTCTCGACTGTGACCCCAGCGCCTCATCTTCGCGGGCTCACCCTCTAACCACCCCCCCTCCCCTCCCCCCCCCCCCCCCCCCCCCCCCCCCCCGGAGCATCCCACCCTCGGCGAGCCACCCCCGCTTTTCGCGCGAGCCCAGCGTGCGCCGCACGCAGCCCCGGCCTTCCGTACGAGCCCAACGGCCACCGCACGCCGCCCTGACCTTCTCGCAAACTGAGCACAGCCATACCCCGTAAAGCTACCGCCGCGATAGCGTCCACAGCACGCCGGCGTCCCCGCGGCTACGCCCTGTTCTTATCTGCCTCACACTTATGCACCGATGACCAACGACATTGAAGAACAGATAAGGAATGTTAGCCCAATGATTAAGTTGAGTTTTTGAATATGGCTAACAATCAAGCAATCTCTAAATGTTGATACTTAAACTTAGCATTGTCCAAATATGTATTACATATTTGCTACTGTATATTGCTTTGTTCGTCTAACATGTATTTACAGAAAAATAATAAGCAAGATCAGATATGGACATATGCACTGAAGAAAACATGTTGTGCCAAAGACGACGTTAAACCAGAAGATTTCTCTGAACAACCAATGACATCTCCAGAGGCTCGCACCCGGGGGTTCCGCCGCCGTCAAAGAAAAAGGCATCTTCAAGTCTACTCAAATTTTAGAAGATTGACGTCGTCAAAGTGCTCTTGGGTTTAGATTTATTATCTATTTTATATTTATGTATGGGACAAATTGTACATCGGGTCGCACTGGCATTAAGAAGCATAAACCCCATCCCAACACATCCAAACCTATTTCGGTTCAACTAGACCCAAATGCCAAAACCCACAGAATTCTATCCAAAACTAAACTGGCCTATGGAGACCAAACTAGGGCCGAGTTCTGCACCTGACCGAACTCGGGCCGAACTTGGTCCCCTTGATCCAGTTTGCAACATTCACTTCCAACGTTCATCGAAAAGAATAGACAGCCAACGTTCATATTTTCGAACGTTTGGTGACCGAACTCTGCCCGAATTCGATCACCCTACTACCCTATAAATACCCAAGTATTTCACTCATTTATTATCAACTAATTCACTTGCAAATCAACTCATTCTGAGCTATAAACCTTCATATTATCAAGTACAACTCCTAGCCTTCTAGTGCCAAGTATGATCTTGGTTAGAATTTTGTTCGAGTTGTAACGCTTGTAGTTGTTTAAAGTCGACAAGCTCTTCGGATCAAAGCTTATGGTTTTAAGAAGTCGATATGTCATTCGGATCAAAGCACGTGTTGTACGCTATTCATTCAAATAGTGGATTAACACTGGGCAAGAGTTCTCAGGACTGGACTACCCTCCACGAGAGATACCAGTATATATTACGATATTTACGTTTGTGACTTCTTACTCTGATTTTTTCCTTACTTGCTGCTAATTTTTAGTTTGTAACTTGCCATAGTTTTTATTGGATATAACTGTTACACATTATTTACCCCTCCTCTAGATTTGCCATCAAGGGACTGTCACCCTTCAAAATTATCACACCCCGCTCCTGAATAATCGGGTACGGGTTGAGCATGCACAGCCTATGCTGCCGTGAACAATGGTAGTCAGTTGCCTAGACCTTTATAAATCATCCAATAATATATCAATTACTCATTACATCTACTAGACACGGTTCCATGAGTACGATCACCACACACCACCATATTCCATTACTCTTTATTACACCTTTTATAATTAGTGTCCAGGAATAAACCCGATGAATGATAAAGGCAATATCTCACGCTATTCCTATATACAGTCATCCAATCTGAATCCTCATAATACAACAATAGTTAATAAAAAAATCTTTCTAATTTAATTAGAATGTAAAAAATCAAAAAGTATTAACCATATTTAGCTTTGGAACATAAAATAATTATAATAAATATAAATTAAAGTATGGTGACGTTATTAAAGATAATTAACAAATATCTTGATGACATAATTTTATATCTTTTAGTTTTCATATTTTCATCTATTTTTAATTGACAAAAATTAACCTATATGTTTTTTTATTGTTTCTTAATTCACATTGTCATCTCGTAGAACAAAAGTTATCAGTCTTTAAAAAAGTTATAAAAAGTACAACCAAAACCATATCTAAAAAAAAAAAAAAAATCATGTTCTTCTCTTCATTTTTCGTCGTTGGCATATTCCTTACAAATACTGATATATATTTATCAATGATACTTCCTCATCCTCCCCGTCAATCACTTTGTTCCTCCTTCCATACAACGACAATCCTATAATCCATGACATTCTCCTAAATCCAAAGAGTCGAATATAACGCATAAGTCGAATAGAAGTTCGTGATGAGTCAAAATAGCATATAAATAAGTTGCTAAGCTATGGGGAACGTAATTTCTCTCAAAGATCAGTCTTTTACCACTCAATCTTTGAAAGAATAATGAATAGTAGAATATAACGATTATTGAATCACAATCGACTAATCGATGATGGTGAAATCTCATTCCTTAACCTTCAATTTAACAGAGGCTAGTTCTTATAGTGTCCATATTAGACACTCTTGTGTCTCATACCGTTTTGTCGACATAATTGAATCGTATCCGACCCTGATTGAAGTCAAACAAAAAAATAGATGTTCAAGAATTATACTTGACCAAAATTGGCATGTCCAACTACTCTGACGGACACGGTCAAGAAACCTCAGACACGATCTCCTTCGTGTCTGGTTGAGACAATCTACCAAATACCCAGTCCAATCAATCTGTATTCGAGTGAACTATGAAAATCATAACAAGATCTCTGAATTCGAAAATGAACACATCAAAGGAAGAACGATCATAGTTCAAAATAGAATTATAGGGGAGTTTACCTATCGATCAAACGCTTCCCGATTTGTGTCACACAACTGATCAAACTCTACGGACACTGCAGTAAAATTAAACACGGTGAGCTGAGACCTTTCTATATTGCAGAGTCAGTGCTCTGTCGTAGAGTTCAGAGATAAATTGGAAGGGAAAGGATCGAAGAGGAAGGATCAAGAACTCACCGAGTGGAGATCTGATCCAGATCGGAGCTCCAATCACTTGATTGAGTTTCAATCTATTGCTTCTTCGATCGAGAACTGCTCGACGTCAGAATAGAACAACTCAAGAAGAAATCGATCCATTCGATCAATCCAACCCGAAGAAGAAGGGAGGATCAATGATTACTAACGAAAACAAGTTCGTAACCGCTGATCGTTGCTCCGATCCCGCTTGAGTTCGTGAATCAACGAACCGCCAATGCTTGGATCGGTCCATCGTAGCTCGTCGTCGATCAATCATTCGTCTTCATCGACGACTTCAAAAGGCCGCTACTCTGGTCGGTCATCCACGAGGAGCTTTGGTCGGGACCGCTATGGCCATGAAGCTTAGGGTTTCAGGAGGAATTGGAGCAGGGGAATAATTTGACAGGGCTTTGCTAGTGGGGAGGTAGTGAAGAAACATAGGGCGGTCGAGTCTATTTATAGGGATCGGAGAAGGCGGTTAGTTCGGTAGGGGTAGGTCGGTGGGAAGGACCTGGGGCCTTCATGAAGGTTCGGGAGAAGGCGGTGGAGATGATCCCTCGTGAAGCTTTGGAAAGGGTCGGAGAAAAATGGTAGGTGGTCGGAGAAATGAGACGGATAAATTAGGGGAGAAGAGTACTGGTTGACCCGCCCCTGGCTATTGATCATTCTGTGAACGGGTTTTGGGTTTCTTTAAGCCAGGCCCAATTGAGTTGGGTTTGATTCTTTGGGCCAACAGCGATCAGATCTATTGACTGTTATCCGGTTTTGGACTGACCCAATAGGATAATAATATGTATACAATTTATATCATCAATAGCATTAGGACTAATATACCTACTAGGAATATTAAGATATATTATTGACCAAAAGAACTATATATAAATTCTACTTATTATTATGGTTATAAGGGTTTATTACTAATACTTTAGCAATAATTATCTAGAAATGATTTACTCAGAAGAATTATATGAGAATTCTATTTATTTGAGAAAAGCGAGGTTAAAGAAATCGCGGCCAGGTACCCAAATTTGAATCCAAATTTTTTATTTGTTGTTCGATCTAGTTGTCCCTATACGTAGCCTGATTAACCACCTTTGCTTCAATACAATTATCTCCTTGTAAATCCCAGTTTTATATATCAATACCCATCGCCAAATCTCTAGAAAAAAACTGAAACTGACAAATAGAAAATCGACTGTTGTCAAGCCAAACACCTAACCTATCTAGGAAGCTTGATAATTCTCTAATCCTTCGACCATTAAAAACCAAATGCACGGTTGCACAACCAATATAACCAGCATCAAAATGATGTATTTGGTTAGAATTAATATGATTGTTTTAATGGTTAAAAATTGGATTGGAAATTATGAAAATTTGTTTTGGAAACTAAGAAATTCATCGACACGGGGTTGGTCCCATCAGCTCGAATCGATTACACCAAAATGCGCGCATGGTATCCTTCGACGTGTGGGCTTTGACAAAATTTGAATTGGTCGCGTGTGCACAACGAATTTGATCCGTATTCGTCAAAAATTACCGTATCATGACTTTTTGAAAATTTTCAATTACTTTGTTCATGCTCGTTATATCGCAACAAGACTTGCGCCAATGGACTCGCATCATTTGACTTGTCCTGTGACCCAAGTTTTGTTCGATTCGGAGATAATTGACCGAATTACCGTTTCGCGGGCCCCACGATCATAATCGACGGGCGATTTAAGATGGGCTCATCGGAATCCAATTCTGGATGTACCATTATTTTTGTATGGTCATTCTATGTCACGCTCCAGTCCCAAAATGCGTAGGACTAGGAACACATAAGCATGCCAGCCGTATGTATATGACAACTCCAATATATGGATACCATAATACACGCGTACGCTGTAATATGAATATAAACTTACATGTGGTATATATAGTGTCACAAGTCACAGATATACTAATCTAATCCACACAATAAGTCATAGAAAAGAAATACTAAACTAGAATAATGAGTTTGAAGTATCCAAAATAATAGTCGGTTGAGACAAATCCACTACCAAAAACTATATCCAAAACTAAAATGAGAGAGGAGAGAGGAGTATAAAATCTCCAATATAAAATAAGGTGATGGCAGAAGTGTATCAGCTAAGAAGATCCATCGCTAGAGATAAACAAAGACGCTCCGAAGGTAAGACCTCCTCGGAAGAGATAAGTGGTAAGTCCTGATTCGTGCTCCTGCGAAATATCATGAACATCTACACCTGGAAAGGGACCAGGTCCTCAGAGGGACGTAACAAGATACATAGAAGAAAGCCACTTTGAATACAGTAAACATGCATAATAGGTAAAAAAATATGTAAGTACGATGTACAAGACAATTTATATGAATGCAAATGAGGATAACTTTTCAACGTATGGGTAAGGGTAGGCTACTCGATCTAAGCCTCACAACTCACACACCCGTCAGGGGACATCAGAAATCGCCATACCTCGGGGGTAGCGACCAGCGCGACTCTACAGAAATCAACATACCTCGGGGGTAGCGACCAGCGTGACACACGCCCGTAGTGCGAGCTATATACTATGGTTTACCAGAGTGGTTAAAGCCCATACGCCTACTGATTGTCCTCTTATGATACTAAGTGTCATGTGTGTGTCAACATATCTAATATATAATAATGACTGAAAGAAACTACACATGCAATGAATATACAGAAATGCAATGAATATACAAAAATATAATAAGCATGCAAAGTATACGACACGGGGGATTTTCTGCGGATACTGGCTGATTCCGACGCGCACACGCGTCCAAATTAGTTTTTGCGAAAGCCCATACGTTCGGGTATACTGTGCACATCTTTTGGTATACTTGGTACATGACGGGGCGGTCCCGTTTGGCGGGGCGCACTCCATATCGCAATTTCTGGAATTTGTGAAAAAGTAGGTTTTTGGGGTTTTCCATCTAATTTAATTCTACACACAGCAATTAATAAATTATTGTATTTGACAAAAAATAAACTAGGTCAAGTGGTCTTCGCATACCAAAAGAAAAAATCGAATTCAGATCTCTGTGGTGGGAGATACGAGTCCGTGAACATAGGTAGTTGCCGCAGTTTTCTGCGATACCCAAAAGTTGTCATTTCTTTGCCAACTTGGTCGTTGTTTTCGCCTAGGTTTACACGTTGTTCGAGGTTATCTAACACACAGATATGGAAGGAGGTAAGGTCGTGAACATACCGGTGAAGACGGGGTTGAGTTTGGTCGAGCGAGGAGGCAAAAACAGTGCGGGAACAGGGGTACGCTGCTGTTCTCTGCGTGGCGCGCGGGGTCGCGGGGTCGCGGACGCGGTTGACGGCCGGCCGGCGGGTCCAGGCGGCGGCACGTGCGGCGCTGGATGTCGGCGGCGGCACTGGGTCGTGGAGAAGGGAGCTAGGGTTAGGGTTAGGGATTATCAGATAGTTATATATATAGAGAGAGAGAGAGATCGTGAGAGAGGGGCGGGTGAGGAAACTCGCGCGGGTTCTCAGCGGGGTGGGCTTGGGTTAGCTGCTGCTATTTAGTTTCTAAGGGTCTTAACGGGTAGGGATTGGTTAGTGTTAAGACTGGGTTAGGGATTAAGCGGTTTAGTGGGGTTTAAGGGCTTATAGAACCATTAAGGAATTCTTTCCTTTTTCTTTCTCTTTTATAGTTTTTTTTCTATTTTTTTCTATTCTTTTTCTTCCTATTCTATTTCTAATTTCGTTTTAGAATAAACTATATATATACATGTATATACATAGAAAATTCTAGAAATTTTATTTTAGTGCATACTATTAAGCTATCAACTGCCCACAGGGTCCCCTACATGGAATAAATTAGGAAAAATTCATAATTGCTCCATAAATCCCCAAAATGTACAAACACCTAAAATAAAAGTTAAATAAATTCTATTTCCTCTAATTTAGCTCATAATTACTATAAATCAATTAAATAATTAATTAAAAAGGTTAATACGGTTTTTAGAATTTGGGGTTTTATATTCTATCCAACTTATAAAAAAATTGTCCTCGAAATTGACACTAACCCATTATCATAATAATCACTACAGCTATTACACTACATAGCTATCTAGCAGTGGTTCCTAAAAGTCATGGTCTGTCATCCTAACACTTCTCATTTATAGTCCATACACCATTATATTTTCCTCTAACTCGTCTATACTACCCAACTTACAAGAGTTCTACTAGTAGTCACAGTCTCTTGCGGCTATTGTCTAGGTTGTAAGACGAATATATTTATTTGGTCGAGAATCTTGGGGTACTTGTCTTGAATCTCACAACCGTGATTTTTTTTTATAACCGTCAAGTATCGTAGTCTAATACTGCCATGCCACCTGACCAATATGTCTGCAAATACTTCGACTACTCTACTACAACGGTCTAGCTGCAGCTGTTGCTACGTTGCCAGCGATTTGTCATAGTTGTCAGTTCGTAACAAATGCCTTCAATTCTTTCCTAGGCATAGTCTAAGTTTTAGGGCAACACTTTAGGTCTTAACTAACTTTATAAAACTATTTGAAGTATGGACTAATTCAACAATCCAGCTAATTTCTTGTTAAACTAAAGGATGCTACTTAAGGGTTTAAAATAATAAGAGGATAGAGATGTTGCTATAGTGCATATACATAAGGGTTATTATTAAGAACTCATCCTTTAGTTATCAAGCATTACTAACACATTTATGTTTTAACTAACAATACTAAGGGTGGGGTCGAAGTAAACCAACAATTCATGATGGCACAAAAAGATGTAACTATTATAGGAAGAGTTAAGCACGAAATAAGGAATGTATATAGAAGAGAAGAGGAGCCACCCAAGGGGCGAGATGGTGTTAGGAAGAGAATACTACTACTGCTACTCGCGTCATCTATTGACTTCGTAGATATGCTATCTAGTTAGGATATCAACATATCCTCATAACTGCTAAACTACCATATATATAATTCTACATCTACTATGCACCTAAGGTTTCGTGTCACAATGGGGTCATGAGTATGAAATGACACATATAACTAAGGTCGTACCTGTATCTACGACTTCCTGTGCCAACGCTCCTTATTTGTCATCATGAGTGCCTGGCCTATGGGGTATATCTAGTACTATTCGTGTATCAACTTATACTAAGCACGAACGTTCGTCTTTCCGAAATAGGGGAAGACAGAAAACAACAATAAGAGTTCAAGGAGGAGGTGATGTAATACAAGTACGAGTTTCAAAGGGATTAGAGAATTTTGAAAGGGAGTTGCCAAGGCAGTCGTGGATTAAAATCTTATTTTGGTAAATTTCTATATGCATGTTCATATCAGAACTGTTATGTACCTGACATGATATGCTCTGACCAGTCTACAGGGCAAGTATATTTGTCTAACAAGTTGAGTCAACTATATCTCAATCCACATAAAGTAGTGATACAAAGAGTGAACCAAGTGCACTACGGTTGATCAGACCATAATACACCGATTCTGATTTAGACAATGTATTAGTGTGGGCCCCCAGTAATACATATGTCATGAACAAGCTCAATAAAAGAATAAGCTTGCAAAACTAGGCTATAATAGCAGCATAAGTCGAGGTAGTAAAAATATAAGTACGCTTGATTATGATGGAGGAAGGTACAGAATAATCTAAGTTCACCAAGAAGATCGGTGTTGTGTCTCTACAGTTGCCATACTAACTACTTGTCAAGTCTAAGTCAACCAAATGGGTGTATGGGCCTCTAAGTTCTACGGTCTAGATAAACACTAAAGTTCTATAGTCTAGATAAACATTATCTTCTTATGCAAGCCTATAGTTGGTGTCATTCATTTATACTTCATTAATGAGTCAACAGGACTATGTGTTACTAGGTTATGAGGCATACTATCCAACTTACAATAATTCAACTAATAGTATTATTGAATTGTGGAGTGTATATACCTAGTACAAGCCATCTTCCTAACCCTTATTAAGCACGAGAGAAGGTTGTCGTTGAGAAGGAATCAAGCAAGATGCAATGCAAGCAATCAAATGAGAATGCGAAATAAAATCAAGGACGGTGATTAAGTAAGTGGATGAGATCCTATATTCTAATCATATGCGCAGGCTTGCTCGGTACAACAACGTAACCGAGACAATATGCTCTTGACCTGCATGGGCCACCACAAAAATATGTCATGCCCCAGTCCCAAAATACGTAGGACTAGGAACACGTAAGCATGCCAGCCGTATGTATATGGCAACTCCAATATATGGATACCATAATATACGCGTACGCTGTAATATGAATATAAACTCACATGTGGTATATATAGTGTCACAAGTCACAGATATACTAATCTCATCCACACAACAAGTCATAGAAAATAAATACTAAACTAGAATAATGAGTCTGAAGTATCCAAAATAATAGTCGGGTGCTACCAAAAACTATATCCAAAACTAAAATGAGAGAGGAGTATAAAATCTCCAATATAAAATAAGGTGATGGCAGAAGTGTATCAGCTAATAAGATCCATCGCTAGAGATAAACAAAGACGCTCCGAAGATAAGACCTCCTCGGAAGAGATAAGTGGTAAGTCATGATCCGTGCTCCTGCGAAATATCATGAACATCTACACCTGGAAAGGGACCAGGTCCTCAGAGGGACGTAACAAGATACATAGAAGCAAGCCACTTTGAATACAGTAAACATGCATAATAGGTAGAAAATATGTAAGTACGCTGTACAAGACAATCTATATGAATGCAAATGAGGACAACTTTTCAACTTATGGGCAAGGGTAGGCTACTCGATCTAAGCCTCACAGCTCACACACCCGTCAGGGGACATCAGAAATCGTCATACCTCGGGGGTAGCGACCAGCGCGGCTCTACAGAAATTGACATACCTCAGGGGTAGCGACCAGCGCGACACACGCCCGTAGTGCGAGCTATATACTACGGTTTACCAGAGTGGTTAAAGCCCATACGCCTACTGATTGTCCTCTTATGATACTAAGTGTCATGTGTGTGTCAACATATCTAATATATAATAATGACTGAAAGAAACTACACATGCAATGAATATACAAAAATGCAATGAATATACAGAAATATAATAAGCATGCAAAGTACTGTAAGCAATTTGGCAAGGTATCTTGCCTGGTAAGAAAGCTGCAAGGTGTAATGTCCAGAAGTCAAGCACACAGGATCAGAAGCTACGGCCTCAGAATGAACGTCTCCGGATGCTGAAATAAACATCACCAACGTTCCCAGAATAAGCTAGATAGCTATAAAATACTACCCTTTCGTCCAATTTGGACACAGGGGCAAAACGGTAATTTCGGATCAAAGCGGGCTCCACATGTGGGCCACCTTGCACCGAAAAGCGTGCAAGAGGTAAATGTCTCTAAATAGAACAAATTATAGGTCAAACCAATTCTAAACGTCAATACAAACTCAACGGTATATCCAAATATGGATTCCGGTGAGCCGAACACAATTTTGCCCAAAAAGTCAACCGTAGGGCCCGCCAATTAGCGACTTGGTCAACTGTCTCAGAATTGCGTAAAAATTGGGTCACAGGACCAACGTGATACCACGAGTCCATTGGCGCAAGTTTCGTCACAATCTGACGAGCATGCACTAAATGCGCAGGGCTTTTGCAAAAGTTGCGACACGGGAGATTTTCTGCGGATACGGGCTGATTCCGACGCGCACACGCGTCCAAATCAATTTCCTCAAAAATCCAAATGTCCGGGTATACTGTGCGCACCTTTTGTTATACTTGGTACACGACGGGATGATCCCGTTTGGCGGGGCACACTCCGTATCGCAATTTCTGGAATTTGAGAAAAAACAGGTTTTTGGAATTTTCTATCTAATTTAATTCTACACACCGCAATTAATAAATTATTGTATTTGACAGAAAATAAACTAGGTCAAGTGGTCTTCACATACCAAAAGGAAAAACTGAATTTGGATCTCTGTGGTGGGAGATACGAGTCCGTGAACATAGGTAGTTGCCACAGTTTTCTGCGATACCCAAAAGTTGTCATTTTTTGCCAACTTGGTCGCTATTTTTGCCTAGGTTTACACGATGTTCGTGGTCATCTAACACACATATATGGAAGGGGGTAAGGTCATGAACATACCGGTGAAGACGGGGTCGAGTTTGGTCGAGCGAGGAGGCAGAAATCAGCGCGGGAACAGGGGTACGCTGCTGTTCTCTGCGTGGCGCGCGGGGTCGCGGACGCGGTTGACTGCCGGCCGGCGGGTCTAGGCGGCGGCACGGGCGGCGCTGGAGGTCGTCGGCGGCGCTGGATCGTAGAGAAGGGAGCTAGGGTTAGGGTTAAGGATTATCAGATAGTTATATATATATAGAGAGAGAGATCGTGAGAGAGGGGCGGGTGAGGAAACTCGCGCGGGTTCTCAGCGGGGTGGGCTTGGGTTAGCTGCTGCTATTTAGTTTCTAAGGGTCTTAACGGGTAGGGATTGGTTAGTGTTAAGGCTGGGTTAGGGATTAAGCGGTTTAGTAGGGTTTAAGGGCTTATAGAACCATTAAGGAATTCTTTCCTTTTTCTTTCTCTTTTATAATTCTTTTTCTATTTTTTTTCTATTCTTTTTCTTCCTATTCTATTTCTAATTTCTTTTTAGAATAAACTATATATATATACACATGTATATACATATAAAATTCTAGAAATTCTATTTTAGTGCATACCATTAAGCTATCAACTGCCCACAGGGTCCCCTACATGGAATAAATTAGGAAAAATTCATAATTGCTCCATAAATCCCCAAAATGCACAAACACCTAAAATAAAAATTAAATAAATTCTATTTCCTCTAATTTAGCTCATAATTACTATAAATCAATTAAATAATTAATTAAAAGGTTAATACGGTTTTTAGAATTTGGGGTTTTACATTCTAGTCTTGTTAAATATATAATTTGCTAAATTTGGAGACTTTACTGTTGGCACATTTTTCAGTACAAATAAGGCCCAATGACGGATACCATTTTGACCCAAGAAATGTCATTTTTCTCATGTGTCTAATTGAACTTATGGGTAGGCTATCCTTAGTATCTCAACCCTTCCGGACTCATTGGTGATGCCTGTCTCATCATTCGATGATGTCCGTTCAGACTTTTCTTTTCGTGTCACCGTTAATTATAATAAAATGGTATCATGTTCGCATTTTGAAATTTGTGCATCAAAGCTAAGATATATCGATTCCAGTGAACTTATATCACTGAAATTGACATAGTGACCATATAGATCACCAAGATAAAATCGTAACCTTGCAGTTGATTATCTTACCTCAATTTGCGTGATATAGGCTTCGCTGCACAAATTACGAGATACAAATTTAGGATTATTAATCTAGAACTTGAAATACATAATATTAATAAATAAATAATTATTTTGGAGACTAGTGTGACTTAGTTCTAGATAGTGTGACTAATAGAAACAACTCATGTGACATAGGTGATAGAAGACTTTGACCTAACCAACTTTCTTGATTAAGGAGTTGATGGAATTATTATGATTATTGTGTATGATATATTGTTTGTGATTTGGGTTGGTAGATATATACATGGAGTATGGTTCGTTGGTCCGTTGGTCCGTGGATAGTTCTGGCTTGACGTTGGCCTCGCACTCAGCGTGCTTGGACGTACTCCAGGTAAGTATACCTTGCCTATTTTGATACACAGTGTTTACATGTTTCATATTGATCTTCCGTCATATTATTACTTTCATGCTACTGTTGTTTCCATGACATACTACATGATTATTCATTTTGACATCTGTTAGACGAGATACACGGATTGTATGTTACATTGCATATCAGGTAACCCGACCTGATATTGAGTACATGATTTACTGGACCCTTTACTTGTTAGAGACTGACTGGACGCATCGTGGATTCGATTCGACAGTATCATAGGGTGGGAGGGGACAGCTACTAGTGTAGGGGCTACTATTTATTTTCTTACACATGTTGGCCGATAGTGACTCTGATGAGTGCTACTTGTGGCCAGTATAATATTTTATTTGTTTGTTCTGAAAGCCCCTGCGTGAATATTGTCCTCAAAGTGCATATTACACCTAGACTGGTTAGGAGTTGTAGTTTCCTAAGTTGCTTGACAGCTCTCTTGTTGTTATTTACTATTTATCATTAGGCATGTATATTCTGTATCTTGTTTCATCCCTCTGAGGACCTGATTTTTTTTCAGGTTATTCGCTGAGCTGCTATCGTGGGAGTGTTGGGGACTAGATTATCATATCTCAGGTATACATAGTTGTTACCTTCTTCATATCCTTCCACAATATTTTCTTATTACTTAATTTTAGTTTATATATAGTCTTTGTGGATGTATTTAGATATTTACATGGATAGTGTTGTAACCTATACAGCCTATACGTACTTAAGCTAGACTGGAATCTGCTTGGTGGATAGCTGGCCATTGCCATGTATCTTAGTCCCGTGTATTTTGGAACTGGAACGTGACATTTAGCAACATATTTTATGGAATTAGTGTCATTTTTTTGGAGTGACTAATCCCTCTTATTTTTGTAGTGCTAGGCTTAAAGTGCTAGACTTAAAAGAAAAATAATATAAGGGCCATCTATATTAGCGGGCCATGTTGTATCACACCAATTGAATTGGTTAAGGGTCGGACATGGATACGATGTAAGTAAATATAATATTGTAACAAATATTAATAAATTTCTTTTTCCAATGTAGCTTTCTAGTGGCCAAAAAGACCACTACACTACTTGCAACAACATTCATTCCAATGAGAACTAATAATTTTTACTTTCATATAATTATTCACAATGTTTGTTGTAATCTATTCTCCTACCAAGTTATAATGAGTGTTATGTCCGCATGGACATATCCGTTTCCCCCTCTTAAGTGATTTTTGTCAGTTGGAGGTCATGTGTCACTTATATGATCCTTCCAAATGACGAAAATAACCATGCCATACTTCTTTCTTAAATATTTCAATCCCTCCTCTTATTTTATGGAAGATCGACGGTCAAAGTTGTTCCCTCTCTCCCTTCATGTTCTCTCGTATCATTTTTTCTTGCTCTAGACAATCAATGAAGATTACACACCATCTTCTTGCTCTCTCCGCTACCTGTTCTAGGCCACCGACAAAGGCTAGCCACTCTCAATCGTGCCCTCCCTCATGTAAGACTCGTGTAAGACTCGCATCACAATATCGACATTCATGTACGCATATGCAAGTATTTATTATATATTGTATTTTCTCGATTTTTGTACTTTTAGTATCGTAATCAAAGATAATGAATATTTTTCTAGATGATTTTTTTGATTATGGGCATCCATGATGGCAATACTACATTTTGTTATTGATAATTTTACTAGTTTTTTGAGATTTTCTCATTTTGCATGCATCAAGGATCATACGGGAAGTCTCGTGCAATACTTTACTTTTCAAGAAAACATATTAAAGACTTGTGCAACATAATATATTACTGAGTTTATTGATAATCGTGTCAACCCACAAACTTCATGTGACTTTTAGAGATCTATGGCACGAATTTAACCGAGTCGGACTCAGACCCGTCCGATTCTATTTTCGGTCCAAGCCTGAACAACGGATTGTCCGGGTCCGTCCGGTCCGTTTACACCCCTAGCCATTCATATTGGATGTTCTCAATTAGAAAATGGTTATCCACGAGACTTGATAACAAGAACATATAGTGCAACTCAAAAGGTTATCGTATATATGGCCCAAGATGGCCAAGTGTAAGGAACTTCCCACTTTTTCTCTTCATATACACAAGTGTATAAGCCAATAAATGTTCTCAGTTATGGAAGCAGGATGCACAATGTCTAATATGCTTTAGAGCTGTTAATCAACAAGTGAAGAAGAAAAACAAACCACACGCTCCTAATTGTATTATTCTTGTCTATGACTACTGCTGATCAAAAAGCTATTGTACTCTTCGAGGAATAACAGTTATTTTTGCTGTTCCATTACACAGCATATCCTCTTCCCTGAAGCCAATATGTATTTCAAGAAGTTAAGGACCAACACCAACACTTACGTGCTTCGACTCCACGTACTAACATACAAACAGCACTGGCCATGAATCATGATTGTGTAAAGAAAATAGGATCAAATATTTCATTTAATTGATATATCCTTTTACAAAAGTGTCACACGAGAAGTACATTTGCGTCAGTGCAATTGTTACTCAGGTATTTGAGCACCTGCCACTTCTTCCCTGCAACATAAAGTAATAGTGATCAAGAATCTGGGACACGTCATTAGTTTACATGGCACTATGAAATGTGTTCTTACCTCAAAGGTTTGTAAATGAGCCGGTCGAAAATCTCAGCTACAACCCGAGTTTAGACTAAACTGGCAATCATTTCTTTCTTCAGTAACTAGTTGAACTTACTTTCCAGTGTGATACCTTAATCACTTCTTTTTTTCAAATGCAAAGAGCACCCACGTCTGGCAGGGCTACATGTTGCTGTTTGGGTAATTCTCTGGATGCATCCTTTTTTCTACTCTGCTTTGTTTCCTTCTTGCTTTTACGACGCTCTCTAGTGGCTCTGCACAACGGAAGCTTTCAAGTTTAGTTGTAATCATGTCTGCTTTGCAAGTTAGGACTTGGTCATCAGTATAACACAGCCATGCCTAGAATCTGGCAAGAACTAACATAGAAATGAAATAGGAACAATTACATGAATCAGTGAAAAATATGCTCAAGTTGCATTTTACTCTATTGAGAAACCATAGTGCCACACATTTTGGAAATTGTTGCAAGAAACTGGAAAACATACAACTTCTGAACAAGAAAAGATCTTGTAGGAATCGCACTCTTAATCGTAATGGTGACAACTATGACAGTCAGTGAATGTGATTCTTACTTTTCCTACAATGAGAAGCCATAGTACCATATATTTCGGAACTTACTTTGCAAGAACTTAAAAAGAAAAAGAAAAAGACTTTGGAGCAAGAAAAGATATCTAGCAAGAGTTGCACTCTTTGTTAGCATCCAGGTTGCAAGGAGGCAAACTATTTGGTTCTTATTCTGCTTCTGAATCGGCTCCATTTACTTCACTCCCATATTTGAAGTCTCACATTTGGCCCTTAGCTATATAATCTGAGTTTTTTTTATAAAGCTCACGCATAACATTATTATCTCAAAAAACTCATGCTTTACCTGGGTCTATTTAATGCTTCAAAAAATTGGTGTTGCTAACATTTTATCATACCTTAGCTCAAGTAACGACCTAGTTTGGCACAAGAAAAAAAAAAACAGCTCCATTTCACAGCAGTACTTGTCATTTAAAATTGCATGGAATTCAATTTCCTGAGCCAATGGCAAAGCCAGGAAATGGACACACTTATAAAGCACATATCACCATATCCCCCTCCCCATCTCGAGCTCCGCCAATGAGCTTATCCCTATAGAATGAAAAAAAAAATTAATAATTCAAGCAAAATTTGGTGGAAATTTCTCCTAAAATTAGGAGGTGGCCAGTTTTATTCAATTAATTGGATGATTACAATGGCCACTCAAAGGTCCTATTTATAGTCTTAGGGAGGCTCTACAAGATAGGAACAATTAACAAGAAGAAAAACAAATATGCAAGACGTGGCTAAAAAATCGCGTCTGTTGCAACCACTAATTCTCAGTCCAATCTTCCACGATCTTGCTTGATAAACCAAAGTTCATCAATTTAATTTACCACGATTCGGTTGTTACATTTGGTTGTAATAACCAACAGAAAAAATCTTAATCTAAAGATCCTCCTGGATCATGGCTCCCCTTCTCTGGAAGGATCCAACTCATGCTGGATCTAGATTTGAAGTTGGAAAAACTTGAGTTGGTTGGTTTCCAGATTGAACCACTTTGCCTTGCTTGGATGTTGGGTCATGTGTTGTACTCCTCGGCTTGGTAGCAACCCACGAGTCTTCTCAAAAAGCCTTGGTTGTTCGCCAGGAAGTTGAGTCATCTCATCCTCCAGCAACCTGCAAGTCAGTGTTAGTACAGAAATATCTACGATGTCCGGGATCACCAAGCAAATCATCACCAACGCAAATTTTCAAACAGCGTTTATGAGATGCTTAACTCGGTACGCCATCGTCAAATCGGACGATTGATTCGTTTTCTCTCGGGTGATAATGAATTTTCCTCCGCCCTTGGTGAGCTCATACTCTTGAGCTAATCGATGGTAGTTCGGTCGTATAGGAACCAACTACCTCACATCACCTCGACAATGTGGAGTTCGTCGAATGACCTTTAATCTTGCAGTACTTGCAATATAGATTATTTTTCGAAGACGGAGAATTGTTGTCACCGCCTTCCTTGTCGCGCTTTTGGTGTGACTTGGAAGATCCTTCCTGGACCCTCGGGAGCCTTTAGGCCATTGGACTTGTTCTTCATCTCAATTGCCATCGGCGGTGGCACTGGCACTGAAAATGTCGGTTGTCCAGTATAATCGGAGTTCGTTCTAGATCAGGTGAAGAAGTCTAGCCACAAACTTGGTGATGACATCTTCCAAGTCGAGGGAGATGTGCAGCGTGACTGTGAAGCGTCGAAACTCCACCTTGTACTCCTGACTCCTGTACTGATTGGTTGTGGTGTTGCTTCAAGTTGTGCAAGCACGTCCACCAGTCTTGGGAGTATCTCGTCGAATAGTACTCGGCGAATGAGGCATTGAACTTGCCTCATGTCATCCTCCCATTAAAGCCGAGCAAGTAGACGTTCCACCACGCCAAAGCATAAGCTCGACAACTTCAGTTGTGCGAATGCGAGTTTCACCTCGCTACTATATCCATAAAGGGTAAAGTAGGTCTTCAGCTGGTCGATCTAGGCGTCCGTCTTTTCTGTGTTCATTGTGCCATTGAAGGGCACAAAAAGGTCGCGGCATCTCACCGACAATGAGGAGGGTGTCGTCGTTGTAGGCTCCTTCGACTATGTGGGCATCTTCCACATAAAATTCTTTCATAGGAGTCGTCAACACTTTGGAAGGAATATCGTCATCCTTCGTGGTTGTCGGACCAGTTGTTGATGGAGTGCTTGTTGGTGGTTGTTTCTTCTAGAGATTTTCTATCTTGGTCATCATGAGGCCAGCATTTCCCCCATATTCTTGACCTCCGCCGCCAAATCGCATATTTGAGTTGTTCTCCTCCAAGGAACTCATTTTCAGTTGTCGAAGTCATCGGTGTGTTGTCAAGACGTCAAGGGGTTCTCTGGTTGCTTTGTATATGGCCCTCGATGAACGATACAATGCCTAGGACCGTGCTCTAATACCAACTTCATCCATATAGAATGAAAAGAATATTAATAATTGAAGCAAAATTTGTTGGGATTCTCTCCTTAAATTATGAGAAGTTTTATTCACGTTTTGGATGATTACAATGGCCATCAAGGGTCCTACTTATAGCCTTAGGGATGTTCTACAGGATAGGAACAACTAACAAGGTAAAAAAAACACCAAAACTGCAAAATATGACTAAAAAAACCGCATATGTTGCAACCACTAATTCTTAGCTCGATCTTCTAGGATCTTGGTGGATAAACTGAATTTGATTAGTTTAATCTACCAGGATTTGGTTGTTACATTTGGTTGTAACAACCAAATCTGGTGCCAATAGATTTCAATCGAAAGATCCTTCCAGATTATGTTTTGATTCAAGGCCAACTACACAAGCAAGAAGGCATCGCATGCGGCTTCCAATCCATTGACAAGCAAAAGATGAAGGAACTTCTTCAGAATGTCGTCCCTCACATGCCTCGTAATGGTCTGGTTCACAAAAAACATCAACACATACACTAAATAAGTTAGACTTATTGCAAAAATGCCTTGGCATACTATAACCAACTCACATTTACACATTTTTCATTTTCCACCTTCTGTTAAGCTATTGGGGTAAGGCATATTTTGTTGCATATCCTCTAATGAACATCTGGGAGCTCATAAGGGCAAGTTTTACAAGGCTCATCTGTATAATTTGACAATTTACATTAAGTCATTTTGAGGATAACTAAATGACAGAACTTTCATCTTGGCTTTGTTTAGATAATGAGCTAAGGAGATTTAACCACAAGTGTTGTTTTGCTTAGTTACATATTTTGTATGTTTATTCAGGGGGATGAACAAGGGCAGTTGTATTACACTACCTCTATAAATTGATATGGCTCGTCATATAGGTCAAGATGTGCGCTTTTGAATTTAGGTATGATTCTCGGCACTCGTATCATGGTCATACACACCCTAACTTGTCAGTTGCAACTCTCCTGTCATATCTTCTTGCTGAAGTTACCTTCTCTCAAGGGCTCAACTACTTGCAGCTCTTGCCCCTAATTATGCTTCTATCGATGCACATATATTCATGTTATTTAATTTTCTCACTTCTCAAAATGCAAAGGAATTGAATGCAGATGGGATTTTTGTACTACTTTACATCCTTAGATATTCGTTCTGGTATTCACGGATTCTCTCCCCTTGGTCTCACTGCACTGATCATCTAAAATGGCTACTTCAATCTCTCTATCTATTATCTTAAGAAGCTACCCATGTTTCAGTTTAATTCATGTTGTCATAACCTACTAGATAATGGGTGCTCACTTCAGCATGATTCAATATCTATGCTATATTGTCATTATTTCTTTGACACTTCATCAAGAGCCAATATACCATTCGTCCATTTGCTGCTCAGCTATCTGCGTTTTATCACATTTTTGTTGTAATTCCGTTGAATGCATTTTAAAATCAGCAACTACAACATCATTGTATAGCAAACAGTTCACTGAATACCCATTAGTACTTGTTGAGCTAAAACAACATTAGAAATTTTTGTAGCCACCCTCCCTGTCCCCTTACCCAGCTATTTGGCATGGCAATGTCCCATCCAATCTTGGGCCATATTATTCTCTGGAGAAGGGAGGTAGATAGGATGGTGGTGGATAAGTGTTACTAAAGGAACAATGTATTAGTTTTTCAAAAAAATAGTATCAAAATGAAAAAGACGAAAGATAAAGATATTTACATTACAGGTCCTTCAGCGGATTTTCCTACAGTTGAACCACAACAGGCCTTGTGCTTCTTTTTTGATCCACAGGAGCAGTGTTTGTTTCTTGCCATTTTCTGACAAAATGTAAACATGTATGAGTAAGTTCTAGTCAACTTTAAAGAAAAGATATAGGGCCTTTGACTTGTATTGAAATCAAATACCTTATCATCATTATGACACTGAATTGATTGCTCGTCGTTACTGACAATTTGCTCACATGCTGTTCCTCCTGGTGTTACTTCTGGCTGTTCAGAGTTCCCAATTTGATCGTCTCCTGAGCAATCTTAAACCTTTAAAGATAAAGCGGATAATTTTGATTACAAAATAATTGACTATCATAGTGTATGCACTTATATCACATAATAAAAATAACTAATTTACAATCTAAATAAAAGAGAGAGAGAGAGTATAATAACTTTCTCAACTCAATGAATAAAACTTGGCATTTTGAATTCCACTACTGTCTGCAAAATGCAGCTGCATGGTGGAACCTAATAAATAGGCCACTGGAGTATCAATCAAGGACAACCAAAACGACATTCTGAAGTGTATGTATATGTCTATTTTAGTGGAAATGATTACAAGTAGGCTCCAGTTAAGAGTAAGATTGGAAATAAAAAAATGTTCACAGTAGAAAGTTCAAATGAGATATTAGGAACAACATATAATTCGATTGTGATCAAAAACACTTACAGATAGGGCATACAGTAACAATATGAATGGGATATATAAATGCACCTGAATTACAAACCTGACACAGGTTTGTCTCATAATACAACACTAGTCCTACTTGATTTACAAGTTCGTGCTAGGTGGCTGTTAGATCTCATAGCCTTTCTAATGGAAGATTACACATCACATCATATGCACTATCTCCCTGACATTCTCCCAGTTTATTCTTCTCTTCTATCACTCTTCTTCATTAATGATACGCTGCAGTAGTGAAAGGAGATTCCACTGCTGGCACAGAGAACCACAAGACAAAAAGAGTATCTTTTCTCTCACTAACAGGAATGTGAATGTCACAAGGATTTCAGTTCTCTAAATGATCTTTTCAAGGACTCAAGATACCAGGAAGTATCTTTTTTCTTCATATTGTTGATGCAATTTCTAGGGGATAAAACCAATAGGTAGCTATTGCAGCGTGAAGGCCAGTTGGACCTCTAAAAATTCCATCAAAATCAACTTTCCAGAGAGCTCCAAAGATGGACTTACTAAAGTCAAAATCAAAATGGCTAGACAGCAAATTGACTATATAATAATCATCCAAGGAGCCAAAGCAAAGTGGCTACTCCAGACATCAATTGACAATCTAATAATCAATCTAAACATAATGGCTTTATTGGATAACCGACATGTCGTTCTTTTGCTCAAACCGAAAGAAATGATGTGCACGATAGTGAAGTTTGGAGATGGGAGAGGAGAAGGAAAAAAAAGTAGGAGAAGAAAGAATATGAGAAAGGAGCTTGCAAGTGCCTTCAACCCAATGTTGCATCTCATGTCTATTTATATTGATATCCAATACACCCACAATTACTATTATACCCTCATATGATAAATAACAAAATAAAATAACTCTAATACCCTCCCTCAAACAGGAGCATATAGATCAGACATGCCCAGCTTGCTACATAAATCAGAAAATGGACCACGAGCAAGTGGTTTGGTGAGGATATCACCTAATTGATTCTCTGAGCGAACATAAGGAGTGACAATCTGTTTCTTCAGCAATAAATCACGAACAAAATGACAATCCACCTCGATATGCTTCGTGCGCACATGAAACACCGGATTACTTGCAATAAACATTGCCGACTGATTATCACGATACATCTTCATCGGAATAGGAATCATAATCCCCATTTCATGAAGAAGAGACTGCACCCACATCATCTCAGAAGCTGTATGAGCCATCGCACGGTACTCGGCCTCTGCACTAGAACGAGCCACAACATTCTGCTTCTTACTACGCCACGTGACAAAATTGCCACCCACAAACGTACAATAGCCAGAAGTAGACCTATCACTGCGATTGCCTGCCCAATCAGCATCACTGAACCCAATCATCGTAAGCAACTGAGAAGATTTATACAACAAACTCTTTCCAGGTGCACCCTTCAAGTATCAAAGAATGCGAGAGATAGCCTCACAATGTGGTTACCGAGGGGCATGCATAAACTGACTAACTACTCCAATTGCATATGTGATGTCTGGTCGAGTAACAGTAAGATATATAAGTTTGCCAACCAAACGTCTAGAATATCCAACATCCTCAAATAACTCTCCCCTGTCAGCATCAAGCTTGTCATGATAATCCATAGGAGTCTCAACTGGCCGACACTCCAACATCTCAGTCTCGGAGAGCAAGTCTAGAACATACTTGCGTTGTGACAGATACACACCCTTCTTAGATCGAGCAACCTCGATTCTAAGGAAATATCGAAGAAGACCCAAATCCTTAGTATGAAACTAACGACTAAGGTAGGCCTTCAAGTCCACAATCCCAGCATGATCACTCCCAGATATAATGATATCATCAACATAAACAATCAACACGATAATACCTGCTGAGGAAGAATGGCAAAATACTGAATGATCTGATGTGGTGCGTCGAAAGCCATACTGAATGAGAATTGAACTGAACTTGTCAAACCAAGCACGAGGCGACTGTTACAGTCCATATAATGCTTTATTCAATCGACATACGAGTTTTTCATTTCCTGCTACAACATATCCCGGTAGCTGATCCATATAAACCTCCTCCTGTAAGTCACCATGCAAGAAAGCATTTTTTTATGTCCAGCTGATATATAGGCCATTGGTGATTAACCGCCATAGAAATAAGAATCCAAACTAAATTCAGCAGAGCCACTGGAGAGAAAGTCTCCATATATCCACACCATATGTCTAAGTATACCCTTTGGCAACCAACCGTGCCTTGAGGCGCTCAACAGAACCATCGGGGTAATACTTAACAGTGTACGCCCATCTACAACCTACTGTCTGCTTTTCAACAGGAAGTGATGTAAGCTCCCAAGTCTGATTTTGATGTAAAGCATACATCTCCTCATCCATTGTACTTTTCCAACCAGAAGATGACATAGCCTGCTTGTAAGTTTTGGGAATGGAAATAGAAGACAATGAAACAACAAATGCATGAAAAGATGATGAAGCACGGTGTAATGAAACATAGTTAGAAATTGGATGCTTATTCTTTGTGGTACAAAGACGTTTTCTTTTTCTGAGAGCAATAGGAAGATTATCTGAATTTGTGGTGATGGGAGCAGAAACCTCAGACACGGAAGATGATTGGTTGAGGGCTGAATTCTGCAAAACCACTGGCCTATCCTTGGATCTCTGATAAACCTGTAAATAGAAAATGGAGACAGAAATTGATTCAGGAATGACCGGAAGTGGTATGGAAGATATCAAATATGTTGTAAAAGGAATACAACAGTCTCCTGAAGGAAAGAAAGGGGTAGACTCAAAGAATGTAACATCCGCACTGACATAATATTTGCGTGACTGTGGACTGTAACAACGATAACATTTTTGAGTACGAGGATAACCAAGAAAGACACACTTCAGAGATCTAGGAGCCAACTTATCTCGATTAGGTTCCAAGTTATGAATAAAAGCGACACACCCAAACACTTGAGGAGATAAGAAAAAATGTGCGACATCTGTATGTAATATAGTAAATGGAACTTTATTATTTAATACAGATGATGTCATGCGATTAATTAGATAACATGCAGTAAGAACGGCATCCGCCCAATACTGTTTAGGGACATGCATATTGAACATGAGAGTTCGAGCCACATCTAAAATGTGTCGATGTTTGCGTTCGGCTATACCATTTTGTTGAGAGGTGTGGACACAACTGGTTTGATGAATCATACCACGATCAACACAGAAACTGTTCACAGAAGATTGAGTCAGAAACTGTTCACAGAAGATTGAGTATGCTCCAAAGCATTATCAGAACGCATAATTTTGATACGTTTATCAAACTGAACATAGAATTCATTATAAAAGGCAGATAACACATTTGGAAACTAGAATCTTTCTTTCATTAAATAACGCCAAGTCATTCTGGAATAATCATCAATAAAAATAACAAAATACTGAAATCCTTTCGGACTTTTGACTCTAGACGGACCCCAAATATCAGAATAAACAAGATCAAAACTCTAATTGACGACTCTTACTACGACGAGAGAAGGAACTACGGTGATGCTTGCCTAACTGACAAGTCTCACATTCAAGACTAGAAACATGACTCAAACTAGGAACAATTTGATGCAACTTAGCCAAAGACGGATGTCCCAAACGATAATGCCACTGCAACGAAGAAGTAAAAACAGAAGTGAAGGTCTTTCTAGGTAGATCCAAGTAGTACAGTCCATCTTTTTCATGCTCCGAACCAATCATCTTCTTCGTCCTGAGGTCCTGAAAAACACACGAATTGGGAGAAAATATCACAGAACATTGAAGAGATTTGGTTAACTGGCTCACAGATAACAAATTAAATAGAAAATTAGGCACATATAATGAATCAAATAATGTTAGTGATTGAGTAGAGTGAATGACACATTTCCCAAGCACAAGATGAGTAGACCCATCAGCCAAGATAATATTATGTTTCATGGAACTACGATTATGAAAGAGAGATGTTATACCAGACATGTGAGAGCTTGCTCCTGAGTCGATGATCCAAGAGGTGGATGGTGATTGGGATGCCACAAAAGCAGGATTACCTATATATGCCATGGTTGCAGTAGGTTGGGAGGTGGTACTAGCAAGCGTGTTCAACTTTTGGAGGATTTGTTCAAATGGAGATAGTATCGGACGTTAAAGTTTGATTGAAACCCGAAGTATCATCTCTGGGAGCAGAAGTGGTGACCTGGGACTGCATATTTTATCATGCACTTGATGTGCATATTCTATTTTGCCCCACTTGTCCCAACAATAGTCCTCCAGATGACCGAGCATTCCACAAAAGTTACACTTCCGTGGTTGACGACGGCCACCACCACCACCGCGGCCACCACGGCCTCCTCCTCGACCAAAACGACGACCACCATCTCTACCGCCGCATCCACTACCACGTCTACTACCACGACCAACAGCACTAGAAACTAGGACAGAAGAGTCAGTACTCGGCACCACAAAACTCTGTCCCAGAAAGGAACGATTGAGATGGAAGAAAGTATCTGCCACCGTAGGTAACTACTCTCCAACAAGAATTTGAACTTTATAAGGTTCGAGCGCAGGATCCAAGCCAGGTAGGATAAGTGAAACATGAAACTCTTCCTTCTGTCTCCGAGCTTCCTTCAAATCAGTAGTAACAGGATAATATTGAAGCAGTTCCTCCCACATAGCCTTCTTTGAAGCCAGATATTCATTTATAGGCTTCCCATTTTGCTTTGTATTAAACAATAACTCGTACAACTCATAGATACGGGCAACGTTTCGCTTCTGTGAATATGATTCTTCCAGAGATGCCCAAATCTGTTTGCTTGATTCACACCACTGAACATTAGCAGCGATATGCGGTTCCATACTATGCCACAACCACGACATAACGTATGCATCTGCACTCATCCAATCTTCATACTCAGCGGAAGTTTCAAGCGGGGGTTCTTCCGTCAAAAACTTCTTCTTCTTCGCCCTTAACACCCCTTTGCTAGACTTGGACCAAGCAAGGTAGTTCGCACCATTGAGTTTCACCGTTGTAATCGACTTTCCCAATTCATCATTATGAATAACAGTAAAAGGAGAACCACCTCCGCTACCACCACCACTATTAACCTCGCTAGAAGATTCAGTCCCCACCATACTTGCAGATACAACAGAAAGACGAGGTCTTTGAAACCCTAGATCTCACAACGAACGACGAACGGCGAATCATGAAAAGTAGACGAAAAACAGCCGAAATTTTTTTGTCCTGTCGTGGATGGAATGTAAAGTACTTTCAAATATATGCTCTGATACCAAGTGAAATTTGGAGATGGAGAGAAGGAAAAAAAAGTAGAAGAAGAGTGAATATGAGAAAGGAGATTACAAGGGCCTTCAACCCTAGGTTGCATCTCATGTCTATTTATATTGATATGCAATACACCCACAATTACTATTATACCCTCATATGATAAATAACAAAATAAAATAACTCTAACATAAAAGAAGTCATATATCAGTACTCGGTAGTAAAAAGCAACTTAATGTGGTAAGAATGTGCAAATGCCAAGAAGATAAGCATGTACATTTCTACCTGGCTCAAGGTTGCATCATCTTGAGTCCAACAATAACTAATAAGCTAATGAAGGCTTACAAGTACCATGTGGAATAAATTGCACGGTTCTGCCTAAAGTCATAGAGACAGAGTTGCGCTCCATCGCACCCATGTCTATTCTGGTGAGGAAGAGGCTTGATTGATGATGAAATATATAATACAGAAATAATCAAAGATTAAAAAAAATCTATAGTATTCTATATCACTTTTCATGGAAATAAGATATGCTGAAATATCTAATTAGTCCCAATACCGGGCAATCAAACTCAACTACTACAGAATCACCTGCTTGCAATAAAATGTGCGCATGGAAGAAGTTTTCCTTTTCATAATTTTCGGAAGATGAAGGTAATGGGTATACATGCATTAGAAGCATTTAGCACTTCATATAGTCGACAATGTCAACCTTTGTAGCCAACTGTTCCTATTAATAAAGCTCAAGATGATATCTTCCAGCAGATGTTCCAAACTGTGAGTCATAGACTCATAATAAGGACAAGAATGTAGTTTTCGGAAGGAGAAGTTTTCTCTCATAATTTTCGGAAGGAGAAGGTAATGGGTATACATGCATTAGAAGCATTTAGCACTTCATATAGTCGACAATGTCAACCTTTGTAGCCAAGTGTTCCTATTAATAAAGCTCAAGATGATATCTTCCAGCAGATGTACCAAACTGTGAGTCATAATAAGGACAACAATGTAGTTTGTTCCATATGATCTGCCACTAATAAAATGAAATTTTATTCCATTTTTCAGAATCCATTCAAAATCTCTTATTTTTAGAAAAGTTTAGTCACGCTCTCTCCACTAAATTTTTGCAGTATGTCCAAGAAGATAGCAACTTTGCTATATCCCTTGCTTAGTTGACTATGCAATCTGACTTTATCTTGTCCATAAGTCAAAGAGAACTGTCCTTTCACTTTATGACTATGAGTATGTAGGCCTGCGTCCAATTAGCCACATGCTACTAGTAGTTTATTATGGCCTCCAGTGTTGTAGATGTCGCTGACATGTCATTTCCGCAAGGAAAATGACACATCGGCACCAGATTTCGATCATATTGTTTGAGAGATTATCGGCCAGTATATTGGGTCGGCCAATATGTCGGGTTTAAGACGGATATATTGGCCGATACAAAATAACCCAATATTGAGAAGTATATTTAAAATTTGAGTTTGGTTTTGGTCAACTTTAAAAGGCTAATGAGTCCCAAGCCGGCTAAACCCCAATGTAGAGTTGTTGTAAAGTGACATATCGATACAAGTTTTAAATTTTTAATCTTCTAATTAGTAATAAGACTAAAAGTGCAAAGGAATACATTGGTAGTTTATTTTGTTTTGTACTCATCTTAATTACTCTTAAATTACTTGATACTAGTTTTTAATCTTACTATTTTTTTTTAACTTAAATTGTCATCGTCTTATATTTCCTGATAATTACTTTTGGGACTCTTTGAACATTTAGTATATAGAAATTAGAACTAGACAGAATATTGAGTATTTGTATTATATATTTATTGATATCCGACATCTCCAACATACAACATCCGACATTTCAAAACCTAAACCAACATGAATCCAACATTCGACATCTACAACCTTGATGGCCTCTAATAGCAGCTATAAAAAGAATATATATCGATAAACTATGTAGTATTAAAAATTTGTAACCAAACTTGCATATTAGGATACAATCAAGTATACCTAAACCGGTCTTAATGGAGGCATTTGACTCGACCAACCTGAGATATAAACACATGAATTTTGGCTTAGGCATTAAAGCTGAACAGATGCAGATTGCTACATCATGGGGTACCTTCTGTATTGGAAAGAGGAAATGTTATCGGATTTGCATGTTTTGAGGATCCAATTCACCCCCAATCAACCAAGAGTGAGTGTAGTCGGATTTGCAAGTTTTTTAGGAGCCAATACACCCTAACCACAAACTAGGAGGACAACTAGGACCATCATGATGTCATATTGTGTCTCTATGTCTTACACTTTAAAACGGGTGTCTTAGGTTCTACTCAAGGTTGTGAAAAGCGCTACGCTCTAGGCGGGTGGGCAACCGCCGCCTAGCGCCTAGTCCGCCTAGGCGGCAGCTTAGGCGGACGCCTAAATCTAGGCGGTTCAAAAAATTAAAAAAATCCAAAAATCCTACTGAAAATTGCAGAAAAAGTTCATAAAACCCCAAAATATGCATAGTCAGACGTTAGGAGGGATTAGGCAGGCGCCTAGGCGGACATCGGGCAGGTACCAGGCGCCTAGCGCCTAGGCGGCCACCTTTTAGAAAGTGGTTCTACTAGATCAAATCTAGGAACAAGTCTCTACAAATGATCCAGAATGAGGATATCTTTGCATGCTTCTTACTATACAAGCTCAGTATTCGATAAGAAACCTCTAAGACAGATATGTGCAGTACATGGAATTTGGAACCATGGGAAATGGAGAAGACTTGCATAAAAAAAAAATATTACCATTCCTTTTAAATTGTGGAGTTTCATTCTTCTTTCACCTTTAGTTAAAGGTGAAGGTTTAGACTGAATGTAAGAGATTGATTAGATTACAACGGCATCAGCATATTATAATAAAACTGACGAGTATAACAACAACAAAGTCTTCATCCCAAATTTTTGGGTCGGCATATTAAAACTGACGAGTCCAAAAAAAAAAAAAAACTATATGTTACACATCAAACTGACATTCCTTTGGTGCATTCTGCAGCTCAGATCTAATCAGTATGTCATTGTATGTTGTTTATATTTATTCAACACACATCTGCAGGTCGAAGAGCCATTTATATGGGTTCAGAGCTGGATTCATGCAACGGTATAACTTTTTGTAAAATCTGCTTAAAATGCACATCAGAGAGATTGAACCTGGGTTTACAACCATGTTAAAAATCCCAGCCATTACAACAAAATTCTTGAGTGTTGAGGAGGGATGAGGTTATATAGTTTATATTCTCCAACGTTTTTCATGCTGTCTTCAGCTAATCAATAGAATCATACATAACTAAGTCATATAGGAGGGTCCATTTATCAGTAGTTAAGAGGTTACTCAAATGATTTTTTGTCATTATTCACTGCCTTTCTAACATCAATTGCAGCTTCTATGGAACCTCATAAAGTACACCAGTTATCTTGTAAACATGTAAAATGAAGTTGAAATTTACAGTATGAAATGCCAATATACAATGTAAAGAAGAAGGTTCCAATAATAACAAATTCTGCAGACAACATACTGTAATCGTCTTTCTCAATATTGGCATCAATAGAGTTTGCATCTGTGGACTCTTGTTGTTCAGCAATCAGATACTCAATTGCAGCATCGACATCACCATTGACTTCTTGCAAAACCTGGTGTCAGAATCAAATATATCAGTTATGTTATCTTGTAACCGCAAGAATTCAGGCTTTAAACTTGTTCTCTGGCGCGTATTTCCAGATTGTTAAATTTGTAAGAATGTTTTTACCTGTTTTACTTCATCAGTATTCTTGCAACCTGTTCCAGCCATGACCAATTTAATCGATTCAATATCAGTGGACTCACAGGAGGATCCTTTCAAAACACTAGCTGCCACCTTTTTGTTATGGTCTGTTGCAGATATGTCAGCATCAACCTATTACGTAAACATTCCTACAATTAGATATATCTAACTTCAAGGCTAGTTCAAGCTAGGCTAGTTCAAGCTAGCATCAAAGTTTAGAAATAGAGAGAAAATTATTTCCACATAAAAATGAATTAAGTATATAGAATCAGGGGGAAACCTTAATAATAATCGGTTTGGGAGGTCCTCCGCAAGAATCTTCCTTCAGCCTAACACTGTTGTAGTGTTCGCCATCATGATAAGATCTGGAAAGTCAAAATAATGACCAGCGAAAAAATTAATTACTATCAAGAATGACATCACTAATAACACGAGGAACAGCCTAACACTGTTGTAGTGTTCGCCATCATGATAAGATCTGGAAAGTCAAAATAATGACCAGCGAAAAAATTAATTACTATCAAGAATGACATCACTAATAACACGAGGAATCATGTAGGTCCTTAAATTGACCAAGTGATGGATATCACAAATGAACATAAACCTGCCCTATGCCTCAATGCACAGATGCTGAGAACACACGCATACATTTTATCCACTGTAAATGCACGGGTTATACATGTCGCAGAAGCTAGTATTATTGCCTAAACAACTATCTTTGCAAACAACAATATTATACAATTTTCATATTACTGCTGGAAATTGCAACCAATTGTATATTTATTTAAATATACGTACAGATGAATCATACATATTCCATGATCGTTGAAGTTGCGAATATACCAACGAGGAGACATAGCCTGCAAAACGAAAATTAATGAGAACATGTTTCGTTTGCATAAGAACACTTATTTACAGAAAAGATCATATGATCTCCACTTGTGTACATTCCAAAATGTTAATTCCATGTTACAAATGTTAGAATAATAAAAATATATAACCCTCAACCCTCTTTACAACTCTAGAATTGGTTTAGTGGTGAAGACTTTAACATGGTATTAGAGCAACCCATGTGCAAATCCTCTGGCACACATTTTAAGTGGTTTTGAAATTAAACCGCAGCGTGTATCCAACTCTTTACCCAAATTGGGCATTCGACCTGCAGGAGTGTGTTAGAATAATATAAATATATAACTCTCAACTCTCGTTACAACTCTAGAGTTTTGATGATGTGGCATTGACGTTAAGTTATGAATGTTGAGAATCTGTGTGTTTAAAGCTTCTCATGTCAAAATAACATATACATGTGTTTAAAAATGAAGCATTTAAACTTTGATTTACTGAATGTTCACAATGATAACTCCTTTGTTTATGATCTTTTAGATATGAATTTGGTGTTAGCCTCTATATATAATTTGGAAACTAAACTACTACACAAGCATCATAAATAGATATCCTTATATTGATATAACTTAAGGACCAAAAGAAATACTGCTATAACTGTGAGTGTAACTGTTCAGACAGATCTCCAGTAGCAAAAACAGGAGAGGGGGTGGATGGGTGTTATATAGTACCAGAATAGCAAGATGCAAAGCAGATGAGGAGATAAATTACAATATGTTAATATGTTTTGCTAGTTTAAAAGAAAATTGACTCGCGGCAAAGAGGGTTGATGTCAGATCGACAGCCGGTCATAAAAATTTGTCAAATCTTGTATGGAATTTTTTTATGCTCCATAGCCAACCTTATTCTGATGGGAGAAGACTAGGATGATGATGATGATGATGATGATGAAGAAAACAAAATCTAAGGATTGTATTTGACTTTTAATAAGTTGTTTAATTTAACTATTAATAAGTTGACTTTCTTTTAGAAATCGCTCCTTTAAAGATACAACATTCGTGATGACTAAGGATTGTGTTCAACTTCTTTATCTTCAATCATATTAGCATAGATGACACAAATATATGCTGCATGGATACTCCAATAGAGGTGTTGTATCTGTACACTATCGTACAAGATACTTGGACAATTCAATAGGATACTTGTCAATACACTTCCTAGTATATCCTAGATTTTAAAATATTGCTTATTGTATATAAGGAATATCAATGAGCTAAAAGAGCATAAACACTACTTAAAAGTTGAAACCCTGCTTGGAAGATATTGGTGTATAATTGCAATTATATACTTTCTTTCTTTTAGTGAATAAATTCAATTCCCCTCGCCTATGGCAAATTGACCACTAGCATTCGTTATTTTTCATTTCTAGCAATAAAAAAACTAAATTATGATTTTAAATCTCTTGTTTATTCACTTATGTTTTTATTTAAGACAAAGAAAGCTAAGGTTGATATGCTATTTATTCATTGTTATCCTACTTTTTAGAATTATAATGTTTTTGTGTTCGTATCATGTCGTTCGATCATGTTTTTGTATCCATGCAACACAAGAGGCTTAAGATACTTTAACCTGCATGTAAAGAGCAACATAGCTCACTTAATGGAATGATAAAGGGCGTCCTGGTGCAACAAGGCTCCCATTTATATAGGTTCTAGGGAGAGTCAAGATCACACAACCATACCCCCATTTGTTCGGAGCGGCCATTTCTGAGACTTAGAACTCGCATCCTCGAGTATGCAAGCAACAAGTCTCACCATTGTACTAAGGGACACCTTTCAGGGTAAACATTGTAATGAAATGACAAATAGCTTACCAAATCTTTTCTACTACACGATATCCAAATCTTTTCTACTACACGATGTCAATATAATTTTTAAATCCCTAGTATTGTCCAGGAAAAACACCCTAACATTACAGTTCTTCCAGATGCTATGTTCCATCTTTTTCTTCTACAAAGTAGGTCTTACTAATCCATACTATAAATGAGCAATATAGTTTTGAGGTGGAAATAAAGTTCTCAAGATGTACTGCGGAACAAAGGGTGTAGAGGACCAAAGCGAAGACGCGAGCCCCACGAAGGCGAGGCACACAATTTTATATATATATATATATATATATATATATATATAATGAAATTCAGAAAGAACTCATAATTTATTAATGTGAATAAAATATGAGATGCATTGGCACATTTATAGGAGCAAGTCATGACATCCTCCTTTAGCTCTGACGATATGAACAGTCAATAAATAATATATAATATGACTATATGTAGTAGATATTTAAAGTGAACATGCCCCAGTTCAATTTAATAAATCATACTGATACAAAAACAACAAACTTAATTTGAGTTGTAGGAAGAACTAGAGGTATGACTTTAGATGAGGAAAGTAAAAGAAAAGACCAGAGAATGGAAGGTTGGGTTATACAAGGAATGGGGAGGGTTTTGGTCAGTGAGCAATGAAGGGACTGAAAAAAACATCAAATTAGAAAGTAAAAAAAAAAGAAAAAAGAAAAAGAAAAGCATAGCATGGAAAAAAAAAAAGATGAAAAACTAAAAACATTAGATGTTCAAGATATTGCAGAAGAAAATGAAAGAATACAACAAGAAATCGGGCACGAGGAAAAACATGACAAAACTGAAGGAAAAAAAATTGAAAGAAACATTTTTTTTTCCAAAGTTAGATGACAAGAAGGAGGAAGAATACTTTTGAACGATGAGGGAACCTTAAGAGGCTTCATATTTCAAATTATACATAGCACAAGGAAAACTTTAGGGTTATTTATTCTTTTTGTTAAGTATTATTATTATTAGTCTTTGGTTTTAGTCCCACATCGGATAGATCCAATAATGAGGTTGACTCTCTCCTATATATATATATATATATATATATATATATATATGTGTGTGTGTGTGTGTGTGTGTGTGTGTGTACTCACTCATTAATAGAGTATCCATTAAGTTGAGCCATATCATCTACATGGTATTATACATGGTATTAGAGTCAAATTCCTACTCCTCTCTCTCTCTCAAACCCTAACCCTAAACGCCACTGTTGTGCCCCCCTACCCCCCCCCCCCCTTCCCAGCCGCCACCTCCAACCTCTTCCCCCTAGCCCTCTGGTCCCCTGGCCGTCACCTCCAGCCCCACTCTTCCCCTCAGCCCTGAACCTGCCGCTGCTTCCCTTCCTCCCCACCAAGCCACCATCACCGCCCACCCCCTGCTCCGCCCATCCGACAGCCAACTACCCCAGCACCGCTCGCCCCGTGTCGACCACATCCTCCGATCCTCCGATCTCAACGTAAACCTCTGAACCTCGACAACGACATCAGAAGTTAACAAAGAGCAAACTTGATTGTTTGTGTGAATCTCTGTTCCTGACATGGTATCTACATCAGGATCTAACAATGTGCATGTGCAAACTAGTTTTGTGTAAATCTTTGTCTTGTCTTATATGATCCACCTTCGATCTCTGCCATGAATGCACGAGCCAGTCTTGGCACAGTTGATGTGAACATCGCGCATTTACAAGGTTGATATGAATATCAGGCTACGACGATCAACGATAATCGAATCAAGAACCTGAAGGATGTCGAACACTGCGGTGAATAGCAGTGTTGGTAGCACCAGTATTGAAAATGCAGAGGTGGAGACACCGATCACTGGTACAACGGTTTCTTCGATTCGACTTGTCGATCGGAGGCTAGATGGTCCGGACAGCTACTCCACGTGGCACAAGAAGGTTGAGAAGACGCTTCGAAAAATGCGTTTGTCAAAATATCTCACTGACAACCCTATGAAGGAGCATGATTTCGCATATGAGCAGTGGAAGACTGATGATAGCAGACTGTTTATACAATTGATGAATTTGATGGAACCATCAGTCGAGGATATGGTTTAGAATACGGATTTGGTGAAGGAGTTATTGGAGGTCCTAGCGGTTGCATTTGATGAAAAATGCGATTTATCTTGCATTTATGACTCGGTTGTCGGCATCTACCAAGCTGATTAAGGAAACAAGTCACATCAGGATCACTTCTGAGCCTTTAAGGTCCTGACTGATGAGGTTGATCGTATCCTACCCTTGACAAAGACGGCTCTCAATGAGGCGAGTACTAAACGTCAGCAGCTCTATGTCATGGCGTATTTTGTCTCGCTTCGTCCTGATGTAGATTTCGCACGGTCTCAAATTATTGTTGGGACTGAGATTCCATCTCTGATGGAAGCCTACTTTTGTGTCATACGAGCAGCGAAAGTAGTTAGGACTGATACAAGCGATATACCTGCTCATCGATCTGCCATGGGTGCTGTTCGTGGTGGATTCTGTAGGAGTCGTGGTACATGCTTCAACTGTGGTCAAGCAGAACATTTTTAGTGACAGTGTCCCAAAGCTCCTGTCGCCAATGTTGCATCGAATGCTCATGATGATGAAGAGCGATTCGTGCAGATGACTGCAGAGACCTATGAAGAATTCGATGAATTCCAAGTTCAGCGACGTAGTAGAGCCTCTACATATGGATCCACAGCCGGATGCTCAGCGACATGTATGGTAAGACCAAAGCAATGGATGATAGATTCGAGTGCGTCTGATCACATGACAGGCGATGTAGGTATGCTGCGTGATTATGTATTTATGGGTCATGTGACAGATATTACTGTTGCGAATGATAGTTCTCTGAAAGTTTGTGGAAGCGGAAGTACTAATCTTTCCCCCAATCTGTCACTCACTTTAGTTTTACATACCCCTGGAAACCAATTCAATTTATTATACATTAGTCGGATAAGTCGTGATTTATACTGCTCGGTGACATTCTTTCCTGATGGTTGTGTTTTTCAGGATCTGAAGACGAAAAAGACTATTGGTAGGGGACATGTGGCTGGAGGCTTATACTTGGTTGACTTGAATTCGTCTATTGCTTGTTTCGGCGTGTTGTGCGACCCATTTGAGTTGCAATGTTGGTTTGGTCATCCGTCTATCCAAGCTCTCCAGAAATTGTGTCCATCACTAGATCTTCGAGTTTCTCTTAATTGTGAGTCGATGTAGTCTAGCTAAACATCACCGTGCACCTTATCCAATAAATTTGCATAAAGTTGTTTTAGCTCCCTTTGAATTAGTCCATTATGATATATTGGGTTCATGTCCTGTTGAATCGGTGATGGGGTTCAAATATTTTGTTTTCTTTATTGATGATTACTCACGAGTCGCTTATGTCTACTAAATTAAGAAATGTTCCGAACTATTTGATATCTTGTATAATTTCTTTATGAAGATAAAAAATCCAATTTGGGGTTTCCATCAAGTGTCTTCGGAGCGACAATGGTAGTGATTATATATCTCGGGCGTTCTCTTCCCATCTTGCTACACATGAGATTATCCACCAAACTTCTTGTCCTTATACACTATAACAAAATGGTGTGACATAACATAAAAAATGTTACCACTTGGAAACAACTCGGGCACTTATGTTTCACGCTGGTGCACCCAAGAAATTTGGTCAGATATTATGCTTACGGCTTGTTATCAGATTAATCATATGTCATCTCGTGTCTTCAATGGAGCTACTCATTTTTCTCAGCTACAACCCAATCGTATGTCATTTCCTCTACCTCTCAAAATTTTTGGGTGCTTGTGTTACGTTCGTGATACTCGTCCTACACTTTCTAAATTGGATCCGAAGGCACTCAAGTGTATTTTTTTTGGTATCCTAAGGATCAGAAAGGGTATCGTTGTTTTTTCATGACTTTGAGGAAGTATATTGTGTCTCGGGATATTACCTTTGTCGAGGATGAGTTCACCTCATCCTCTCCAATTAAAGAATCCATCCCCGAAACTTACCCAAATGAGAATTTTCTTCTGTATCCAGATCAACCACAACAGCCAACCATAAGGGTGTCCTCCCCTATCGAGCCAGTCTCACCGTCCCACGGTTCGCAAATATCAGCTCCGTCAGAATAGGAATTACCGATAGTGCCCGCAACCGTAGAGTCAGTGTCGTCATCAGAGTCATCCTCTAGCTCCACCACTTCACCACTGCCTGATATACCGGCTCGCCCCCGTCGTGCATGCTGCAACCATCATTTGTATGTTGACAACTACAAAGGGCTCGCGAGTCACACTCAGTCATTGTTAGCTACTATTGATGGGATTCATATTCCAAATTCTGCCGAGGAGGGACTCCAACATCCTGGTTGACACGCCGTTATGGAAGAGGAGATGTGAGCGCTTCGAAAGAACTATACATGAGACTTAGTTAATTTGCCTACTGGTGCGAAGATGGTAGGTTGCAAATGAGTGTTCACAATCAAGATAAAATCAGATAGTACTCTTAATCGTCTGAAACCTCGTCTTGTGGCAAAAGAGTATTCTCAGACTTACGGTGTAGATTAGTTTGAGACCTTCTTTCCGATTGCAAGGATGACCTATGTACGCTAGCTTCTGTCGTTGTCTATCTGATATAATTGGCCCTTACTTCATTTGGATGTGAATAATATTTTTCTTCATGGAGATCTTGAAGATGAAGTATATATGGTACAACCTCCTGGGTTTGTTGCAAGGGAAGGTAAAGTGTGTTATCTGTGTAAGGCAATATACGGCTTTAAACAATCACTCCGTGTTTGGTTTGATCGATTTACCTATGTTGTTACTCAATTTGACATGTGACAATCGAAGAAGGATCATTCTGTATTCTACTGAATGACATCAGTCGGACGGATACTACTTGGTGTCTATGTGGATAATATTGTGATTACTGATACCACAGTCAGGGCATTGCACAACTAAAAAGAATTTTGGACGAACAGTTTCAGACCCAAATATATGGAAGCATTGAAGTATTTCTTCGACATCGAAGTCACAAGGGAAAAGCAAGACATTGTAATGTCTCAAAGGAAGTATGTTCTTGACATACTAACTAAAGCAGGGATGATGCAAACTAAGGGAGCAACATCACCCATAGATCCAGGGATAAAGTTACTTCCCGATGAGGGGATACTGATAACCAATCCTGATCATTAACGTCGGCTGGTTGGAAAACTCAACTACATGGCGGTTATGACTCGTCCGGACATTCCCTTTATTGTAAGTGTACTGAGTAGATTTATGGTATCTCCACGAGTTCCACATTGGCAGTCTAAAATCGGATAGCACTCTTGATCATCTGAAACCTCGTCTTGTGGCAAAAGAGTATTCTCAGACTTACGGTGTAGATTATTTTGAGACCTTCTCCCCGATTGTAAGGATGACCTCTGTACGCTAGCTTCTGTCGTTGTCTATCCGATATAATTGGCCCTTACTTCATTTGGATGTGAAGAATATTTTTCTTCATGGAAATCTTGAAGATGAAGTATATATGGTACAACCTCCTGGGTTTGTTGCAAGGGAAAGTAAAGTGTGTTATCTGTGTAAGGCACTCTACGGCTTTAAACAATCACCCCGTGTTTGGTTTGATCGATTTACCCATGTTGTTACTCAATTTGACATGTGCCAATCGAAGAAGGATCATTATGTATTCTACTGAATGACATCAGTCGGATGGATACTACTTGGTGTCTATGTGGATAATATTGTGATTATTGAATACCACAGTCAGGACATTGCACAACTAAAAAAGTTTTTGGACCAACATTTTCAGACCCAAATATATAGAAGCATTGAAGTATTTCTTGGACATCGAAGTCACAAGGGGAAAGCAAGACATTGTAATGTCTCAAAGGAAGTATGTTCTTGACATACTAACTAAAGCAGGGATGATGCAAACTAAGGGAGCAACCCCACCCATAGATCCAGGGATAAAGTTACTTCCCGATGAGGGAATACTGATAACCAATCCTGATCATTATCGTCGGCTGGTTGAAAAACTCAACTACTTGACGGGTTATGACTCGTCCGGACATTCCCTTTATTGTAAGTGTAGTGAGTAGATTTATGGTATCTCCACGAGTTCCACATTGTCAGTCAGTTCTTGCGTTAACTAACTCAAAATTCAGGGAAAGAAATTTGTATAGAGAATCAGGCACATACTCGTCTTGACTGCTTTACAGATGTTGACTGGGGTACAGATCAACGGTCTACATCAGGCTATTCCGTATTTATTGGCGAGAATTTAGTGTCATGGAAGAGCAAGAAACAGAGTGTGGTCTCACGATCAAGTTCAGAAGCGGAATACCGAGCAATTGCTCATGGCACAAGAGAGGTGTTATATCTGCAACATCTTCTAAAGGAGCTGGGAGAAGACGGAGGATCAGAAGCAGCATATACGTAGTGTCATAACCAGTCAGCTATCAATCTCGTATTCCATGAAAGGACGAAACACATTGAGATTGACATCCAATTCGTCCGTGATGAATACGAAAAGGGGGTAATAACATTTCACCATATAAGAACCGGAGATCAGATAGAAAATATCTTCACGAAGTCCCTTTTATGCCCTCGTGTTCGTTTTCTATGTAACAAGTTGGAGATAACATTTCACCATGAGAGAACCGGAGATCAGATAGAAGATATCTTCACGAAGTCCCTTTTAGGCCCTCGTGTTCATTTTCTGTGTAACAAGCTGCACATGATTGACATTTATGCTCCAGTTTGTGGGGGGTGTTAAGTATTAGTATTATTAGTCTCTGGTTTTAGTACCACATTAGGTAGATCTAATAGTGAGGGTTGACTCTTTTATATATATATATATATATATATATATGTGTGTGTGTGTGTGTGCGTGCGCGCTCGCTCATTCATTAATAAAGTATCCATTAAGTTGAGCCATATCATTCTACACTTATGATATGTGAGAGTCGTTTCCGCTTCTCTTTGAAAGACATTTCCTTACAAATCCAACAGTGGTCCTTGCTAAATTAAAACAATCAATAAAATAAAACATGTAAAAGAAAATGTAAAATTATGTAGCGAGCTCCGAGCAAGCAGCTAAAAAGGGAAGGGGCGCACACTGGGAGCAGCCCCTCCTAAATGCAAGTTGCTCCTCTTCTTCCTTTACCGACTGCCTCAATACATACATGAGGGTATGCCTCAATTGACCATCGGCCTCACCATGAGGCTCCAAGAGGCACCGCCTAATGAAGGAAGCCTTGCTCCAGATGTACTGAGGCACTAAGGTTAAATCCTCGTACCTCTCGCACTTGAGGCGCGCCTCTAACAACTATGGGTGGAAACACCGATAACTCCATAACTTATAATAAATAATAAAACTATGGATAAAAAATCGACATTGAAGTAGATTACATGTGTTCCCCTCTTGATGAGATTGCAACGTTAAATGGACCCTCACAAGGATGTCCCGTCTTTAGGTGAGGATCCAAGAGGCACCGCCTAATGAAGTTAGCCTTCCTCCACATGTACTGAACCACTGAGGTTAGAGCCTCGTACGTCTCGCATTTCAGGAACACCTCCAACAACTATGGGTGGAAACATGTTTATGTAGAGCACCAATAACTCCATACCTTATAATAATAAGAAAAATAAGGATAATAAATCGACATTGGAGTAGAGTAGATTTGTTCCCCTCTTGGTGAGATTGCAACGTTAAATGGACCTTGACAAGGATGTCCCGTCTTTGGGTGAGGACGATTCCTGAATAGTCTCAGATCGGATATAGATTGGTATTTGATGGACTAGTATATTGGTGGGTGATACACTACAAAAGTACATTGCACAATGTACCCGATCTAGGAACCATGCACCAGCATTCTATTGGATCCACACCAATTTACATTAAAATCCACAATAGCAATTTGAGGGTTATGTTCCAATACTTGTCAAAATTAATTGTAACATGTCAAATCCTTCTTCAATTTTTGTTTTTAGATCAAATAATTTATGTAGTGATTTGGAACATTTACAATTTTATTTTTAGTTTCCATTAATTTAGGATCCATGTCTCTTTCTGAAATAATTTAAACATATGAAAGGCCATTGTACTGTAGGTTCTTTTACATCCCCCTGTACTTTCTTTTTTCATTATCTCAATGAATTTTGACGGTTCAGTTTGTAATTTCAGTTTGCAATAAAAAAGCATCATGAGGCCACAGGCCTACTAAAAGTGTATTAATTAATGGTAATGAACACACCGACCTTGAACTTTCTTGTCCAGTAAGGTGGTTGAAATGTGTTGCATTTCTAATTGTCTTATAGCTTCCAAATAGAATTTCAATGCTTGCTGTCACTAAAATGAATCTAGTGAGTAGATGTTCAAAACATTTATTTTCAAAGCTTGCAGGGTTACTCACCCTCGCCACTCTACATTTGCTACTGTTATAGCTCACATTTGATACTTTTAGGTTTTTTCTATTTGATATGGCACATATTGAATCGAAATTAGTGTTGGTACTGTCAATTGCTTAATCTTGTTATAAATTTAAAATCGTTAGTGATAAAGAAAGCTCAAACAAATGACATAAGATGCCAAACCCCGGTCTAAGGCAATGGAATCTAAGACGAGCATCACAAAGAAAATAAGTCAAAGAACCCATCTGTACTTTAATGTAGTTACTAGTAGCATTGCAACAAGACACTAGCATATACTTAAACTGGTTACAATCACAAGATCAAAGCATTACTAAATACTTACTTTTAAACCCTGAATTTTTAACAGTATAAAGGGCATAGAATTTTTTCATCGTGAACAACAGAGTGTAATGAAAATGCGCTTTAAAAAATTGATAGATTACTTGCCTGATGAATACAAATATTTCTTCTCATAAGAAGAGAGGCTGCTTGCAATTCCATATGGCCTGCCCATGTACCATCCTTTTCCATTGACATGCAATATTCATCAAATGGAACATCATCCTCAATAAATGGCTCAAAGTCCTTGCGATGTTTCTGTGTGATATGATTTCATTCATGGTTATCATTCATTAATATAAGTAATTCATTTAGCATCATTAGGAAAATCTTATAGCATATGTTATCATCACCTTCCCTATTCTAGTCTCTTTTCTGGTCTAGTATGATTTTGAAGTGGTGCACTTTGGGTTGCAGGAGCTTGGACTACAAACCAGTAAAGTAGGTATCAACTTCATCCCACCCCCACCCCACGCACATGACCATGTAGGCAACTGGCAAGCTGGTAGTTTACTCGGCCAGGAATCAGACACTGACACTAATGTAGACTGAACTATTTCGTGGTATTTGGTAACATTTTAGGTAAGAATTTAGAGCCAATGTGTATATGTAACCTCATCTGATGAGAAAACTTCAGGTAAAATGTTTTGGGGCATTTGGAACATTTAGGTACGAAATTAGAGCTGATATGTATAGCCAGCCCCATCTTGATGAGTAAAAACTTCAGGTAAAATGCTAGTGCCGCACCTCAATCACCAATTAGCATAGTTCTGATTAAATCAAGACTGGATAGAGCTTAATAGATGCTAACTAAAAAAATTAGAAGAAAAGCTAGTTATAGTTAACTAGACACCAAGATAAGATGCCAACATTCAAATTGTTTTGTACTATTTGGTAACATTTTCTTAGACCCTTCTGAATCTAGAGTCAAATTTGCATAGCTAGGCCCATTTTGATGAGAAAAACATTAGGTATGCTAAGGCAGGCACCAACTCGCAGTTAGGATAGTTTCCATTAAAATCAAACATGACTAGAGCCCAAAAATATGCTGGCAACAAAAACAAAAAACTACAATAAACAGCTTGTATTAATTACCACATTTTTCATTAAGGTGTGAATAGTATGCATACCAAGATATACTCTACAACCCTGCGGCGGTACTTTTTATATTCCTCTTCATTTCCTTCCAGCTGATCAGCAAGAGACCTGCCAACCACATCAATAACTAGATAAGCATAACATGTAATTGCATGGTAAAGCCAATTCCAATCTCACTAGCAATATAAGAACTCGCAAAAAAAATGGTTATCATTTTGTCCACCACTCGTCATTTGCCACCTTGTCTCTACCATACATCTCCAGGGAGCAGATTACAGATCTTTTGACAAAGACTACAGTAAGGTTTTCCTAACGATTTACTCTCACAGTGATTTTGAGGTGTTAGTGCATATGTTACAGGTTTGTCCTATGGTCAAGAATCATCGTATTGTATAAGACTGATATCATTACTTGTACATATCAGGGCATTTGCCCACTCAAGAGTAGGCGGCATTTTACTAAATCTTTCAGGAGGTATTATACATACCTGAAGAAACAGTTGCCATCTGCTGTCACTTCAACAATTTTTAAACCCAAGGCATCAAGCTGGGAACGGAATTGACCCATGTCAACCGGCTTTCCATGTCTCTTTACCTGTCAGACAAATGCACATTTTCAGATGCAAATTAACCATGCAAGGCAAAGCAAAGGAATAAAACTCAAACTATGAAATTATTGCTGCTTCTGTTTCCACCTTCCTCGGTTTCTTATACTTTCCTCCATTTTCATCGTGTTCTATTTGGGAGCTTGAGGAATAATCAATAAAGGTTGTGGGGTTGACGAGATACTAGGTTACATAAACACGAACACGGATTTCAGATATGGATCCGAAATACAGAATTTTAGGAAAAAAACTTTCAATTTGATATTAAGCTTATTTAACTACATTTTTGGTTTAGATAACAAAGCTCGTGATCTCATAGACAAGTTCGATTGAGACTTAAGCTTGTGTATATCAAGCTTTCTCATTTAAAAGAGCGGCTAGTGAGCCAAGCTCAGGCTCACTAATTTTATAGAGAGCTAAGCTGGAGCTAAATTTTAGGTCTGTTTTAAAGCTCGGGGGGGGGGGGGGGGGGGGGGGGGTGGGGGCTCAAAGCTTTTTAAAACCCCTATGTAAGCATAGATTAGTGCACTTTTTATTCTTTAGGACTGGTGATTCCAAGTTTGGTTCATAATCCTCTTCTTCTGAAACATTACATAAACCATACTATACTTTATGATATACTTAGTGTACTGCCCAAGTTTCATAATTTTACATAGGTACAACAACAACAACAACAACAAAGTCTTCCATATTTTTGGGGTTGGATGTTTGAATCATTTTCTTCCATTTAGCTGTGTTAACGGCTATGTCCTTTGTTGCACTAACAAAAAGCATATCCATTTTTAAAACCTCAAATTCAATCCATGTTCGTCTAGGTCGATCTCTAAGTCCTAGCGGCTCATTTAACTACTATCTTATCGCTCCTAACGGGAGCTTCGATTGATATGCTATGCACGTGGCTAAACCACCTAAGACGATTTTTTCTTGTCCTCAATTGTTGTCACCTCTAACTTCCCATGAATACGTTGGTTTCTTATCCTATCTTCAAATAAAAATTTACATTAGGTCATGCCATAAATTTTAAAAATTATGAAATACAATAAATGTTTCAAGATTTACATAGGCCCTAAACTTTTGCGAAGCAAAGTGAAACAAAGTTTTGGTCCCCTCATTGTTGAATCCTGGTTACATCCCTTTACATATTCACATATAATTCCCACCTCACAACCCTAAAATACACACTATTTTCTTTAATTAGATTATGATACGAACACTTTAAACAAAAAATATCCCAAACATTTGGTTGCTCTTAGATGCAAATCCCTAACGATAATGAACTTTGGCATCAGAAATTTGAATATTTCCACTACAAATCGTAATTTATAGAAGCACCATCAACGAATTAACATGAAATTAGATGCAATCACAATAAAATTCGATCATAATTAATGCGACTTGGAGAGAGAGAGAGAGAGAGAGAGAGAGAGAGAGAGAGTTACGTTGGTTTTCTTGGACTTGGACTTTTTGTTCTTTGCCTGAACCATTGAAGACGGAACGGAAGCAGCAGGGACAACGATTTTCTTTTTCTGTTTCTTTTTCTTTTTCTTTTTCTTTTTCTTTTTTCTCTTCAAGAATTTGTATAGGCCCTAGCTTGCCTTTGGAGATTTATGCTCTCTCTTATTGGGCCGGTTCCAGGTAATGTAATGATAATCCGATTCCCGATAAGTTATTTCAAGATTTTACGATTTGGATTTCAAAATTAAATCTAAATATCTTTACAACATACATCTTGAACTAAACAAAATAAAATAGCTTTAATATTTTAACATAGAATCTGAAGTCGTACCAGGATACATTTACGTCACGTCTGGTTGGCATTGGAAAAAAAGTTTGTTCATTTTTTGTATTTGAATGTCAAAGAAAGAAAAAAAAAATCAAATGAAAAAAATTGAAAAAAAAGATTCCCTCACTCACCCCAATGTTTCACATTCCTCCCCATTTCCATGGCCTTTACAAACTTTGGAAAAAAAAAATAGAAATTACAATTTTCCAAAGATAAAAAAGTGCAAATTTTTTTTTTTCTTTTCGCGAACCAAACGAGGTCTTAGAAGAATATGAATTTTACTTGGACCTAAACTCAAAGTCAAAAACTTAAGATTTTGGCTCGAATATTAATCTGCTTGAAACCCAATTTAATCTTTTTCTATACACTGATTTTGTAGCACTTTGCCTCTTATATTGGGGATCAATTCACATTGCGCACATGTACATACGGTAAGGGAGGCAATGTGTAACCTCAAGAACCTAAAATTTTAAAATTTTAATTTATTTCCTAAATCTTCTAAATAATTTCCTGAATTTTATTTAATTAATAAAGCAACAAAATTAGTTTTGAAGATTTTTTGAATTAATTAATCAGTAATTCAATTTATTCCTACGAAGAAAAATATGTACTTATTCTTTTTAATTCCTAGATAATCAATTAGGTTAGTCTAACCTAGTTAACTAACTACTATTTTGAAGATTTATTTTGTTAATTCAATTAAATTGATATAACTTAGTTAATAAATAAGATCTTGATTAACAAATATTTGATGTTATGAAAATGAAAGAGAAAGAGATTTGTAGCACAATGAATTTTATGGAGATTTTCTCATTACTAATATATATGGAGAGGTAATAGGATAGAGGTGGTTGTAGATAAGTGATAAGGGTATCCATATTTGTGTTTATCCCAAATCACAACAATTTTCTTGGATGCTCACTTCAATTATTGTATCATTAAAAACTTTTTCTATGGAAAAACTCATCTTTGGAAAAAAAATATAGGGCAAGTAGTTCGGCTTGCACATACATAACAGGGTGACCACGAAAGAAGCAGGCAAATCGCTCTAGGTGAATAGAACCCACCTCGAAAAACTAGATATGCTGCTTCTAAAAAATATTACTGCAGATCGACATCGGAGGCGGCCCAAACCTAGGCTATGACGCTTCCTGCCGAGTACAATTAGGAGTTTTTGTTTACACAGTAAGAGAAAGACAATTATAGAGAACAAAGTCTTGAGCAAAGACGATTAGATTATTGAATATAACATCAAGATTACAATAACATTACTATGCGATATAGGCATTAATCCCATCCTTCAACCGAGAAAGGCACATATGTTACACTAACTAGGAGCGCGGTTCTTTATGAAAAAATATGTTCTGAAATGAGCCCACATATAAATGGGGGCTGGTCTGCTCATTATTTGTGTTTGTGCATTCTTTCATTATGGCAGGCCATTATTGCCATACACATACATACAAGGGCTTAACATCGCCTTCACTATACTAATTGTGGAGCCGGCTCGAGCCAGACGGAACAAGCCTTTTAGTTTACAGCTGCAGCTGGATTGAAAAGCAGCCCCGGCCCCGAGGGAGCAGGCAGGAGGGCGACAAAGAGCAGAAGTTGCAGCACTGCCACCGTTGCAACAAGAAAAAAGCCGCGGATTCTTGTTCTTTCGCCGTTCATACTGCAAAACAGATTGAGCTGCTGGCATCAAGGGCCCGAGATAGAATATATGCTGCTGCATAAGGGGGGTGCATGATTTAACGGATCAACACATATGGATAGCATGAGAAAAAAGCCGTTAACGGCGGAGTCCATATCGCATGATTAACGGATCATCACATCAATATCGCACTGTGGCACAGAGAAAGAAAGCATGAGTAATATAATCTATTGATATTGAAAGCATACACGATGGAGAAAGCATACGGGATCACACACTGACGCCCGCTTAATTTTTGACTGTTGCCCATGTGTGTATTTTTTTTTATGAAGGCTTTCTTACTAGTAACCCCTCGTTAAGTTGAAACTGGTTTCTTGAGTTATTGCTTAGGATCAAGAATTTGGTTTTTAGCTTAAAGAGACCGAGGCGACCTTTAGGGAGGACTGAGAACACAAGTGGAAAGCCCACCACAACACCCTGTTGCCATCGGTAAGTAAGTTCCTTTTTTTTACAGGACCGCCTTTGCAAACACAATGCTCAAAATACTTGACATGACAGGCTGGAATGAGTTCAAATTACTCAAGAGTTTTCACTAAAAAGGCACTGTTAAGCCCATCGTGCTGATTGCGAATGAAATACCATTATTATGTATAAGCAGGAAAGGACCCTGAACAGGGGTTGGAAAAAATTTCTCTTTCTTTTTTTTTTCTCAGAAAGTTCATCTTTCATCTACCGTTGTTATAACACCACTATATTCATCCTTTTTGGGTTCATGCTCTTAATGGTGAATCGATCATTCGCTATCCTTTGAGTTATGAGAGGATAGAATTGACGAAAAGCAATAAAATCTGCGATGGCTACTGAATAACCACCTTTTACTTTGTTAATAATAAACCCTTTGACCTTTTTATTCGTTTGCCAAATCTTCTTTAGTTCCATCCAAGCTCGCTTTTGTCTGAATCTTCGTGGAAGAAGAAGCGGTTCACCAGTCACTACATCCAGGGATCCTACAAAAGAATGAAACCCGGCGGCTGCTCGCTTTTTGATCAGTGATTCACCAAACACTAGATGGATGAATAATCTCTCCAAAATACGCTTTTTGATCAGTGATTCACCAGACACTACATTCAGGAATCCAACCTTATTCTCAAACCTGGTGGCTCGCTTCATTGGAACTCCTGTAAGCTCATCTTGCATACACATTTTGGGGGTACCAAGTCCGGCATCCAACAAGAACATTTCTTCGCTTAAGCCTAAGCGTAAAATGGAAGATTGTCTTAGTAAAATAAAATAGTACAATAATATTCTTCTGGAATAGGATTCTTCAGGAATATGATTCTTCGGAAATCCATATGGGTGCGACTTACAAAACCTCGTTAAAAATCTTTCGAAGGAAAAATATAGTAATAAAAAAATCTCATCGAAGGAAAAAAGTACAATGCACAAAGACATACTTCAAGATGTCTCCATTATCATCTTCAGTATGCTTGCATACATAATTCTCCCCCTCAAAAGATTTACATTCTAGTTCTTACATCAATTGAAATAAATAAAAATTAACCCCCCAAAACATGTGAATATTATATCTCACCCCAATATTTTATTTGCATATATATTTATATGTATTATACCCATATCCTTATGAAAAGTTTGTAGGCTTTATTTGTGAATACTTGAAGCTCGCAACTCCCCCTGATATGTTGAACTGTTGAAATCATAGCCATACAGTGATCATATTCTCCATGTTATAAGTGTCCATGCAATATGATATATTTTATATATGGTGTTAAGAAAATGCTATCCATAATTATAGTCATGTAATGTATTAAAGGTACTTATATTATGTGGTCGTGAGCGGCCATCCGTAGTGGCCAAAGAAGCTTTGACAGGTATGTGCAGGTGAGGCCTTTTATTGAAGATAGTATCTAAATTTCATGAGACAACTGTACTCGTTCTTTATAAAGAGATCCATGGCACGCTTGAGACGATGGTTCCTTATGCGGTTTCAGCATGAATGAATGCATCTATGGTGATGCAATTAATTCTTCTCCTCTCCTCTTCTAAAGCATCGTGCTGATACCGTGTTGTGAAAATGAGAGAGAAATAGAATATTAGTAGCGGAATGAATTTTTTGGAGCTTTTTTCATTAATAACATATATGGAGAGGGAGTAGGATGAGGTGATTGTAAATAGGGATAAGGGTATCCATATTTGGATTTATCCCAAATCACAACAAAATTGAATTTTGAAAAGAAAAATTATTTTCCAAATAAGGAACTACCTAGGGAAATTCCTAAACTCTTAAAAATAATTTGAAAATACTCCTAGCCAATGAAAAGTTTCTATCTAGATCTAACCAGCTTTTGGAGGGAAGTAATTAGATTTCAAATCAAAATTTAAAATTGAAATTCAATAACTAATATGTTTTGTATATTCTTCAATTCTATTTGCAATATTCTTTGCGGTGTTGTGAAGATTAATAAAATTCCATTTTCATCATTTTTGCTCTCTCTCTCACTGTGGATTTATTCCGAATTTCTCGAATCTTAATCTCAAAAGTTTGTTCCCCTCCCTTCTTGTTCATTGTCAACCGTTGCGTCGCCTCCCTCCGGCGAACTGCTTGGAGGAGTTCGCCAGGGCGAATGTTCTCTTTTGCATAGTAGTGCGTGATTGAGGTGCCTCAACATCGAGACTGACAGTAGTAGCGAGCTGTTGTCTCACCATTTTTGTAACCCACTCCAGGGAGGCCTATACCCACGTGTCATTAACTTCGGTCGACCGAAAGCTCTTCCATGACCTAATTGTTACCCAATTCCAACATCAGTCTGATGTCATAGTGGTTTCCGCCAAGACGATCCATCCTCCACCCTCGTCGAAGTATCCTCGTGTCCTTCCGACACTTCCCCACAGTTATTGACTACCAATCGCAGCTAATTTTGTGCACTTCTTCTCAATTCCATCAAAATGATGTTGTTTTAAAAATTTAGAACCCTGATTTCGAGCTGACTTTGGAAGCTCAAGTCTCCTTCCTTGGTTCATTATTTGTCGATCCACTTTCTCCCTCGTGTTGTTGGTAATTTTCTCCACTAATATCTCAACTAGATTAGCAAGGTTTGGTCCTCCAAATTTGGATTTAAAGTTCTCTTCATAAAATTTGTGATTATATTCGATTTTTGACTTCGAGGTGTCAACTTTAGAGGTCGAGAACTAGCCCTTCGATCTACCAATTCTGAATCCAGCACTTTTGTGAACCCCCTCCTAAAATATTTATTTTTAATTATTTATTATTTGTATAAATTAATTCTTTAATTTTTAGCACAATTGCCTATTTAGTTATTTAGAATTTATTTCCTGTTGATCAAATAATTTTTATAAATGTTTTATATACAAATTAGCTACATATACTATTATATTTGTGCCATTATATTTTTATTTATTTTAGAAAAAATTCTAAATTTCTTTTCATATATACACACACACACACACACACACACACACACACACACACACACACACGATAGTAGTTATATATACTAGTAACATGCACGTGTATTGCACGTGCATAAACAAATTGCTAAATTGCTAAAAAAATTAAATATAAAATTATCATAAATACCGTCGTTCCTAAAATTGAACTCAAGCAACCAAGAAAAATATCTCCCACCTTAACCACTTGAGTTAGAATTGCTTAATTGTAAATAAATAATATTATATATTTAAATAATTATTTTTTTTAATAATTAGTGTATTATTGGCATACTTCTCAATTTTGAGCCTTTTCCAAGCCTCATTATAAGAGTAGAGATTAGTAGAATATTGGCATACGGCTTAGACGGCTTAATTTTGAGCTGTTTCCAAGTCTCAATATAAAAGTAGAGATTAGTATTATTTTTTTTAAAAATAAAACACCTAAACTACCCCCCTAATCCGCAGAACACCATCCCCACCCGAGCCCCAGACCCTGAACCCGCGCGCGGACCCCCCCCCCCCCCCCCAAATTCTTTTGGTTGTTTAAATTTAAAAAAAAATTAATCTCAAATGAATTTTAAATCATTTCATATCTTTCCCCCATTGATTATCTCCTTAATTGGACTAATTAATACTTACCAACAATAAGGTATTGGTCGTTGTAGTCGACCCCTACTCCTCCCCTTATTTCGTTTTTCCCACAGAAACCTCCTACCCAAACCAACCCGACACCTTTCCTTATCCCCGACGACCACTTCACGACCGTCCTCGATGCCTGCAGCCGCTACAGCATCGCCTAGACCCCGCCGACCTGACCCCTATAGTATAGTAGCAGTCCAACCCGACCACCTCTATTTCGGGTGAGTTTTCTCCATCTCCGATCAATTATTTTGTTAACCGATTATTTTATTTGATTCACAACATAACCATCTTTAAACCCTTTCAATTAGATTTTTTTTTTTACTATTTTAAATCTTGTGAAAATTTGACTCAAAGTCGACTAAAAACTACTTTAGAACAGTGCACAAAACCAGTCCAAACCCCCATGTTTGTAACATATTTTCTCCCAAATATTTATTATTTTAAAAAATCTATTTGAACAGACTTGTAGACAATATAACCGAGATTATTTTCCTTTTAATAGTTTTATATATTTGGATTTTAATCTCCATTTATTCTATTTTGAAAATGATGAAAAACATGTTTTCAAAAACCTAAATTCTCCGATACGGGGTTTGTTCCGTCAAACTGGACCTTCTCGCCGCGTATTGTTTGCATCGAGGTGCGTACAGTAAATGTAGATGTGTGGGGTTCGACAAAATTTAATTTGGTTGCGTGTGCGCAACAAAATCAATCTGTATCCGTTGAAAAATACCGTATCGGCCCTTTCAGAAATTTCTCAATTACTTTGTGCACTCTTGTTTCGAAACAAAACTTGCGCCATCAAACTTGCTATGTTACGCTAGTCCTGTAACCCAATTTGGTTCAATTGTGAGAACGTTGACCAGACACCATTTTATGGGTCCCACGGTCCGACTCAACGGGCAATTTTGTGATCGGCTGATCGAAATTTAATTTTGGACATTCTATTGAGTTTGTATCATCGTTTTGGTCTTGCTAGACACTAAGTTTGCTGAATTTGAAGAACTTTACTCTTGACACTTTTTTTGGTACAAAGCGGGCCATATTGTGAACCGCACTTTGACCCGAGACTACCATTTTTGTCTCTATATCCAAATTGGACTTATGGGTAGTCAATTCTGACTATTTTACTTATTCTGGGAACGTTAATGATGTTATTTTCATCATATGAAACCGTCTGCTCAGATCCTATTTTTCGGAAGTTGTTGACTTACAGAGTTCGCTATCTGGACATCGTCATACAAATATTCAGGATCTAGACAAGTATATCCTGTTGTGTTCACTGTATCTATTCTTTATTTACACCATTTACTCATATATCTCCTTATTGATACATATCTGGATTTTATAAACTGCGCGTCCAAGCTATACTTGGGTACAAGTGACTAGATTAGTCGTTCTTGTGACTTTTATTTATTTTACACATGTCGGCCTAGTTTTTGGGGACTACGTTATGATAGGGGATATCCTTATATCTCATTTGGCCATGACACCCACACTACATGATTGTGACATCTTGTTAGGGATAGGAACTGCGTATTTGACTGGCCATTATTACGTAAGGGATGTATGACGAATAGAAAATATGATGTTACACCTGATTCCAGATTTGGTATTTTTTAAATTTCTAGAATTTAATTTTCCTAATGATGTATTCCTGCAGTATTTCTCATGTTGGTTCCTGTAAATTTATTTATTGTTATCTTTCTGTTATTGAGAGAGACTACCCGAGACCAGTAGAATATTCATTAGCATTACCATAGACCCGGTTTAGGAACCGCATGTAGAATGGACACCTGGTTCGGTTCATTTGACTAAACCCATGACTAAACCATTTTTTTCTTTCCTCTTAGTATATATATGAGCTTTTCTCTCTCTCCTCTCTTTCTTTTTCTTCTTCTTCTTCTTCTTCTTCTTCTTCTTCATTTTCATTTCTAGTGCATGGAGCACTGAACGCATGAGATTTGCCTGAGGGCGAGTTGTCCATGCGGCCAATGGTCCATGCGGCCAGAGCCCATGCAGCCAGTCTGTCATTTGAATTAGAAGCGACATATGTATCTTTTTCCTGCACGTCTTTTCGTGCACACCTTTTATGGTTTTATCTTTTCTCTAACATGCATTCATGGCATGTCATATCAATCACTTTTTGTCACTTCACTGACACTTCATTATTGACCCATCACTCAGCACTTGCCCAAATAGTAGATTTTAACCTTGAGCATGCAGCAAGTGATCCATGCGACAATTGGGTGCATGCGGCCAGTGAGTCCATGCGGCAATTGGGTGCATGCGGCAAGTGAGTGCATGCGGCCAGTGGGTGCATGCGGCAAGTGAGACCATGTGGCCAGTGTGCGCATGCGGCCAAAAATTCTCGTGTGCATTTTGTGTTCCATTTAATTATGTTCTTTTAGTAATTCTTTTTAGTGATTATTGTTGTGTGCTTCCTTATATCGATACAAGTTTATGATACCAGACAAGTTTTGCATGTAAGTTCATGAGACAAATTTATGTACAAGTTCATAATCCTCATGACATCGTGGAAATATTTGTGTATGAAATCTATTATATTTGGCATCGGACAATCAAGTGTGAGTATTGTCCAATGTATCGCGTGTCACGAATACGATAACTCGTGAAAAGCTCGTATTCGTGACTCGTCATTCTAGGGAGTTCTCAAGTGTCCACGACTCGAGAACTTAAAATAATTTAGTAATGATTAAAAAAGATAAGAATTTCATAGATCATTGGGAGGGAAGAATATTGCGCTACTGGCTACCCCGATCTCTAAGGGCCCTATGCAGCATGGAACAACCTGCTAGGCAAGGGCTCCATGACTGACCATGTTTACGCGTGTTGCGGCACTTATAAGACAACTTTATATACAAGTTTATGTTACAAGACAAGTTTATGTTTATAAAGCAAGTTTATGATTACAAGTTTAAATTTATGCTTATAAGTTTATTTTTTGTTTATGAAAAGTAACAAGTTATGTTATTGTATGGTTGATTGTGAATTTAAGTTTACTAGACAAGTGTACCCTTGGCCATCCAGGTTAACTACAATGTCGGTGGTAGTAATATTCTTAAAACATGAATTTAGTAATTAATGTATGTGACAACCCTAGCTAGTTAATCGTAGCAAGCCGTAAAGTTATTTGGCCGTACGATGAATGATGTTACTTTTATTATATCTCGCTCTTCTAGTTTTATTTTTCTTACGGCGCGTGGTTAGGGTGCTAAGTTTTGCTCGGGTGAAGGTCTGCAACCCCGGTCCTTGTTTGGTTTAAGGGTTATGGTCCCGATCCAGAGTAGTTCCTATGCTCGCTTGCTACTCGTTGCCTTACTTTTATTTTTGTACTTGTTATCAGTTCTTTCAGTATTATTCTTGAGACAAGTACATTGGTACCGTACAAGAATCTATTAACATTTATTTCTTTATTGTCTCTTTCTGCTTATGTTATGATGTGTTTGGTCTATCACCTCGAGCTCCTTTGTGGTACTTGTTGCTTGGGGTTCTGACCCCACTGGCTTTGCATGTCTAGGTTACCCCGAAGAGAACCAGGATCCACCGCACTTCTAGCAAGATGACTCGCACTCGTAGGACTGCGGCCGAGGCTCGCGAGTGGGTTTTCTTCTTTTACCCCTTGTCTTGATTACTCCATTTTGTGGTGTTTAGCAAGGGACAGAGTTAGCTCCTTATAATTTTTGAGACTGCGTCAACATGATGTATATATTAGACCATGGCTGGTATATTTGATCATGTATTATTATACTCTGCTAGTACAATATTTTGTATTCACTAGCTTTATGATCATATGTGACATATAATTTGGTATGCCTCTTTGCCCTCATGTATGATATACTCTTGTATATGTGTTGCTGGATTGAGATAATAGGAATTTTTGGCCTTAGGCCTGACGTCATAGTATGCTAGAGTTCACCCATCTGTCTTCTAGACAACCTTAACACTTTGCGGCTTGCTTCGGTATTCTACAAGGTGCGTTGGCTATGTCAGTCCCCGTATTTATCCAGCATTTTGGGAGCGGGAGGTGACACGTGACTGCTATGATTAGGGTATTTGAGACTCAAGCAGTTGCAAGACTGGGCATGTTATGGATATGACTTGGTCAGTTGGGGATTATGGAGGAGGACAACTATTATGCGTTTGGGACAGCCACATTGGTATACCATAGGCTCTCCAGGAGGACCTATGAAATTTTATGAGTTATGCAGATACTCACTGACGTTCTTGGAACGTTACGGATGGATAGAGACGACTGTTGACAATATATGTACCCACTTGTCTTGGGCTACGTGGACTAGCCGAGTTAGCCTAAATCCCACCCATGCGTACGAAAATTGTCCTCTAAATTGTACGTTAGGAGGTTAGAATCACCCATGCATTTAGTAGGAGTTATTTCAGTTTATACTGATTGTACCTTTTGTATCTTGTTATGTCCCCTGAGGACATAGTCCCCTTCCAGGTGCAGGCGATCATCAGGTGTACCCCTATATGTACGAAGCTGGACTTGAGACTTTTTTAGTGGACGAGGAGGTCGATCCTTCCGAGTTTACTTGATCATATTTTATTGCTTTTTATTTCAGTAGTGACTATCGTACTTGGAACTTTTATTTCATTTTATGAGACTGGATTACTTTTATGCACTTTAGTTTATTATAGTCGTTGGCAGTGGATTTGTCTCCACCCGAGTATCTACTTTTCTTGAGGGATACTTCTAGACTTATATCATTGCTGCTTGCTTATCAGTGGTTATCTTTATTATTATTGGATGAGATTTAGATCGATATTGTGACCCTGGTTACTATTATGAGTTGGAGTTCATATACAGCTTATGTATCATTCATAGGTTCCATATATTGGAGTAACCTATGTGTGAATGCTAGCTGGCATCGTCCCCTTTTGGTTCCTATGTATTTGGAACTTGGACGTGACAACTTTGAATTCATATCAGGTACTAGCTGCCTTCTAATTTTTTTACTGGATTCCTTAAATTTTGTTAGATGAAATTCGACTAAGATGTTGACTTTTAAATTCTGAAATGCAGTAGTTATTCCAATAGAATTTTTGGTCGACTTTGGCTTGAATTTTTTATTCCTCCTTCCATCTTATTATGAGATATTTAGCCTTCCAGAGTGATGGTATAATAGACTTCATCTATGCAAAATTTAGACTGCCCCTCAATTGTTTGATGGATCGAATTGATCATCAAACTTCACTAAAAACTGTAGATTTATTATCTGTGCAGAACTTTGATTCACCAAGCCAACTTTGGATACAATTTTTCGACAATCTAACTATCAATTTTTAAACGATATCTTCCTAATCAATCTAAGTATATAGATCTATCTCTGTATTGAAATTGAACGGTTAAATCAATTATTTGTACCTTCAAAACCGATGTCAAAGTTACTAAAATAATTTCAAATTCTTTGTTCGTGGCAGCGAATTCACATCGATTTTTTCAACGATCCAACCGTTGGGTCAACTTGAATCTTCTTCCAGTCTATAGCAGGTACGACCAGCTTTATATATCTAAAATTTGAACTGCAGATTATTTCATTTGCTAGATCGTTCCCATGCCCAAAGTTCCGGTGTTCGTAGAATTTAAAACTTGCCAATTTTAATTTCCAAAATAACATTTTGGAATTCCAATTTCCAAATCACGATTTTGACTTCATTGTTGGGCTTATGGCATCATTTTGATCTTGTTTCATATATAATATGTCTATTTTTGGCTTGGGCTAGTTTAGCTCTATTTTGGACAACGTCTGATCCCAAACATCATTTTCTCAACTTTATCGGAATCATGCACTGTTTTATATAAATTTTATATAATTAACAACTTCTGGACTCAATGGTGACAATTATTTTTGTATTTGGGCTCAGTTGAGGGTAGCTACCATTTGGGCATATTTTGTGTCCGCATGTTCACGTCCGACATGTCGACTACAACTAAATTCAGGCAAGTACTTTACACTTTTTGCTACCTTTGCTCTATAGTTTCTATAATACATGTTCTAGTTGTTCTTTACATGATCTTGATACGATTAGTACATATGAGTAAGATGGTACTCTATGGATTCATATTCGTAATTCATCATGATTCGTGACTTATTTTGTGTCATGACTTGGATCTATAAGTGCTAATCGGGTGAAAAAATACCTTAGTAGACATGTGGACTTCCCAAAAAAATCCTACGTTCTTATCATGACTGATATAGTCGTACACCTCATATACGACGTGTCATACTTACCCCTAGCCATTTATATGTCAAAATTAGTATTTTATTCCTAGATGAGTTGAACTCTATTTCGTTACTTGCATATTGATGATTTAGTTCCATATCATGTTAGTCTTTGTTACTTGTTCTTTCTAAAGGATGATAAAAGTAATGCACTATAAGACTATGCCAAGTTTAAGTATAAACAATATAGTGATGGCATAATCATTAGTGATTTTATAATGCTAAATATTAATCAATTTACATAATAAAAAACTTAATCAAATCATTGGGCTAATAAATTTAAATGTTTTAATTTTAAGGTTAATTTAGAATTTAAATTCTACCTTATAAATTTAGATAAATTTAAATGCATGTAAAAAATAACTTGATTAACTATATAAGTTCTATGCAACTATATATAAGTATAAATTTTGAATTTATTTAGATAAATTTAGAAAATGATAGTTTTTGCTGCAGATCTTACATCAAGATCCTTCTTGTTCAGGGTCGTTTTCCTCCGACTCCCGAGGAATTGGTCAAGTGAAGTCCTCACTTCTTAGTTAAACTTAACACTTTAAAATCCAAATTTTAAATTTGGATAAGTGTCATGCCCCAGAACCAGAATATTGGAAAGCGGGGGCTGACAAAGTCAGCTACGTATACCAGAGTACTCCAGTACCCTAAGATACGGTCACAGTTGTGAATAGACATGGGGGTTAATACTACAAGCCATAAATCAACCTAGGTCAAATTAATCCTAGTGTCTCAATCACAAGCAGAAAAATCATAATATACAAGAAATATGAGCATCAGAAGCAAAATAGTAAAGTGTCACAAACTATATATACATAGCTGACAATGAAGCTAGTAATACAAAATAAAGAACTAGCAAGAGTGTAAGTCATACATAACCAACTCTAGTATAGTCTAGAATATGATAATCATGTGGCCAGTAGGCGATATAACAAGTCCAAAATATGAGCTAACAGGTGCTCGGGGCTAAATGCCACAAAATAATATGTACAATAAGTGGAAGAACAAGACAAGAACCCACTCAATCGGTTTGGTGTTTCGTGTGGTCACCATCCTCGGGAAGAAACGGAAGATTCTCTGGCTCTGCTACCGGATCTGGCCAAACAAAACCAGTGAAATCAGACCCCAAATAGCAAGTACCACAAAAGAGACCAAACTAATGAACTAAAACCAACAATACAACAAAAAGCTATAATTTTCTAAGCAACATGGAACTACCAGGAATAATGTAAGGTGCACCGAGAAACACGAAAATAAAACGAGAAAAATGTAAAAAAATTGGTCGGGTGACATGTACGGGATCATGTAAGGTGAACATTATTTGTGGTAGAAAACGAAAGAATGAATGATGTATTCAAGACGGAGTTTATAAGAAACCCGTGTTCTTTTGTTTACAAACAAACTTGTACAATGTAATCCTATACGAGGATGTGGGAGTACAATTTATTTAATCTGGGTAAAAATTGCTATAGCTGTCTGATCTGCAGTCGATCACTTTAGCCCTTGGACCACACGATGATGAAGAAGTGCCGTAGAAGACAGGAAGCAGCTTCGAAGGTTGCAAAAGAGGGTGGATGCACGATGCCAAAGTCGTTGATCCCTACTATTTGCCTGAGCTCCGGATTCCTCTCTCTCTCTCTCTTGATCTCTTCTCTCCTTGTTCGATCTTCAATTTTTCGACCTGTTCCTCTGTTGATAGAGGTCTCTATTTATAGAGTTTTAGTGACAGTGACCACTCAGTTGGTGTAAAAACCGAGGAGTGGACAACACAGCACCCTTCTACACGACGGTTAAAGTAACCAATGCCTGCGTATGGGTGATCTTTTGAATGAGCGTGTAACGCGGGTCCAACTAAGGGGACACAACGCGCATAACTGCTACGAAGATCACGGCCTAAAAGCCACGCAGGTAGGTATCCCTCGTGTAGGAGAGGTGGGCATAAAAGCCAATGTCTGTCATTATGGCATAGAAGCCAAGTGGGCATAGTAGCCAGGTAGGCGTAGAAGCCTGATGGCATAGAAGCCGAGTGAGCATAGAAGCTGAGGAGGCGTAGAAGCCGAGAGAGAATAGAAGCTGAGGAGGCATAGAAGCCGAGAGAGCATAGAAGCTGAGGAGGCATAGAAGCCGGATAGGCGTAGAAGCCGCTGCATAAATGGGCTGAGTGCTAACGTGGATGTCTTTAGCTGGAATTACGGCTTTTGAAGATATAATCAAATCTCTTGCATTAAATGCAGAGATCCGCCATCATCGTGCGCATTAAATGTGGAGGCGTATTTTTGAAGGTCTGCAGCTCTTCTGTCCACCAGTCGCAGAGACGTGCCTCGAGAAACTGTCACCGCTCTGTGTATTAGACGTAGAGACGTGCCTCGGTAAACTGCCACCGCTCTGTGCACCAGTCGCAGAGACGTGCCTCGAGCCCTGCACAAAGTGCAGCTTTTGACGTGGCAGGCGGTTTGTCCACTGTAGAGCGTAAACAGCTCATGTCTGCCTGTGTAAAACAAGGTAGCGTATCCCCTTGTACACGTAAAAGCAGTTTACGCAAGGGAGATGGCGGTAACTGACAGCCTGGGTTGCAGCGCCGTGCCATCATCATAGCCGTCGTCTGGGTAGCCGAGCCATATCCCTTTGTCAGAAGTCCAGACGTCAGGTTCATTGCAGGACATGACCGATCCACTTCGGAGAACACGAAACGTTCCTCGTACGTTTTAATATCGCATTGAAAGCGGATGTGTTTTACGCCATATAGGCGATGAAGCACCCTGTCTTATTACGCTGAAGCAGCCTGGACATTCTGCACTTACGCGGATGGTCCCCTGATGGCTCTGAGGTCATCTCTTTACGCTGCCCTGCACCAATAAGCTGCGTATAGCCTATCTGGCGTATTTTTCATGCTTCTACATTGCTGTCGCTGCTACTGCTCCAGGTAGTGGAACGAGATCGCCTGCATGGCCGAGGCAGATGGGAGAATCTTTCCCTAGACCAGCAACGGATGAAACCCCTGCTGTGTCCGTGAGCATGCCTGGCGAGGTTCCCGCTGACGAACCTCGACTGCTTCTTGGTGCAGGCTTGGTAGAGCTCCTGGCGATGTCGGTTGGACCACCCCCTTCTCCAGGTATGACAGTTCGCATTGCATCATTAAAGCGTGGTTTAGCTACATCGGCTGCAGATGCGCCGTATATACCGTTGGCCACGGGTAAATGTCATCTTTATGTCTCCTTTTTAGAAAGATTACTATCATATTGATATCGACTTTCTGGTCCTCTTCTCAGGGGACGGCGTCCACGGGGAGTACAACTTTAAAGCGCCTTCTGGCTCTGCTCCGGCTCCTGGCGATGATACGGAGGCGTTTGACTTTGAGGAGGAAATATCTTTGGGGGCCGGCTCGCCTGTTGAAGAGACTCCGATATCCCAAGAAGAGGACGAGCCTGTCATTGCGACAAGACCTCTTTTGAGTGTGCCGGTTACTTCGGTTGTTGTTGTCGCATCTCCTTTGGTCGCACCACCTGTTGAGGCGACGGTTGTGACCACCTCGTCTGCCATCATTCCTGGAGGGGGACTCGCCAATACTGCGGCTACTCCTGGCGTCCAATCGGATCTAGCTGCGCTGACCGAGCAATATACCAGTATCTTCTATGCCACCTTGAAAACGCTGATATCAATGGTGTTGAAGGGGAATCTAGACTTCGAGCGCCTGAAGAAGTCCTCTCGGTTTCCGATAGAGGCGATCCGGGATTTTGACGGCACTGGGGTAGCTGATACCCTGGAGGCGATGGTTAATGGTTTGGAGCAACCCATTAACGAATATCTGCGGCTAACTCGGGGCAGTATTTAAGCTGAGGTCCAATCCAGATACGACTCCATGACTGCGCGGCTTACCAAACAGATGGAAAGCCTAAATAAACTCGTTCAAACACGCCAGCTGGAGATGGATGAAAGAAAAACCGTCGTGGAGGAGGCCCTCGCTCTTCAACTGAAGTGCCAATTCGAGCATGAGGGGAATGTAACGAGGGCCCGCAAGTTGAGAGAAAAACTCGCTCAGGCAGATGAATGGGTTTCTCAGTCGTTGGCAGGTCTAGATGTAGCAACTGGTCGACTGAGCGCAGCGCGGCGAGATCTGGATCGTGCAGAAGCTGCCCGTGCGGGTATTCGTCGGGCGAGGGCCGAATTGTCCCTTATGGGTGACAACGAGGCACGGTTGGAGCGGGCCCGCGCTGATGCCTTGTTTTCCAGGAATGAGAGGATAGCTGCACTGGTGCAGCAGATTCGCGATCTGACCGCTCCCCCACAATGATGTACCCTTCCTTCTTCTTGCTTTCCAGTGTAATTCTGCTCTTTCTTGGGAATAAATAAAGCGACTCTTTTCTGACTTTGTAGACCCATCATTTCGGAATGTAAATAACAGGTTTGGGCAAGAGTGATATCAGCGGTAGTATGGACGCGATAAACTCTCAGTAAACTTTAGCAGGACATATCTATTCATAGGTCATACGGACATGATAGTATATGCTTTGACTAAGGTTTGTAGGCAAGACACTATCAGAGGTGATATGGACGTGATAGACTCTCGGTAAACTTTAGCAGGACATATCTATTCATAGGTCATACGGACATGATAGAATATGCTTTGACTAAGGTTTGTAGGCAAGACACTATCAGAGGTGATATGGACGTGATAGACTCTTGGTAAACTTTAGCAGGACATATCTATTCATAGGTTATACAGACATGATAGAATATGCTTTGACTAAGGTTTGTAGGCAAGACACTATCAGAGGTGATATGGACGTGGTAGGTATTGCATTTCCAAATTAGTCGAACGTATCTATTCAGAGGTTATATGGACATGATAGAATACGACCCAACTAGTTTTGTTTTGGAAGTAGTTTTGTCAGAATTGAGGTTTTCGCTATATTCTACCTGAGCAGAGGAGATTAAGCATAGTACCTTTTCAGGAATTTGTCGTTGATAGGAGCCATTAACAGGTCTCCATTAGTCTGGGCTAACCTGTAAGCGCCGTTCGAGAATGTTGTCTCGATGACATAAGGGCCTTCCCATTTGGGCTGGAATTTGCCTTTACTCCTGTGAGTAAGAATCATCGGCCTTCTCACGGCTAAAACTAGCTCACCGACTTTGAACACTCTTTCCTTTACTTTATGGTTGAAAGCTCTGGAAATGCGTGCTTGGTACAGCGCGATGTGCTGTTGAGCTTGGAGGCGTTTCTCGTCTAATCCTTCTAGCTCCTGAAGCCTTAAAAGGTCATCCTTTTCCTGAGTTAGCTCATTAGCCACGGCTATCCTGAGTGACGGGATCTGGATTTCAATGGGGAGAACTGCTTCGCTCCCGTAGACCAGTGAGAACGGGATACAACATGTCGGTGTTTGTATCGTTGTGCGGTATGCCCAGAGACATTCGCCCAGCTTCTCATTCCAATCTCTTTTGTTTGAAGAGACGAACTTCTTCAAGAGTTTGATAATGGTTTTGTTGAAAGCTTCCGCCAAACCATTAGCAGCTGGATAATACGCCGTAGAGGCAATATTATGTATCCGATTTTTATCGCAAAATCGATGAAACGCTTGGCTAATGAACTGAGGCCCATTGTCGTGAATTATCCTCCGGGGTACCCCGAAGCGATAAATGACGTGATGCTTGATGAAGCTGATCACATTAGACGCCTTTACCTCAGCAAGGGGGATCGCCTCTGCCCATTTGGAGAAGTAATCTGTGATGGCCAGTATGAACTGGTGACCTCTGGAAGAAGACGGGTGGATAGGACCGATGACATCCATACCCCATGCTTCGAAAGGCCAGGATGCAACCGTAGGATGTAGATATTCAGACAGTTGATGTATGAAGTCTGCATGAACCTGATAGGCTTTGCATTGTCTTGTATATTTGATTGCGTCTGTGATCATGGTGGGCCAGTAATAGCCCATTCTTCTGATGCGATCCTGTAGCTTAGGACCGGGTTGATGCGCCCCGCATACGCCGTTGTGAGCTTCACGGATAATCTGCTGTGCTTCGTCGTTAGAAAGACATCTCAATAGCAGTCCGTCGTAGGTCCGGCGATATAGGCATTGTGAAGATGCATCGAAGTAGAAGCGTAAAGATCGTCTCTTGACGGATACTGCTTCTTTAGGGTCCTCCGACAAGATTCCGTATGCCACGAAATCTATAAAGGGACTCTTCCAATCTCTCCTGGGAGGATTGGCGTGCACAGCGTAGCTGCGTTCTATGTGAGAGTTGTTCTTCACACAGAACAAGTCTCTGTTAAGAAGGATTACCGAATCCTGCCTTCTTATAGGAGTAGCTAAATCCGCAGCTAGACTGGCTAGGGCGTCAGCTTCCAAATTCTGAGATCGAGGTACATGCTCCAGGAAGAACCCCTTGAATGTCATGGCTATCTCGACCGCTGCTTGGTGATAGGGGATGAGGTCTAGATTCCGGACTTCGTATATTCCCCTGACTTGATTGACGATAAGCAGAGAATCACCAAAAGCTTCCAGAGATTCGACCCCCAGCTCCTTAGCGACTTGGAGCCCGATTAGTAGAGCGTTATACTCTGCGACGTTGTTGGAGCAGGGCTCGCTAAGAGAGTATGCTCGGTAGATGACGAGTTTGTCGGGCGTAACCAGGACGATCCCTACTCCTGAAACCACATTTCCCCTAGGACCAGTTCTGGAGGCACCATCGAAGAATAGTTGCCATGCGTCACTTTCCATTGCGGAATTACATTCTACAACTTCGTCAGGGATGTCCTCGTATAACTTGGAGGTCTCCTGGATCGGATGAGCAGCTAGGAAGTCGGCCAATGCTTGGCCTTTGATGGACTTCTGAGGGACGTACACCATATCATATGGTGTTAACAGCATCGCCCAAGTCGCGAGTCGGGAGTTAAGAGCACTTGGCTTGCTCATCAGTACTCGAAGAGGGTTGATCCTGGAGATGATATGGATAGTCTGGCCGGTGACATAGTGCCGCATCTTCTGGATAGCGAACATCAGAGCCAAGCATTCTTTTTCCACTGGGTTGTACCGGTGTTCGGCTTCGATCATCATTCTACTTAGATAGTAGATAGCCTGTTCATGCCCTACATCATTCTTCTGCGCAAGAAGAGCTCCCAGAGAATGGTCCATTGCTCTAACGTATAGGAAGAATGGTCTTCCTATGACGGGAGGCACCAGAACTGGCGGGCGAGTGAGGTAGCGTTTGATATCGTTAAACGCTTGCTGACAGGCTTCGTCCCATATGAAGGATACACCTTTCTTCATGAGGCGAGAAAAAGGCTGACATCTCCCAGAGAGGTTGGATATGAATCTCCGGATGTAAGCCAGACGACCTTAAAATCCCCTGAGTTCCCTCAGATTGCGGGGCGGTCGCATTTCTACGATGGCCTGGACTTTATCAGGGTCCACTTGGATGCCTTTGGCGGTAATGACAAATCCCAGGAATTTGCCGCTAGACACACCCAGAAAGGACTTCGTAGGATTCATCTTGAGTTGATGTTGGCGCATTAACTCGAATACTGTCCTCAAGTCTTGAATGTGATAATCTTTGAGGCGGCTTTTGACAGCTATATCGTCTACGTATCATTCCACTGTTTTGCGTAAATGCTCATGGAATATGTTACTCATAGCCCGTTGGTAAGTAGCTCCGGCGTTCTTCAACCCGAAGGGCATGACCGTATAGCAATATACCCCCAACGGTGTCCGGGAGGCAGTATGCTTCTCGTCTTCAGGATGCATCTTGATCTGATTGTATCCTGAGAACCCATCCATGAAAGACATGCGTTCAAAACTGCAGGTGCTGTCGATCATGATGTCTGTGATGGGAAGAGGGAACTCATCCTTGGGGCAGGATGCATTCAGATCTCGATAATCGATGCAGATGCGTATTTTCCCATTTTTCTTCATGACGGGGAAAACGTTGGCGACCCAGTCGGGATGTTGTTCTTCCCGGATAAAACCGGAGGCTATCAACTTCTTGACTTCAGCTTCGATGGCGTCCATCATATTCGGGCGGAACCGGCGTTGGTGCTGCTTTACAGGCTTTGAATCGGGCGATATGTTGAGTTTATGGGTGGCCATCTTTGGATCAAGCCCTGGCATATCCTCATAATTCCACGCAAAGATGTCGATGTATTCTTTCATCAGCTGGATAACTTCTTCCCTTTCAGCTGGAAAAAGATTGTTACTGATAAATATCGGCCTTGGTGAGAGTTCATCCCCAACATCAATCTGGATAACTTCGTCTTTGGTGGGAGGTTCTCTTTGCTCGAAGCGGAATTCCCACTGCGTATCCATTTGTTGAGCCCAAGAGTCATTCTCAAACGGCTCAGGTTCTGGTTCGTCTGCTTCGAAGGGATCTGTCACTACCATAATTACTGATAATGTTTGTTCTAGAGCATCAGGTGAGTCGGAGGGCGATGAGCCGCTCTGAGAAGAGGAAAAGATATCCTCGCTTGATTTGGAGGAGGTGGCATACCCTAACCCGAAACGGGTTTGTTGATAGTGGGGGTTGCCGAACAGCGGCGTTCGTCTGCCTTTCTCGTAGTTGAGGCCTGGCTTCCGCCTCATGTCGTAGCCCATGTTTTGCATGATCCTCAACGCCTGTGGGCTGTATCGGTGACCTTGCATTTTCTCGGTATCGTCATCGAGAGAATCTTCCTGAATAGTCGGTTGATTGCGCACACGGCCGAAGACTATTGTACGCTGACTGCTGCAGGTAGGTGGAACAAGGAAGATAGAGCCCTCATGCGGTCCATATGTCGTGACGACGTTGGATGATGATGCTGCCTCCCATATGTACGGATGATAGGAATCCATAGCTGCCAAGAATTTTTGTGCTATGGGTTCTACCTCGTCACGGGGAGAGGATTCCTGATTTGGAATCGGAGCTTTGACATACTGGAAAAGAGGACGTTTATTATCATCTGGAACTCTGTTCCTGGCTGCATTTACATCAGTCGGCTGCCTGTTGCGCCGAAGGTTGATGACCAAGGGTGGAGGTTTCTGGTTCAAAGTGATCACGAGAGGATCACCCCCTTTTCCTGAACTGGACTTGTTCATAGGTTCCACGGCTTTTGGACGAGTGGTTCGTCCCTTCACTCTGATTGACAGCGGTGGTGTGGCAGAGGGTTCTTCTGGCTTGGCGCTGAGGCATCATCTGAAGTTTTGTCTGTACCGCGCGTAGTGGGAGACTGGTTTCTATGCGTAGAGCGCAGTGGATACTTCTGGGTTAGCGCTGAGGCTTTGCCCGAAGTTGCGTCTGTACCGCGCGTAGCGGGAGACTGGTTTCTACGCGTAGAGCACAGTGGATACTTCTGGGTTAGCGCTGAGGCTTTGCCCGAAGTTTCGTCTGTACCGCGCGTAGCGGGAGACTGGTTTCTACGCGTAGAATGCAGTGGATACTTCTGGGTTAGCGTTGAGGCTTTGCCCGAAGTTTCGTCTGTACCGCGCGTAGCGGGAGACTAAATTTTACGTGCGGGGCACAGAGGGAGCAATGCTACAACCTCATTGGTCGGAGAGATCGGAGAGATCGGAGAGTCCACAGGAAGGGTAGAGGATGTCTTGGGCATCCAGACCTTCCGCAGCTTCCTGTTGTCTTGGACGGAGAGAGGGTGAGAGCTACCCCCGGTTCGAAGCATGTCTTCGTAGGCAGACTGGTCGAATTGGACGACCAATGTCTTCTTTACGGTTCCTATAGATACCGCATCGTGTTGAGCAATTACTTCCTCATCCGAAGAGAAAGATTTCCCCAGCAGAGTCGCCATCTTATTTGTGGTAGAAAATGAAAGAATGAAGGATGTATTCAAGACGGGGTTTATAAGAAACCCGTATTCTTTTGTTTACAAACAAACTTGTACAATGTAATCCTATACGAGGATGTGGGAGTACAATTTATTTAATCTGGGTAAAAATTGCTATAGGTGTCTGATCTGCAGTCGATCACTTTAGCCCTTGGACCACACGATGATGAAGAAGTGCCGTAGAAGACAGGAAGCAGCTTCGAAGGTTGCAAAAGAGGGTGGATGCACGATGCCAAAGTCGTCGATCCCTACTCTTTGCCTGAGCTCCGGATTCCTCTCTCTCTCTTGATCTCTTCTCTCCTTGTTCGATCTTTAATTTTTCGACCTGTTCCTCTGTTGATAGAGGTCTCTATTTATAGAGTTTTAGTGACAGTGACCACTCAGTTGGTGTAAAAACCGAGGAGTGGACAACACAGCACCCTTCTACACGACGGTTAAAGTAACCAATGCCTGCGTATGGATGATCTTTTGAATGAGCGTGTAATGCGGGTCCAACTAAGGGACACAACGCGTATTACTGCTACGAAGATCATGGCGTAAAAGCCACGCAGGTAGGTATCCCTCGTATAGAAGAGGTGGGCGTAAAAGCCAATGTCTGTCACTATGGCATAGAAGCCAAGTGGGCATAAAAGACAGGTAGGCGTAGAAGCCTGATGGCATAGAAGCCGAGTGAGCATAGAAGCTGAGGAGGCGTAGAAGCCGAGAGAGCATAGAAGCTGAGGAGGCATAGAAGCCGGATAGGCGTAGAAGCCGCTGCGTAATGGGCTGAGTGCTGACGTGGATGTCTTTAGCTGGAATTACGGCTTTTGAAGATATAATCAAATCTCTTGCATTAAATGCAGAGATCCGCCATCATCCTGCGCATTAAATGCAGAGGCGTGTTTTTTGAAGGTCTGCAGCTCTTCTGTCCACCAGTCGCAGAGACGTGCCTCGAGAAACTGTCACCGCTCTGTGTATTAGACGTAGAGACGTGCCTCGGTAAACTGCCACCGCTCTGTGCACCAGTCGCAGAGACGTGCCTCGAGCCCTGCACAAAGTGCAGCTTTTGACGTGGCAGGCAGTTTGTCTACTGCGGAGCATAAACAGCTCATGTCTTCCTGTGTAAAACAAGGCAGTGTATCCCCTTGTACACGTAAAAGCAGTTTACGCAAGGGAGATGGCGGTAACTGACAGCCTGGGTTGCAGCGCCGTGCCATCATTATAGCCGTCGTCTGGGTAGCCGAGCCGTATCCCTTTGTCAGAAGTCCAGACGTCAGGTTCATTGCAGGACATGACCGGTCCACTTCGGAGAACACGAAGCGTTCCTCGTACGTTTTAATATCGCATTGAAAGCGGATGTGTTTTACGCCATATAGGCGATGAAGCACCCTGTCTTATTACGCTGAAGCAGCCTGGACATTCTGCACTTACGCGGATGGTCCTCTGATGGCTCTGAGGTCATCTCTTTACGCTGCCCTGCACCAATAAGCTGCGTATAGCCATCTAGCGTATTTTTTCATGCTTCTACAAGACCCCCTTCAAAGCTTTCAAATTCCTCGGAATTCGAAACGCTTTGAATGAAGCATGAACCGTTCCTTGAAACTCGAAACGCTTCTGAATGTAGCTTTGAAATGGTCAAGTTTGACACGTTCTTTCAAGGCTGATTTTATAGCGGAGTTATTGGGGGTAGGTGTGACTTCGCTCGCCTATAAAAAGGCTGAGGAGTTAACCTGTTCTTCCCACATTTCCCTCATCACGCAGAGATGATCGCCGGAGTTCGTCGGGTCGACCTGAGGAAGAAGGAGATCATGTTCTTCCAGAGTGTAAGGAGCCGAAAAAGACGGCGTCTTCGAGCAAGTGTCCGCTGCAACGATGGATCATGGAAGGGAAGGATATCTTAGCCTCCCTTGCTCGGGATAATCAGCAACTTCATATGGCGGCTCATCCGGAGAGAGAGGAAGGGTCGTATTTGACCACACAGCTTGCAGGCTGCATATTTTCCCCTGATACTTTCGTGGAGGAGAGCAGACAAAGTGTAACTGCCGTCTACGAGTATTCATGGCGCTGGGCGTAAGAAAGCAGATTTACTCTGCTTTTCTTCTGTTGGAGGATGGGTCTATGCCCATTTCGTATCCTCCCGCCATTGATCTCCTTGTTCATGACTGTGGAAGTCAATGAACTGCCATGGATGAAGAGGAAGACCTGCACCGATGCGACAACCTGGCAGAACAGATTCTGGGCGCGATCTTCAGACGACGATGAGGAAACCCTTTGTAGAAGGGATTTCCCTCATATGTAATCACGAAAAATGAAGAAAAACCCCCTGTAGACAGGATTTCCCTCATATGTAATTGTGATTTTAATCTTTAATAAAGTCGTTTTCCTTCTCCGTATATGATTGTTTTCGCCATACGTTGCTGTGAAGTCTGAATATGTGTAGCTTTGACACGTCTGATTCTTTACGCCGACTCTGATTTGAAAGAGTATTAGGCCCTGCTCTGTCCTTTGCACATAACTAGTGACGCGCAGAAAGCTGCTTTTAGGAACCGTGTAGAATCCTGAACTGTTGCTTCTGATAAACAGAATTCTTTGTTCAGACATCATCTTCAAGAATGACTTCTCAAAAATCCCTTAAAACAGGGTTGAGAAGTGGCTGTCAAACCGAGTTGCCATCTTGAGCTGTAGATGAAATATTCAGACCGGATTCTGGATGAACTTCCAATTGACCCGAGAAGAGTAATTTCTCAATTGTTTGAACTCTGTAGAAAACGAAAGAATGAAGGATGTATTCAAGACGGGGTTTATAAGAAACCCGTGTTCTTTTGTTTACAAACAAACTTGTACAATGTAATCCTATACGAGGATGTGGGAGTACAATTTATTTAATCTGGATAAAAATTGCTATAGGTGTCTGATCTGCAGTCGATCACTTTAGCCCTTGGACCACACGATGATGAAGAAGTGCCGTAGAAGACAGGAAGCAGCTTCGAAGGTTGCAAAAGAGGGTGGATGCACGATGCCAAAGTCGTCGATCCCTACTCTTTGCCTGAGCTCCGGATTCCTCTCTCTCTCTTGATCTCTTCTCTCCTTGTTCGATCTTCAATTTTTCGACCTGTTCCTCTGTTGATAGAGGTCTCTATTTATAGAGTTTTAGTGACAGTGACCACTCAGTTGGTGTAAAAACCGAGGAGTGGACAACACAGCACCCTTCTACACGACGGTTAAAGTAACCAATGCCTGCGTATGGATGATCTTTTGAATGAGCGTGTAACGCGGGTCCAACTAAGGGACACAATGCGTATTACTTCTACGAAGATCACGGCATAAAAGCCACGCAGGTAGGTATCCCTCGTGTAGAAGAGGTGGGCGTAAAAGCCAATATCTGTCACTATGGCATTGAAGCCAAGTGGGCATAGAAGCCAGGTAGGCGTAGAAGCCTGATGGCATAGAAGCCGAGTGAGCATAGAAGCTGAGGAGGCGTAGAAGCCGAGAGAGCATAGAAGCTGAGGAGGCATAGAAGCCGGATAGGCGTAGAAGCCGCTGCGTAATGGGCTGAGTGCTGACGTGGATATCTTTAGCTGGAATTATGGCTTTTAAAGATATAATCAAATCTCTTGCATTAAATGCAGAGATCCGCCATCATCCTGCGCATTAAATGCAGAGGCGTGTTTTTTGAAGGTCTGCAGCTCTTCTGTCCACCAGTCGCAGAGACGTGCCTCGAGAAACTGTCACCGCTCTGTGTATTAGACGTAGAGACGTGCCTCGGTAAACTGCCACTGCTCTGTGCACCAGTCGCAGAGACGTGCCTCGAGCCCTGCACAAAGTGCAGCTTTTGACGTAGCAGGCGGTTTGTCTACTGCGGAGCGTAAACAGCTCATGTCTGCCTGTGTAAAATAAGGCAGCGTATCCCCTTGTACACGTAAAAGCAGTTTACGCAAGAGAGATGGCGGTAACTGACAGCCTGGGTTGCAGCGCCGTGCCATCATTATAGCCGTCGTCTGGGTATCCGAGCCGTATTCCTTTGTCAAAAGTCCAGACGTCAGGTTCATTGCAGGATATGACCGGTCCACTTCGGAGAACGCGAAGCGTTCCTCGTACGTTTTAATATCGCATTGAAAGCGGATGTGTTTTACGCCATATAGGCGATGAAGCACCCTATCTTATTACGCTGAAGCAGCCTGGACATTCTGTACTTACGCGGATGGTCCTCTGATGGCTCTGAGGTCATCTCTTTACGCTGCCCTGCACCAATAAGCTGCGTATAGCCATATGGCGTATTTTTTCATGCTTCTACAAACATATATGGGATCATGCAAGGTGAACATATACGAGATCATGCAAGGTAGGCATATAAGTAAAGTGGGCACATGTAGCATATACAGTGAACTGGCCATATCTAGTCCCATATCCCTAAGGCAAGAAAAGTAAACGAGAACATAGCTAGTACAATATCGAGATCATGGCAAGGGAAACATGTAAGGAACAGTGCATATATAAAGTAAAAGGGCATACAAGACAATAGATCGGAGTGCACCACGACGTGTTACTGTCAGGCAGGCAAGATAATATAAGACAAGATAATACAAGGACTCCATCCATCAATCACGGTCAAGCAAGAAGTACGGCTTTCTATATACGTTAGCTAACTAGGGTTATCACAAGTCCTAATTACTAACAAGATACAATAATCAAGAATTTCTATAGTTGCATACCCTGCAGTCTGTCCAAGCTTTCTAACAAAACAAAGATGTACTGGTGCCCCTGTAAAACCCCTAATCCTAAAAATCGTATTAAGCTCTTTTTTTATTAATTATTAATTGAACTGTAGTAATTATGAGCTAATTAGGAGAAATATATTTTATTTAATTTTTATTCTAGGTGTTCGTGCACTTAGGAGATTTATGGAGCCAGTATAAATTTTTCCTAATTTATTTCATGTAGGAGACCCTTTGGACAGTTGCTAGCTTAATGGTATGCAATAATATAATTTTTAAAATTTTTCTATGTATAAATATATATATATATATATATATATATATATATATATATATATATATATATATATATATATAGTTTAATAGAAATAGAAAAAAGGAAACGAAAAAGAAAAAGAAAAGAAAAGAATTCAAATCCTAATGGATACTAATAAACCTACCCATTAGCAACTAACTACCCAAAACCCGTTTAAACAAACTCTACCCGCACCCACCCATTGAATATATAAGAACAGCAGCAGCCATATGGCCAACCCGCGCATAAAGCCCCCCCCCCCCGCGATTCCCATCTCCCCTTTCTTATATATATCTCTTCTCATCAAGCAAAACCCTAACCCTAATTCATATTCTCCTCCTTCCCATCTGACCCCGCCGCCCTCAGCCAGCCGGAGAACCGTACCCAGCCGCTCAGGCCACTCAGAACCGGATCTCGACGACCGCGACCCCGCGCAAAATGCAAATTGCAGTTTTGAACAACAACCTTCCTGCGTTCACAACGCGTTTTCCGTCACCTCGCTGAACCAAACTCGACCCCGCCTTCATCAGTACGTTCACCACTTAACCCTCTTCAATATCTGTATGATAGTTGATCTCGAACAGCGCATAACCCTAGGCGAAAACAACGTCCAATTTGACGGAAAAAGATAATTTTTGGTTCTCGCAGAAAACTGCGGTAAACTACCTATGTTTCCGGATTCGTATCTCCTTCCACAGAGATCCGAATTCGATTTTTCTTTTTGGTATACGGAGACCACTTGACGTAGTTTAATTTTTGTTAAATACATTAAATTATTAATTGCTTTATGTAGAATTAAATTCATTGGAAAATTCTGAAAACCCACTTTTTCCAAAATCTAAAAATTGTGAAATGGAGCACGCCCCGCCAAACGGGACCGTCCCGCCATGTACCAAGTGTACCAAAAGGTGCGTGCAGTATACCCGAACGTGTGAGAGTTCATAGAAACTGATTCGGATACGTGTGCACGTCGGAATCAGCCCGTATCCGCGGACAATCCCCGTGTCGCAACTTTTGCGAAAGTCCTGCGCATTTTGTGCACGCTCATCAGATTGTGACGAAACTTGTGCCACTGGACTCGTGGTAACACGCTGGTCCTGTGACCCAATTTTCATGCAATTCTGAGATAGTTGACCAAGTCGCCAATTGGCGGGCCCCACGGTTGACTTTTTAGGGGAAATTGTGTTCGGCTCATTGGATTCCACATTTGGACATATCGTTGAGTTCGTACTGACATTTAGAGTTTGTTTGACCTATAATTTGTCCTATTTAGAGACCTTTACCCTTGGCACGCTTTTCGGTGCAAAGTGGGCCACACGTGGACCCCGCTTTGACTCAAAATTACCGTTTTGCCCCTGTATCCAAATTGGACGAAAGAGTAGTATTTTCTAGCTATCTCGCTTATTCTGGAAACATTGGTGATATCTATTTCAGCATCCAGAGATATTTGTTCTGAGACCATAGTTTCTGATCATGTGTGTTGGACTTCTGGACGTTACACTTTGCAGCTTTCTTACCACGCAAGATATCTTGCCAAATTGCTTAGAGTATTTTGCATGCTTAGTATATTTCTGTATATTTATTGCATTTCTGTTTATTCATTGCATGTGTAGTTTCTTTTGGTCATTACTATATATTAGATATGTTGACACACACTTGACACTTAGTATCATAGAGGACAATCAGTAGGCGTATGGACTTTAACCACTCTGGTAAACCGTAGTAACTAGCACGCACTATGGTGGTCGTGTCCGATGGTCTCTACCCCCGAGGTATGTCGATTGATGGAGTCACGAGGGTCGCTACCCCCGAGGTATGTCGGCTGATGATGTTCTAGACGGGTGTGTGAGTTGTGAGGCTTAGATCGAGTAGCCTACCCTTGCCCATACGTCGAAAAGTTGTCCTCATTGCATCCATATAGATTGTCTTATACAGCGTACTTATATATTTTCAAACATTATGCATGTTTACTGTATTCAAATTGGCTTGCTTCTATGTATCTTGTTACGTCCCTCTGAGGACCTGGTCCCTTTCCAGGTATAGATGTTCATAAGTATTCACAGGAGCGCAGATCCGGACTTGCTACTGATCGTTGAGGAGGTTTACCCTTCGGGCCTAGTATTTATTTGGTACTGTACCTATATTGTGTTGCTTTTATATTCGAGTTGGTAGTTGATTTGTTTCCATCCGACTGTCATCTTTAGATACTTCTTATTGAGATCTAGTTATATAGATGTTGGTTATTTATTTATATTGATTTTCTGTAGATGAGATTTAGATTGTACCCTGTGACTTGTGATACATTTTATACCACTTGTGGATTTGATATTCATATTATAGCGTACGTATGGGTTTTGGTTTCCATATATTGGAGTTGCCATATCCATGCGGCTGGCATGCTTACGTGTCCTAGTCCTATATATTTTGGGACTGGGGCGTGACATATTTTTGTGGTGGCCCATACAGATCGAGAGCATATTGTCTCGGTTACGTTACTGTACCGAGCAAGCCTGCAAATAGGATTAGAATATAGGATCTCATCCACTATTGAATATGACTCGCATTCTTCTAATCTGTTCTATTTGAATAGTTGTATCCTGCTTGATTCATGTGCTTCCCTAATTCCTTGAGTATAGCCCCCTCCTAGAATATAGAAGTCCCTATTGTTAGATGATAAGTAGGGTAACCTTCCTATTAAGAGTACAACTAGAGTGTTGACACACCATTAAGTTTAGAATATCTAGTGAACCCTAGAATTCCTTATCTATAGATTGGTTTACCATTACCCCTTGATGTATTATGAGGAATTGAGAGTAGTATAGACACTACTAGAGTTAGTTAGAAGTTTTACCATAATGTTTGACCCTAGTATTGAGAAACCAATAGAAAACCAAAATTTAATATTAGGACTGAACCTAACCTTCATAGTTAGATAGTATTGGAGAACTATAAATTTAGATTCTTGTCTTGAGATTAGCAAACAGTACCTTAGAAAGCCAAGAGCAATGCATAGAATATTTTCTTGATCATACCTCAAACACAGAGATTAGCATAGCATCCTTCCTTAGGAAACCATGACATTATCAATAGCCTCTCTATTTTATTTCATGGCTAGTCCCTCTGAAACCTTAGCGCTCGCTATTTGTGCGATGACTGAATTATTTTCTTCTTTTCTTCATCTTTTAACTCGTGCCACCTGACACTTCTGATTGTAGACCGAGTGATTTTATTTTATGATTAGGATATATAGCCTGCTAGGATTATTGTTGTAATTTTAAAATTTTGAATTTCTGTGCTTGGTAGTTAGAACTTGATAGTTTTAAGTTATTCTTGTAGATTGTGACCTGATGATTATCCCTTAGTTTTTAAATCGTGTAACATGTACCCCCACCTCGATACGAGTTATATCCCCTTTTCCCTTAAAGGCCAGTAACTTTCCATTCTTACTATTGACACTTGCTCTATAAGCACTATGACTAAGACTTAAGACGACCATGACCTATGTAATGAAAGAGGATACCCTAATAAGTACCAAGACCCCTTCTCGTAGACCTTAACAGGAGTTTCTATGGTATCCTTAAGACAATTACAGTATTAGTTTATTGTTATAAGTTGGATAGTATGTCACATAACCTAGTATCACATAGTCTTTTGACCTATTATTGAAGTGTAGCTGAATGACATTAACTGTGTGCTAGCATAAGAAGATAATGTTTCATCAGACTGTAGAACTTAGAAGCCCATACCCCTATTTGGTCGACTATCGACTTAGACAAGGAGTTAGTATGACAACTGTAGAGATTGTAAGAGTCTTATCTTCTTTGAGAACTTAAATTATTTTGTAACTTCTCTCATCATTATCTAGCATACTTATATTTTCTGTACTACCTTGACTTATGCTGCTATTATAGCCTAGTTTTTGTAAGCTTATTCTTTTATCGAGCTTGCTCATGACTTATGTATTATTGGGTGCACACAATGATACAATTGCCTAATCAGAATCGGTATATTAAGGTCTAGCTAACCTTAGTGCGCTTGGTTCGCTCTTCGCATGACTACTTTACGTGGATTGAGATATATGGTAGTAGACGAATATACTTGCCCCTAGACATGTCTGACATATCGTATCGGTTACATAAATGTACTGATACGAGTATGTAAATAGGAAATTACCAAAATATGATTTCAATCCACAACTGCCCTGACAACTCTCTTTTCGAATTCTTTAATCTCTTTGAACCTCGTACTTGTATTCTATCACCTTCACCTTGAATTCTTTATTATTGCTCTCCGTCTTCCCTTATTTCAGAAAGACGAAATCTCGTGCTTGGTATAAGTTGACATACTGATAGTACTAGATATGCCCCATAAGGCTAATCACATGACCTAGTGACTTTCTTTTATAATTGATTAAGGGCATATCATAGGTGATATGTTTGGTGTTAAAACTTTGAGGATTGAATGACATGATTAAATAATTTGAGGAATAGTTCTCCTAGATGTATAGCCTTAGGTGATAGATGGGTAAATTTTAAGTTGGGTAGATTGTAAAACCCTCACCCAAAAATTAGACCCACTTGGCTTAGGTAGCGAGACTAAGACTAGATTGAATCCAGTTAGAAATATAACACGGTATTTTTATTTAATTTTGTAATAATTATATCACTTAGCGCACCTTACCGTGCTTCGATAATTGGAGCACTACACTAGCCACTGCCTTCCTACAAATTCCACACCCTTATCCTAGACATGCCCATCTTCCACTCTGACCTTTGTGCAACTTATAATTAAGCTCCCTTGTACTACATTTTGGTCGCGCAACATCGCCCCTCATTTAAACCTAGCCTTGCATTTTAGACAATGCAAATTATAGCCCTCCAAACATTCCCATGGCAATTGGAAAAATCATGGTGGTTAGGATGGAAGAATGGACAGAAAAAGCTGCAAACCTTTATCTTATACCATCCTTGACTTTCTATCGTGGCTTAGTTTTAATTTCGAGGACAAAATTTTTATAAGTTGGGTAGAATGTAAAATCCCTAATCCTAAAAATCGTATTAAGCTCTTTTTTATTAATTATTAATTAACTATAGTAATTATGAGCTAATTAGGAGAAATATATTTTATTTAATTTTTATTCTAGGTGTTCGTGCACTTAGGGGATTTATGGAGCCAGTATAAATTTTTTCTAATTTATTTCATGTAGGAGACCCTTTGGACAGTTGCTAGCTTAATGGTATGCAATAATATAATTTTTAAAATTTTTCTATGTATAAATATATATATATATATATATATATATATATATATATATATATATATATATATATATATATATATATATATATATATATAGTTTAATAGAAATAGGAAAAAAGAAAAGAAAAAGAAAAGAAAAATTCAAATCCTAATGGATACTAATAAACCTACCCATTAGCAACTAACTACCCAAAACCCGTTTAAACCAACTCTACCCGCACCCACCCATTGAATATATAAGAACAGCAGCAGCCATATGGCCAACCCGCGCATAAAGCCCCCCCCCCCCCCCAGCAATTCCCATCTCCCCCTTCTTATATATATCTGTTCTCTTCAAGCAAAACCCTAACCCTAATTCATATTCTCCTCCTTCCCATCTGACCCCGCCGCCCTCAGCCAGCCGGAGAACCGCGCCCAGCCGCCCAGGCCGCCCAGAACCGGATCTCGACGACTGCGACCCCGCGCAAAACGCAAACTGCAGTTTTGAACAGCAACCTTCCTGCGTTCATAATACGTTTTTCGTCACCTCGCTGAACCAAACTTGACCCCGCCTTCACCGGTACGTTCACCACTTAACCCTCTTCAATATCTGTATAATCGTTGACCTCGAACAGTGCGTAACCCTAGGCGAAAATAGCGTCCAAGTTGATAGAAAAAGAAACTTTTCGGTTCTCGCAAAAAACTGCGGTAAACTACCTATGTTCCCGGATTCGTATCTCCCTCTACAGAGATCCGAATTCAATTTTTCTTTTTGGTATGCAGAGACCACTTAACCTAGTTTAATTTCTGTTAAATAAATTAAATTATTAATTGTTGTATGTAGAATTAAATTTGTTGGAAAATCCTGAAAATCCACTTTTTCTAAAATTCTAAAAATTATAAAATAGAGCGCGCCCCGCCAAACGGGACCGCCTTGCCGTATACCAAGTGTACCAAAAGGTGTGTGCAGTATACCCGGACGTGTGAGAGTTCGCAAAAACTGATTCGGATGCGTGTGCGTGTCGGAATCAGCCCGTATCCGCGGACAATCCCCTTGTCGCAACTTTTGCGAAAGCCCTACGCATTTTGTGCACGCTCGTCAGATTGCGACGAAACTTGCGCCATTGGACTCATGGTAACACGCTGGTCCTGTGACCCAATTTTCACTCAATTCTGAGATAGTTGACCAAGTCGCCAATTGGCGGGCCCTACGGTTGACTTTTTGGGCGAAATTGTGTTCGGCTCATCGGATTCTACATTTGGACATACCGTTGAGTTCGTACTGACATTTAGAGTTTGTTTGACCTATAATTTGTCCCATTTAGAGACCTTTACCCTTGGCACACTTTTTGGTGCAAAGTGGGCCATACGTGGACCCCGCTTTGACTCAAAATTACCGTTTTGCCCCTATGTCCAAATTGGACGAAAGGGTAGTGTTTTCTAGCTATCTCGCTTATTCTGGAAACGTTGGTGATGTCTATTTCAGCATCCAGAGATATTTGTTCTGAGGCCATAGCTTCTGATCCTGTGTGTTGGACTTTTGGACGTTACACTTTGCAGCTTTCTTACCAGGCAAGATACCTTGCCAAATTGCTTACAATATTTTGCATGCTTAGTATATTTCTGTATATTTATTGCATTTCTGTTTATTCATTGCATGTGTAGTTTCTTTCAGTCATTACTATATATTAGATATGTTGACACACACTTGACACTTCGTATCATAGAGGACAATCAGTAGACGTATGGGCTTTAACCACTCTGGTAAACCGTAGTAACTAGCACGCACTATGTTGGTCGTGTCCGATGGTCGCTACCCCCGAGGTATGTCGATTGATGGAGTCACGAGGGTCACTACCCCCGAGGTATGTCGGCTGATGATGTTCTAGACGGGTGTGTGAGTTGTGAGGCTTAGATCGAGTAGCCTACCCTTGCCCATACATTGAAAAGTTGTCCTCATTGCATCCATATAGATTGTCTTGTACATCGTACTTATATATTTTCAAACATTATGCATGTTTACTGTATTCAAATTGGCTTGCTTCTATGTATCTTGTTACGTCCCTCTGAGGACCTGGTCCCTTTCCAGGTGTAGATGTTCATGAGTATTCACAGGAGCGCAGATCCGGACTTGCTACTGATCGTTGAGGAGGTTTACCCTTCGGGCCTAGTGTTTATTTGGTGCTGTACCTATATTGTGTTTCTTTTATATTCGAGTTGGTAGTGGATTTGTTTCCATCCGACTGTCCACTTTAGATACTTCTTATTGAGATCTAGTTATATAGATATTGGTTATTTATTTATATTGATTTTCTGTGGATGAGATTAGATTGTACCATGTGACTTGTGATACATTTTATACCACTTGTGGATTTGATATTCATATTACAGCGTACGTATGGGTTTTGGTTTCCATATATTGGAGTTGCCATATCCATGCGGCTGGCATGCTTACGTGTCATAGTCCTATGTATTTTGGGACTGGGCGTGACAGCCTCACTCAACGATGTGCTAGAAGTGTGCCCTACTCGACGACATGCTACAAATCCATTATGGCTGAGGGCAAAATAACGGGACTGCTTGCAACCTAGAGATTCTTCCCTTCCGATGCTCTAATCATTAGAAACTAATCATTAATCCTTAACTGTTTGTTTCAGGATCCTGGGTGTGGCATTCCGTAGAATCCATCTTAGACATAATGCTCCCCGCATGGATGACTAGACAAGACAATGTTTTTACAAGCACAAGCACAAGCACAAGCACAAGACTATATGAGAATACAACCAAAAGGTTATAGGCATGACGAGCGTGTGCTATAACAAGCCACAACAAGTAATATACAAGTTAAGAATCAGGAGTGCACTACTACGGGTAACTATCAGGAATGGACAGGTCTGGACAGATGTATAATGGGTAGGTATCCCCAAAGCCATACAAAGCAAGTGTATAATGGGTAAGTGGCCCCAAAACTATACATATGTGAAGTCAAGTATCAGGAGTGCACCACGACGGGTCAATATCAGGAATGTACATGACAGTGTATAATGGGTAGACGTCCCAAACTATACATGAAGCCGGGACTGGGTCGGGTAAACATAATAGACAAGTGGAGCCGAGAAAAAGTAAACATATATATGCAATATGTGCGCAAGCGCCAAGCAAGAAAAGCCAAGAAAGTACAATAAAAAATAAAAGGCATGCAAAAGAGTACATGACCGGTATACCATCGGTATGCCATCCAAGGCAAATCTAGGAAGACAAAAAGAATGAGTCAGGAAAATCGGTATGCCGTCGCTATACTCCAGTATACCGTCGGTATGCCGGACAAGATATAGCAAAAATACAGCAAGTTTTAGATTCCAACAAATCGGTATACCGTCGGTATGCCGGTCTAAGTCACAGCAGGTTCTAGGATTCCAAGTCAGGCCAAATCGGTATACCGTCGGTATACACCAGTGTACCATTTATATGCCGGTTCCCATAGGCAATTCTAGGAAAGTCAAATCAAGACGGGTATTTCGGAACCAAAATCACGTTCCGAAACTTAACAAAAACTGGTATAGCGAGATATCAAGTCTAATGGTAAGTCTCATATAACATATATACTAAGTCGCATGGCAAACACTCCGGTTATCGTTTTCGACACCGAGTTTCCTAACCAGTGAATATCAGGATTTCTACAGAAAAGTCAAAACCAAGCCTAAACAAATTTCTGAAACTAGCCCAAGACGGGAAATCACTAGAAAAACATATTTAACAAAACCACCAAAAAAAATTGAAAACTTCAGTAAAATAAAGTCGTTCAAGATTTTGGCAAGATGTGCTTGCCTCAAATCAGGCTCCCAGCCTTAACCTTCAACTCCACCACCAAGAGGGGGTTCAGAAACTACACTCTTAGGCCTCAAGACCAAGCTCCTAGCTCCTGCGGGAAATGGAGAGAAAATAAAGAAGTAAAAAAAAGAAAGAAAAGAGAGAGATAAGAGAGAAAATTAATTCATATATATATAAGAGGTGATTTAATCGTGACTGTCTGATCTGCCTTGTCAGTGATCCAAGTCACGATATTAAATCGATCTAGTCTACTCAAAACAAAACCAAGAAACCAATGGATAATAGAAAGTTTTGAATACTATTTAAAAAAATATCTCACAAAAATATCTCAAAATATCTCAAAAGCAAAACAAATATCTGCCGAACGGTATGTCGCCGGTATGCCGGAGCGTACCGCCGGTATGCCGGTCAGGTAGTAAAGTTTTAGTTTTGAGAATATTCTGAGATTCCATGAGATCCAACTAAACATGGCTTAAATACAATATAAAATACGTATCCATATACCAATATAGATACCGTGAGACAAGTCTCACAATAAGATTAAAATTATTCAAAAAATATATTATAAAAGAATATTAAATTTAACAAGTTATATTTGAATACATTGAGTTCGAATAAATGTTAGCCATGTGTAATTTGAACAAATATCTGCCGAACAATATGCCGAACGATATGTCGCCGGTATGCTGGAGCGTACCGCCGGTATGCCGGTTAGGTAGTAAAGATTTAGTTTTGAGAAAAATTCTGAGATTCCACGAGATCCAACAAAATATGGCATAAATATAATATAAAATACGTATCCATATACCAATATAGATACAGTGAGACGAGTCTCACAATAAGATTAAAATTATTCAAAAAATATATTATAAAAGAATATTAAATTTAACAAGTTATCTGCCGAACGCAAAACAAATATCTCCAAATATCTCAAAAGCAAAACAAATATCTGCTGAACGTTATGTCGCCGGTATGCCAGAGCGTTCCGTCGATATGCCGGTCAGGTAGTAAAGTTTTAGTTTTGAGAAAAATTCTGAGATTCTACGAAATCCAACAAAACATGGCATAGATACAATATAAAATACGTATCCATATACCAATATAGATACAGTGAGACGAGTCTCACAATAAGATTAAAATTATTCAAAAAATATATTGTAAAAGAATATTAAATTTAACAAGTTATATTTGAATACATTGAGTTCGAATAAATGTTAGCCATGTGTAATTTGAACCTTCCATAACTTGGTGACTTGTGACATAACTTAGAAGACATGTTATAATTTAAATGACACAGACATAACCAAAATGACATGGCATATTGGTACGGTGGTACAATGTGGTGCAAAGAAGGCCTCCAAAAAATGTGGGAGCTCCATGACTATTTTTCCTTATATATTATATATATAGAACATACTACACTCAAACGAATACTTTAAAATAATATAGTGTACAAGTCCATCTAAATCACTTTCAAAGTGTCTTGGAATCATAATTAGGAGTGACACAAAGGAACATGTCATGTTTCATGCGATGTCCTAATTCATAAGAGTTTATTTGGAACATATTAAACTTGGAGAAGTAAAAGAACCAAATAAACTATGGTGGTGGGCAAAGTTATTGTTCCTTCTTTCATAGCTGCTATGTTTGTTTGGAAGAAAACTAAATTTGGAACCAAAATAACTTGGGATCCACCATTCCCTCACAATACTTAAGTTATCCAAGTTTTATGTATTTTTTTTATTGAATTTTAACTAAGGAACTTGGAGAACTTAAGCCTATTTGTCATGGGGACATGCCCATGTGAGCAAAAAACTCGTCTCACAAATTCTTCGAGTTTTTCATACAAAACAAGAGAACTTGGTGAACAACTCCTAAGTTCATCAAGTTTCTTTAGGTTCTTGGCTAGCCTCAAAACACCAAACACCTCCTAAGCTTCAAACATATCAAGATTAACCACTCCATGAGGCAGCCTCCAGTTGAAGTAGTACAACAATCGTGCAAGTGCAACCTCCATGTTTGCCTTCTAGAAGTGGATCCCCGAAGAATTCCTCATCCCCACTTCGAATGATATGCACTCGTAGTTGGGAGCGAAGGCAACCAAGCTGCTCTTGAAGTCCTGAACCTCACAGGCACGAAAGCCTCCGTGTTGTGTCAGTACTTGTCGTCCCTCCTCAACGCCCACACATTGATTATGACGTGAGACTTGGCCAAGATCGTGTAGTCTCGTATCTCACATCCCTTAATGAACACTCTAAGGACTAGCTAGTAAGGGTGGCGGGGGGGGGTGCAATCTTAGGGTCTCTAGAAGCTTTAGGTATCGTACTTCTTTGATCTCGTTCTCTGAGATGGTCTTTATTTATCTACGTATCATCTAATTTCAACTTGCACCTTCTCCATCAAACGAGGATTCTTGATAACCTCCAACATGACCTATGGTGTCACAGAATTAGATATCCCTCTTCGTGCCCCAAATACATCATTGAAGCAAAAAAGAACATTGACAACAATATGCAAGTGTGTTTAATAAAGCTATTTGAATTTATTATTCTAAAAAACTATTATTTTTAAGTATTATCTCATTTGACCTTAGAAGTTGCTTCAATAATATGTTCCTAGTATGCAATGTGGCAAAACAAACCAAAAACGTTATGTAATACTTGGATTCAGGTTCTAGTAATCACATGTGCAAGAAAAAAAGAAGAAATGTTCGTATAACTATTGGACCCGGAGTAGACCCAAACCTAACCCGACCTAGACTGCACCTGAACCTGACCCGATGCGACTTGCATCCGAAGTTGACCTGACTTGGATTCGAAGCCCAGTCCAGATCAGATCGAACCCGGTTTAATCTGACCTGGACTCGATTCGACCAGACTTGACCTGGCTCCGACCTACTTGACTTGGATCCGACCTGATTCAATCTAGACCCGACCCAACTCAATTTGGATCGACCTGAACCGACTTTGACATGACCAATTTAGACCAAACCGAATCTGATCCAATTAACTTATATATGATTGACCCAAACTTGAGATGGACCTGACTGACAGAGTATGACAAAGCACTATCTATTTTTATATAAAATAAAATAAGTACTTATTTTTGAGGGATAAGTTTACCGCACGTGGAAAAATAGAATTCTTGAAATTAAATATATCGAAAGAGAAGAAATAGATAATCATTTTTACGTCATTTCTTTCCACTTATATTATCGAAATTTTAAAGAAATATATTGTAACAAACACACCATTACTTGTACAACTATAGGATGGTGCCTATTGTTGGATCGTGATGGCAACTCTAGAGGAGGGGGTGAATAGAGTACAGCAAAAAAAATACCCAATTATAAATTGATGCTAAGTAAAGGCAGCTTGCAACTAGCAATAATGATATATATATGTAGATATGCAAGACAGATATATAAAGCAGTTAAGTTGAAAAGAGAGCAAACACAAACACCAAGATTTTATCCTGGTTTCTCTCTGAGAGGATACTACTAAAATAAAGTGATTTAGCGACAAAAAATTGGCGACGGTCACTATCCGTCGCCAAGTAGCAACGGTGCACCGTCGGTTGGATGACCAACATCCACCATTTGTGAATTAAATAACTATTCGTAGCTAGGAGGTTGCCAATTAGTAGCTAGATCGTCACCAGTTTGTACGGTCAAACGCGGGAACAACGCAGGTAAACATGGCGATGGTCTTACGACGGATATTGAGTCGCGGACACGTTGCCTAGATTGTTTAGTTGTGGCGACGAATATGGATGTCGCATACCCGTCGCCAAGTTCTATACCCTAAGTTATATTAATTAGGCGGTCGATCAAATTTTTTATTTCGATCGACCTTGCCTCTCTCTCATCTCTCTCCCCTCGCCGGCGTGCTCCCCTCCGGCCCGTGCTTCCTTCTCCTCCGCTCCCCTCTCACCGGCGTTTCCCTCGTCTCCCTCCGCCTCGTGCTTCCCTCTCCTCCATTCCCCTCTTGCCGTGCCTCCCTCTCCTCCGCTCCGCTGTAAGTCTTTCTCCCCTTTCCTTTCTCCGTTCTCCTCTTTGGTTTGCACTATTACTGCCCACACTCTAGGGTGTAAGATTTGGGGATGATTTATGTGATGATTTCTTATTATTACTTGACATTTGGGGGTGATTTTTGTGATAATATTTTGTTACCACTCTAGGTGTTTGTGTTATGGCTTATGCTTATTTTAGTGTATGTGTTTGGGAGTTTGATAGTATGGGAGATGTGTTGTGTGTGATAGTATTAGTGAGTGTTGGGGAGTTTGTGTATATGTAGGAGTGTAGTGAAGGGAATTAGAGGGGCAATGTTATGTGCACAGAGGTTGGTACTGGCTGTTGGAGGCTCGGGTTAGGCCTTGTGCAACAAGTATTTGGGGGGAGTCGGGTTCAGACAAGGGGTGCAGCGCACTTGGGCACTACAAGAACACATCTAATATATATACTAGAGTCTAGATAACACAATTAATAGCTCATACAAAGTGATATAAAGAATTTGGATTACTTCTCTCGGAGGCAAGGACTTGGCCCAATAACGACGAGGCATAGTCCATGCAGCCAATTGACTGGCGAGGTAGAGACCATGCAGCCATAAATAATATTGACTGTCCTTCGGCCTCCATCCCTCGGCAATGATGATACCACAACCCATCACTATATTTTATATTGTGAGCTGATGTCTTAGCATTACATTTTGTGGAATTCTGTTATATCCTTCAGATACCACATTTGGTAAGAACATATACTACACTGATGTACATAACTTAGATAATTCACACTAATGTATGCTAGAATGAATTTTGGGTAGTGTTCTGAGCTATTGATATCTGAATTCATGTCGATACTATGCATAAAGGCAATATATTGAACAAATATCGATGTTATAACTTTTATGAAGGTGGTAGAGAATGCAAAAACTCCTAAATAGGTGACGCAGATCTTCATATTGAACAACGAAAAAAGTTTTTCATAGGTGATGGGTCAAATCGGATTCCTGTCGATACGTTTCCAATCGACATAATTCTGGCATGACCTACCGGCTATGGAAAACTTTTTTCGTCTGATCTGTTCGATGTGAAGCTTTGTTTCACCTGTTTCTCTACTTTTCGCTATAGTAGAATACGTAAAGTACAAATTACAATGCTTTTAGAATGCCCATATAATGTCGTATGTACATCTAATTGCTTCTGTGTATTTTATCTTACGATACATAATTTTCTATACCCACCAAGTAATGGATGTTATGTGGTTGATCATACGTGGATGTACAGGCGGCAACACGAGAGCATGATTGGTCTGAGTGACGATTTTAAGACATGCATTAGAGTATTTTTTAAGTATGCCATGAGCAAACCTGATGTCACGCCCCAGTCCAAAAATACGTAGGACTAGGAATACGTAAGCATGTCAGCCGTATGTATATGGAGACTCCAATATATGGAAACCACAACACATACGTACGCTGTATTATGAACAATAATTCACAAGTGGTATATATTTGTCACAAGTCACAGGGCGTAACTAAATCTCATCCACAGAAATAATCATAAATAAATAAATAACCAATCGACTATATACTGAATCAAGTATAAGATGCTTGATAAGAACAAGTAGTTGGGTGGAGATAAATCCACTACCAAACTAGAATATAAGAGTAAACACAATAAGTACATCTAATGATCAACGAGGCTCGAAGAGACGACCTCCTCGAAAGATAACGAAATAGCAAGTCCTGATCTGTGCTCCTGCAAATAGCCATGATCATCTACACCTGGAAAGGGACCATGTCCTCAGAGGGACATAACAAGATACATAGAAGCATGCCAATAAAGTACTGAAAAATAAACATCCAAGGGTCGCCTAACATCTATGTGAATGCATTTTGAGAACAACTTTCCAACAAGTAGGCTATCTGGCTAAAATGGGATTGGCATGATTCTCTCGGAGAATCAGGGGCCTACAAAGCATATCGTCTTTTGAACGCCAGAGGCTGCCTGATAATATATAGGGGTCATCATGACCGCGCATCTCCGACGGAGCGTACGGGTTACACAAGGAAAGTGCAAAGGAGCCCAAATGCCTTACTTGTTATTCTCCCTACCCCATGCTCTAAGCATGTCATATCCATGACATGATGATACCTCTAATAACTGTCAAGTCTTCTAGCATGCAAATTCTATCAGCAGTTATTCCCTATCGCATGTCCCATACGTACAGGAGGCCAGCTTGTCACGCAAGTTCGTATCCTACATGAGACTCACACTCGTGTAACAGATGTGTCACGGCCAATGAAACCTAATGATGCCTCCAAATCATATGGTGGTCTCAGAAAACTAGGTCGATATGCATAATATATAATAAAGATAAAATACGACGCCACCATCGTTGCACCCAAGTTATTCTTGGACGCGCAGTTTATATAGCAGTTAAAATATATGAACTAAATGGACATAAATAAAATACATGCATCATATGGAATGTAAATCACAGTACAATGGCAAGTTATACTTGTTTGGCAAGAAAGTTGCATAGTATAACGTCCAGGTGTCAAGTATAGAGGATTAGAAACTATGGCCTCCGATTGAACGTCTCCGGATGCTGAAATAAATATCACCAACATTCTCGGAATAAGCGAGATAGCTAGAAAATACTACCCTTTCATCCAATTTGGACACAGGGGCAAAACGGTAATTTCGGATCAAAGCGGGGTCCACATATGGCCCACTTTGCACCGAAATATGTGCCAGAGGTAAAGGTCTCTAAATGGTACAAATTATAGGTCAAAAAAATTCTAAACGTCAATACGAACTCAACGGTATGTCCAATTTTAGATTCCGGTGAGCCGAACACAAATTCGCCCAAAAAGTCAACCGTAGGGCCCGCAAATAGGCAGCTTAGTCAACTGTCTCGGATTCGCGTGAAACTTGGGTCAAAGGACCAGCGCGATACCACGAGTCCAATGGCATAAGTTTTATCATATTTCGACGAGCGTACACAAAATGGTGCAGTATTTTGCAAAAGTCACGATACGGGGACTTTTTACGGATACGGTCTGATTTCGACGCGCACACAGGTCCGAATCAGCTTTCGCGAAAGCCCACACATCAGGATATACCATACGCGTGTTTTGGTGCAATTGATACCCGACGAGGTGGTCCCGTTTGGCGGGGTGCGCTCCTTATCACAATTTTCTAATTTTGAAATAATAAGTTTTTGGTCGATTTGGAGGCCGAAAATTTTGTACATAGAATAAATTAACAAAAACTAAAAGAACAAAAAAATTCTCGATTATATGGAGAAGAAAAACCCTTTTATTAGTTTTTGAAAATATTGAACAAGTTGACGGCAAATTGGGTATGAACATGGGGTTTTCGAGTTAAAATTCTGGACTGTTTTGGTCAGTTTTTCGGTCATTTTCCGGTCGAATTTTCGACCAATATAGGGCACAAAAACTTGTCCCGCTTGAAAGAAAATCCTAGAGGGTTAGGTTGTGAACGTACACGAATAAACCGTACGTAAAAATAGTCAAAATTGAGGGAGATGCATCACCTTGAAGATGGGCCAAAATTGTGCGCATGCGCGTGCGGGGTGCGCATACGCGGACGACATGGGGCGGCGGTCGCCTGGCTGCGGCGGCGCGGGGCGACAGCGCAAGTCGGCGGGGGTTCGGTCGCCGACGCGCATGGCTGGGGTAGGGTTAGGGTTTTGGATTGTATTATATATATATATATATATATATATATATATATATATATATATATATATATATATATATATATATATATATATATAGGAAGAGGGAGAGAGAGATGAGTCTATGCGGGGGGTAGTAGTCTGGGGGGGTTTTCGTGGGAATTGTTGGCTGTGGGTTTGGGGTAGTTTAGGATTAGTATTAGTATAGTTAGGTTTAGTTTAGGGTTTCAATGATTAGGTTTTTGTTTTTATTTTTATTTTTATTTTTATTTTTATTTTTATTTTTATTTTTATTTTTATTTTTATTTTTATTTTTATTTTTATTTTTATTTTTATTTTATTTTATTTTTATTTATTTCTAAGAATAGTTTTATATTATTATTAACTATATATTATTATTATTATTATTACTATTACTATCATTATTACTATTATTTTCACTAACATTATTATTATTATTATTATTATTATTATTATTATTTTTATTATTATTATTATTATTATTATTATTATTATTATTAGCACATATATATATTTATATATATAGATAGAATTATAAAAATCCAAAAGAATATTTGCACACCAAAATAAATTCTATAAAATTATTTTGTAAAACTTTTAATAAAATACTACACCCAAAATATTTTATGAAATATTTTATAATTAATAATTAGACATTTATTTAGTTATAATAAATCAAGTAATTTTATCATTTAATTAACCAAGTAATTAATAAAATGGTTATCCACAAAATAGGTAATTATAAATAATGTGCATGTCTATAAAAGAAAAAATGCCTAACTTGGCACGGGAAATTATGGGATGCTAATTGTTGGAAGTTGGGATAGAAAATAACCACAAATAAATTATATATAAATAATATCTAATATTTAATAATTAATCTATGGTCGTTACACTAATGTCATACTAATGCCAAGGATCGAATTTTTGTTCCACGAAAAGATCCTACATGTTGTATCTCCTGTGTAGGCTACTTCCTATGAAGGAGGATACAGATTTTGGGGCCATCCTATATTATTAATGTCTAAACCACGGTGACTGTCACGCCCCAGTCCCAAAATATACGGAACTAGGCCACGTGGCATTGGCCAGCTGACACGTCACTAAGGGAATACCCAATTTAATGGACCCAAAGTGATGTGCTACGCTGTCCTAAAATACTACAAGTCTAAATTCAGGTAAATCTATCTCATCCACAAGAATAACAGGGAAAGTGCTGAATATATAGATGCTAAAACCGAAATGTCATATACAACCCAGATATAGACAGGTGGAAACAATCCCACTACAAAAAGTAAGCAGAAGTGAAATAAGATAAACTAGCGCAACATCCTCAAAGTATGTAGCTCCAACTCCAGGGGTACTCAGGTAGGCTCTGACGGCATCTCCTCTAACTCCATCTCAAGGGCATGTCCAGACACCTGTCCAGGTCCAGATACTGTGGGGTGGAGTGTCTCAGCTAAACCTGGCAGGGAACCAGGTCCTCAGAGGGACGTAACAAGATACAAGAAAATAACAGGCCAAGCATGTAAATACTGAATTTAATTACTGAATAAAATAAATACAGGGTGCTAACCATCTAAGTGAATGCAAATTGAGACAACCTAATACGTATGGGAAATGTGTGACTAGACATATGCTGACGTAATTCACCAATCTGTAGTGACAGGCTAGTATATGCCACATATGCCCCCGTTCAAGGGCACTATACAATTTTCCATCTACGATGAGAATGGTCACATGAATACATATCTATATCATCCGTATCACTCCGTCGAGTGCGGCACATGGTAAAGAGATGGGTGTCCCATACGTATTTTAGTTGTTCTCCCCTCCCAATGTAACTAAATGTCAAGTCGTATATTTCCTGAATTATTCTAATCCGTGATGCGGTCACACGTACTGGTAGCTAGTCAACTACGCAGCTCGCATCCCAAAATGCATTGCAACCATGTTGCGTGTTCCCGTGATAGGGTCTAGGAGAATATAAAAATACTCTCATAATTGTTGGTGAGTCTGTAATATTATGTTAAATGTTAACATCTCAACTGACTGTACCCAAGGCAGTCTCAGGTAAATATGGTATATGAAATACAGAAACAAGAGCATATAACAATATTGAGAATTTAAACAGTACTTGGCAAGGTATACTTGCCTACTCCCTGATAGTGTCGATAACCTGATCTCGCAGTCAGGTTTGTAGTTGCTGGTGACAGGAGGTCATTGGCTGTGTTGGAGCTATTTCCTGTTTAAAGTTACAGGGTTCGTAAATATCGTGGTATAAAAAGTATACACATCTATATATATATATAGTATATATATATACACATAGATATAGCATATAATATATATAATTATAGATATATATATATATAGTATGTATATATATAGATATAATGTATAGTAGTATAGCATATAAAGAACAGAAAAAATGCAGGTATATAGTAGCAGGGTATATCCACTGTCATAAATATTATAATATAATATTATTATCAGGGTATATCCACTGATTATAATATAAATTAAATGACAGGGCAGAAAGTAAATATATATATAACTATGTACTGTATTATACAGTACTATATAGTATATATATATAGATAATAAAATGACATTGCAGGAATTTAAATATAAATATAAGTGCTGTAATATCCAGCACTAATACCAGGGTCTATAGGTGACCGCTGTCATATACAGTATTTATTATTGTCAGGGTCTATAGGTGACCACTGTCATATATAATAATATATATAATGAATTTAAAGACAGTGCAAGAAATTGAAATATTCATATGAATATAAGCTGTATTATCAGCAATATATTTATTATTAAGTATAAATACATAGTATAAATATAACATATTAATAATATGTTATATTATATACATATAGATAATAATATAGATATATATATATATAGATGTATAGGTGCAGGAAATTAAGTGCAGAAATAAATAAATGAAAAAAAAGTGCATAGTATACATATATACATTATAGTAGAAATTATATAACACATATATAAATATGTTATATATATATGATATATATATAGTATACATTTTATATATTATAATTATATATATAAATATATATATTTATAAGTAAGGAAAAACAAAATGAAAATGCATATTTGTATATATACAAAATACATATATATATGTAAAAATGAACAAAATATATATATAATATATATAAGTAAATATATATACTGTTTTTTATTAAATACTGGATAATAGTAATAATAATAATAATATATAAATAATAACATATATATTGATATATATATATATACATATATATATACATAGAAATATATATTAATATACATATATATATACATATATATAAAATATATACATATAATATTAACAATAATAATAATAATTATAATAATACTAATACATATAATATACTGTATTTATACATTATTTATATATCATTTATTTAAAATATAATATATATAACTATATATATTAATATACATATATATATAAATATATATACATATATACATACATATACATATATATATGTAAATACGTATATAATAGTGTATTTTTACCTGACGAGGTGGCAGGTGGGGTCCACGGCGAGTCGTCGGCGGGAGGTCGGCGGCGGAGTCGACGGCGGCCGGCCGGAGGAGCTACGGCAGTAGCAGTAGCTGCTGACAGCAGTAGCAGCAGCAGCAGCTTGTGGCAGCTGCAGCGCCGGTAGCGGCGGCGGAGGAGGGGGTGCAGGCGGTCAGGGCGAAGGAGGAAGGGCCGGCGAGCAGTTCGGGGTGGGTGGCGGTGGTCAGTGGTGGCCGGAGTGGCGGTGGGGGACGGTCGGAGGTGGCTCGAGCAGCGGGCAGGGAGAGGCGGTGGTGGCGCTGCGGGTGTGATGGCGGAGGCTGTGGTGGTCGTGGAGGGACGGGGCGGTGGTGGTTGGAGAGAGGAGGTCTCGGCGGAGCGGATGGGGGTGGTGGCGGTGGTCAGTGGTGGCGGGTGGTGGCGGAGGAGGGCGTCGGGTGGTCGGAGGCTGTGGTGGCAGTGTTGGGGGGTCGGGTCTGCGGTGGCTCGCCACGGCGGAGCAGGCGGCCAGGGAGGGAGGCAGTTGGTCGGAGGGGAGAGGGGGATGTGGCGAAGTGGTCGGCGGTGGTCCGGTGGCCGGTGGTGGCGGAGGGTGGCTGTGGGGAGAGAGTGAATGTGAGGGGTTTTAGGGTTATATATATAGGTTTATCCCCAATGGCATTTTGGTAATTAAAGGGAAATGTTGGGGTATTTTAGTAATTTGAATTTTTGGGATATTTTGTAATATTTATCCTGGATATTTATGGTGGGCCCTTGCCACCTATGGTCTAGCCAATAGGAGGTTGCCACCTAGCATGCATTTTTGCATAAAAACCCTAATCTTTTCATAATTTGCATAAAGGTCCAAAAATTGGGAAATTGCGCAATTATGCAATTTGTCTGGAAAATTACCTGGTTCTAAAAATTACCAAAATTCACAGAATTGAGGGGAAATGCTGGAGAAGTGTTTTGGGAAGTGCGGGGATGAGTCTGGGCAGATGCATGGTCTGATTCTGCAGATGATACGGGTCACCGTATTTATTATTTAATAAATACTGCGCACGATGTTCACTAATTATTTAGAGACAGTTAGGGTCATAATTTTTCTACGGTGTCAATACGATAATTGTAATACAATTAGTGTAGAATATTATCGTATTTTTGGTTGGGCAAAACAGGTGACTACTGGTCCTCAAATCTCTAGGGTACAGAGGTGGGTAAAGAGCAGAAAATTAAATAGGGATTAAATACGTACGTTTGTAACGATATTTGTGCGACTAAAACGAAGCACAAAACGAGGTTTCTGGGAGTTGCTAAAAATACAGAAAATGTAGTCTAGCAAGTCTAGGACAGGAATGTAAAATTAGTTTAGGGTTAACAGCTAGTGTGAGGCCCTAATTAATTGTGTAATGAACAGGTGCACAATCAATAGAATATAAAATAAATAAATTTTTAAAAAGTTACACTAATTCTAATTAACCAAAAATAATATTAAAATACTGAAATTTGGGCGAGGGAGTTTACAGTGACTTGTCCTAATAAAATTATTGGATTTTATTGATTTGATAAATAATCTAAAACAAATACAAGAAATACAAAATATACACAAAATATATATTTTTGGGTGAGGGGGTTTACACCTGATTACATGGACGCTCATTTCGGACAGTCGGGATCTCAATAATCCTGTTGGCCGGTAATTCTCACCCCTTACAATCTACCACCATGAATGTGTATGAAGACTCCTTATATATTCTTGACAGTTATCATACCCGGTCCCAAAAATCCGATAAAGAATATCGATATATATTTGCAGCCGTTGGTGGATGAACTGAAATAACTATGGGAGTTGGGCGTCACGACCTACGATATTTCGAGAAAATAGAACTTTCAGATGGGAGCTTCACTTATGTGGACTATCAATAATTTTTTTACATATGGTATGTTATCGGGATAGAGTACCCACGACACTAAGTCTTGTCCGATATGTATGGAAAAGAGTAAGGCGTTCCATCTTAAACATGAAGGGAAAGCCTCATTTTTTGACTGTCATCGTCAATTTCTACCCGCGCCACATCCTTGGAGAAAGAACAAGGATGCATTTAGAACTGGAAAGTAAGAATTTCTCGTCCACCTACAAGATTGTAGGGATACGATATTTGGGAAGATGTGAAGGATTTGCCGATCGTAATAGAAGATCCAATATCGAACAATCGTGTCGAGGGATTTGGACATAGACATAATTGGACCAAGCGGAGTATCTTCTGGGACTTACCTTATTGGAGAGATAATCTTATAAGACATAATCTTGATGTCATGCATATCGAAAAGAATATGTTCGATAATGTCTTTAATACCGTTATGGATATTAAAGTAAAGACGAAGGACAATCCCAAAGCAAGACAAGACATGGCCGAGATATGCAAGCGTCCTTAGTTAAAATTAATACAAAGGGGAGCTAGTGGACCTGTGAAGCTAATAGTGTCATTCACATTAAGCAGGGAAGATTGATTGATAATATGCAATTGGATATCCAGTTTACGATTTCTTGACGACTTTGTATCAAATTTCTCTAGATGCATTGATCTTAATGAACGCAAGATAATGGGAATGAAGAGTCACGACTGCCACTTGTTCATAGAAGGGTTATTACCTATTGCTCTTAGAGAGTTGTTGCCTCATGCTGTATGGATTCCGTTGGCCGAGCTATCTATATTCTCCAGTAATATTTGTTCAAGTAAGCTGACGGTGCAGCATATGGTTAAACTTGAGGAGAAAATTGTCTTGATAATTTACAAATTAGGGAAAGTATTTCCTCCTGGCTTTTTCGAAAGTATGGAGCATCTGCCGATTCATCTACCGTAGAAAGCACGTGTCGGTGGACCTGTTCAGTATCGATGGATGTATCCATTTGAAAGGTAAAATATCAATATAAGACGCATTTTGATTAACAAATTAAGTGGATTTTTTACTCTAAATTAATTCAAAGTAATGTGTCTTTCTAGGTACCTACACCATCTTAAGAAGAAAGTTGGAAACAAGGCTCATATAGAGGCTTCGATATGTGAAGCATATATTATCGATGAGGTCTCAAACTTCTACTTAATTTATTTTGATACTCATGTCGAGACAAATCGAAATAAAGCTCCAAGGAATGAGAAAGACGTAGGAGATGCACGCTATAGTGAAGGCTTGTCGATATTCAATGTGAGGGACAAGCCTATCGGGACTAGTAAAAAATGGTGGTTGGGTGACGATGAGTTGGATGCAGCTCATCGATATGTATTGTTAAATTGTGACATACAAGAAGTAAGAGATTTGGAGATGTAAGTGACTAGACTTTGACAGTTATCTCTAATATTGTTAATGAAATATACTAACTCATTTTGATTCTATCTCTCAGTGTATTTAGAGATGAAGTTAAAATAAGGACACCCAAAATTAATGAGGAGGAACTTCAAATAGAGGTCGATTGTAACTTTACGTCCTGGTTTAGCAAATATATAAGCAACTCAGATAATATGTTAAATATACTGCCGCTACCATTTCTGTATATGTTGCTAATAACATGTCTATTATCGACGTGTGTTTACAGGTTTTTTTGCCTGGAACAACACTTATAAATGGGAGCCTTCATTATTTGGCATTGGGACCGATTAAGGAAGCAATGACTTGGCCAGGCTATGTCGTTAATGGATTTAAGTTTAAAGCAACTAAAAATCCTATAAATACTGAATTTCTTACTAATGACTTGAGTACAAAGGATTCCGGTGTTTGTATAAGAGGGACCATCTATGATCACGAGCCAGATTTTGACTATTATGGTGTACTTCAGAATATTATAGAGTTACAATATTCGGCCCCATATGACATGAATATTGTGATGTTCAAATGTGATTGGTTCGACACAACACCAAATCAAGGATGGAAAATTAATAAATAATTTGGATTTATCGATATAAACCATCGTAGGAGATATAGAGGGTCTGACTCGTTTGTGATAGCAAGTCAAGCTGTTCAAGTCTACTATATAAGTTACCCAAGGCGTCATAAAGATCGATTTGACTGGTGGGCAGCATATAAGACTAAAGCTAGAAATATATTCAATTTTGGAGACCTAGCATACTAGGAGGACCAGGTCGAAGAGCCTCAATATTTGGGACAACAGTCAGAAGAAGATGCCATGGATAATATTGATGTTGAAGCTATTGTCGAGAAAAATAGAGGGGAGAAAGATGTTCATATACAAGACTTAGCTCACAACCAGATAATTGGCCTTGTCTACGACCAGGAAGACGTCTCTGAAGAAGAAGAAGATGAAGAAGAAGAGCTTGATGAGGATGATGACGAAGATAACGATGACGACGATGACGATGACGATGACGACGATGGCAATGATTAGATTAACTATGTTGTCTACATGCTGTACCTAGAGATGGAGTTTAATTTTGTTACTAAAAATACTTCTATCTCTTACTGAAAATACTTCTATCTCAGTTTTCATAGATGTTTTTTTGGTTAGTTCTATTTATTAAATGTCTATCTTGTTGCTTAGTTTTATTTATTAGATGTCTATTATGTTGCTAAGTTCTATTTATTAGAGGTCTATATATGTGAATCGTGATCATAGATGGCTGGTGGTCGTTGTCGTGATTGTGGTGATCGTGATCGTGGTCGTGATTGTGGTGATCGTGGTCGTGGATGTGATCGAGGCGGCCGTAATCTTATACTATCCGGGGATATATTATCTCCTCGACCACGTGATCCCGATACCCCCTGGTCGGTCGCAGATACTTCCACTCTACCATCGGCTACAGGTACAGACACTCCACCATTTGTCGCATACGTCCCAGGTGCTCCATCATCGACATCTATGCCCATGTCATCATCTGATGCAGATCCCGGTACCCCAGCGTTAGTTCGTCCACCAAATACTTCGGCAGCTGTACGATGGGCCCCGGAGTATCCGGACTTAGAGTATGATGCTAGTGGTCGGTATATCCCCCGTCCGGGTGGTCCTCTGACACAACCAGAGAGACCGGAGGGACAGTTCAGAAATGAGCTTTGGCCCGCGACCAAAGAGCTATAAGTAAATTTATATGTTTCATCTGATGCAGTTAATTTATATATTTTATTTAATTATTCAACTAAATAATCTGTTGTTATTTCTTTGTAATTTTTTTCCCTACAGTGCTACTCCAACACTTGAAGAAATCATTAGGGGGAACTACCACGGCCCCTACCTTAGTTTCTCCGATATGCCGCCCGACATATAGTATATATGGCTTGACCAGATAAAGGTATATGCGATCTTTTCTGTTATTCTATTTATTAATAATTTTTTAATCTATTTATATTAATTTTTAATTGAATTTGTATGTCAGAAAAACTACTAGTGGCCCAAGCATCACGATGCAGAGATCAGGAAGATATATCATGGCGCCTGTAGCAAGAAGATGCGGGATGCGAAGGATGATTTGCAAAAAAAAGGGTAAATGCTGGAAAGGGCAAGAAACCCTAGATCCGTGATAATTTTTGGGAGAAGATGCAGAATTAGCTCGATACTCCTGAGTTCAAGAAGAGGTCCGAGCAAGGGAAGAAGGTGTGATCTCATGGGAGTCTGCATACTGGTGGATCGATCCCCATCACTATGCACCATCTAAACCTGGTAAGATAACATGAAGTACTTAAATATTTTCATTATATAGTTAAATAACACTAATTATTATTAAGCTAATATATTTTCTTAATATTTCGTACATAGACGGAGAAGCTAGCGAAGGAGGGATGAGATCCCTCTAATATCAATTTGGTCGATGTTTTTGAGTACACGCACAAGAGAAGGAAGGACGGGAGCTACATGAACGAGAAGGCCAGTAATATTGATGTAAGTATTTCAATTTATATTATAATTTAGAATAATATGAGGTATTAGAATTTATATTACAAGTTAGAATTCTATTAGAAAATTAAGCACGGGTCATTGGATAGGCTGCGTTCCAGTCTTTGCAGACTGAGAGCGCCTCTCGGGCTACTCGGGATGGGGTAGAAGAGAGTATCGTTGAGTCTTCGCCCGCCACAACGTCCTCTATCATGGCCGCTCGAATGAACGACCTTTTTGTACAGGCCGCTGGCGGAAGAGGGAAAGGCGGACGCGTCTACGGTATCGGCTCCTTGGCATCGCAGATGTCGGTATACTCAAGACCTCCACCGTCGGCGTCTTCTGCTGCAGCACAACCTAATAGGATAGAGCAAATTGTTACGGTGATGACCACATTATAGGCCACCGTGGTGGTCATGCAGAAGTCGATCAGCAGTATACAGACCTCCATGGAGGATGATTCTTCCGGTGTTCGTGCTCCTCCCGTTGTTGTCCCTGGTGCCACGATATCTGGTCCTTCTGGTGACTCTGCTCCTCCCGCTGCTGCTTCTGGCCCTATTCTATCTGCTAACACAGTGATGAGACTCCTAAGTTTATTGCCACCGGAGGCGTTAGGTTCACTACCATCTGAATTAGTGAATAAAATTCCTTCAAATGTCCCCGAACATTTGTGTGACAAGGGAACACCGCCAGATCGATAATTTTCTTTATATTTGATATTTATTTGTGTTGTAGTAATCGCGGACTTGTGGATATTGTTTATTTGTGTTGTCGTGTTCGTGGACTTATGGATATTGTTCATGTATGCGATTAATTTTATTATGTTAATTATATGTCTTTTCTGAATTATGTCTCGTATGTGTTTCCAGCGTGCGTTTGTGCCATTGAAGGTCCGATTGGACGAGAATTCTACAGTGGGTTGCGCTGGGTGGTTGATATATTGATAGTGTTTAACATGTTTTATATAAACTAAATATGCTGGAATATCTGTATTTGAAAGTTTTTTTTTGCAGTTATGTGCACATTGGCAACGAACATCCGTCGACTTAGCAGCTACCTACGACATACTTGCGACACGCTAGTGACGGATACAACTGTCGCCAAGTAAATTTCTATTCTTGGGCGACGAATTTCTGACTTACGTCGACGGACATGCGACTTCCTCCCAACTCGAGGATTAAACAACTCAATACTTCTATTATTTATTGTTGGATCCATATAATTTATTATGGATCCTTGGGATCTTAAAAAATGGGATCACTTCTTCTGGATTCGTTGAGAATGATTCAGATCTAGTTCATGGCAGTAAGTAATGTCGTTATTCCGTCGCCAACTTGAGTATCAGAACTTTTTTCAGTATCAGGAACATAAATAATGTTGCTATAACGTCGCTAACCCGACGCCATTTTTGACGCAAATCCTTCGCTATCTAGACGTCATTATAAACTAAATTATTGTCGCATATACGATGCTAAAGCGCCGCTTAATGAATCCGTCGCTGATATGTTGCATAGACGTCAACTAAATCGATGTGTCGCAATTATGCCAGTTTGTAGTCGAAAATACGACTAATTGGCGACGAAATCTTTTAGCGACATGGCATTTACCGATGGGTGTTTTTCGTATAAATACCATCATCAGGTAGTTGCTAATAGTGAATAACGACATTTTGGCGACGAAAAACGACATCGTTATTCCTCTGTATTTTAGTAGTGGGACTAGTCCAGGCCCGAGAACTCTTGCTCGGAGTTGTATCTACTATAATCACCAATAGTGAATCACAAGCTTTGATCCGAAGGCTTGCAAACTTCTTACAGCCATAAGCTTTGATCCGAAGGCTTGTTGTCAAGCTTTGATAAGAAGATCTTGATGACTTCACAACAGAAGAAGAGCTTGATGAACCGAGATATTACAACTGTGACAGACTTCTAACCGAGATCGTACTTGGCACTAGAAGGATGGAGAGTTGATCTTGGAGATGAGAAGATTAAGGCTCTGAGGGTTTGCTCACTTATATGATAGAAATATTTAGAATGGGTGAGTGAGTAAGAATATGAGAATCCAAGTCTATTTATATGGTATACTGGGACAGAGTTTTGTCAGAATTCGGTACCCAAATATTTAAAAATTTGACCGTTAGAAACAAAAAATCAGGGATTTCACAGCTAGCCAATATTCTATAAATGGCAGACTGAGTTTGGCCCGAGTTTAGTCAGGAAACCGAGTTTGATTGGCCTATTTCAGAATGGTATTAGCTTTGGTCAAGCTAGTTTTGGTTTAATTTTGGGTTTGTATATGTGGAAAGATTTCACGCTATTTGAGTGGACTTGAGTATGCCAGTGAGACTCAATGTACATAAGTCCTAGACTCAATAAAATATAAAATTACATTGCTTGAAACAAGAAAACACTAGACAATAGAAGATCCAGATGTTTGGTGCAGATGTCTATCTTTGGTAGCAATTCTTCATAGCTAGTAACTATACTTTGTATTTAGACTTGGTGTTGTCGATTATCAGAATCAGTTTGACCGTGACCATTTTGTGTCAACACCTGGCATGCTCCAACTTCGCAGATTCGCTAAGTCCCTACCGGGCATAATGTCGTACAAGTCAAGATTGCACTTGTACAAGACAAGAAGATAAAACAGTATCTCAAAACGACGACTGCGCGACAGAAGAAAATAGAGTCACAAAAGAAGTTACAACAAAGTATACGAAACAAATCTCTTTTATTGATAATGAAGCAGGTTACAAGGCTCTCAATAGCCCACTGAATATGCCACATTGGCTTACAATACTCACGACCCCTCTTGCGCACAAAGGATCTCGTTATTCCATACATTATGTCTTCTATATCCAAGAAAATCCTCAACCGGACATCTTCATGTTGCCAATCTGAGCTTCCAATGGCTTGCTACGACCGAGCAGATCTTCATACATGGGGGGTTGGGTATCAGTACACATCTTGTACAAGTGAGTGAGGTATCCCACTCTTCTAAACTGGAACTAAGTAAGCATGTGAAGCATACAATTTATATAGGTGATCTTGTTAGTAGGACCTAGATTGATTTCAGTTCATGTTCATTGCATATACTGAAAGCAGAAAAACTTATACGCATGGTAAGCATTGCAGTCACGTAAGCATGAAAGCATGTTATACTCGATCGTGTAAGTAAAACAGGAAAATATATATATATACCATGTCACTCATTCGTGACTTCTTACCAACACCGATGCACTCACCCTTGTACTGATGCAAGGTGAATACTTACTGCCCTGCATAAGGCATACGTCAGCATGACAACACTTATCTATATGAAGGTCGCTGGCGACACGCATGCCGCCATCTTGGACTATATTCGTGGTAAGCGATGAACACTTCGCGTGCATGTTACGAGCCCTACCAAAGATACCATCTTATCCGCATTACGACACGCCCTTCCAGTCAGGTTGCAAACCTGACTGCAGGCCTAGTAATACTCTGTGCCTTTTGGTTAGGCATAGTGAATCTGCTAGTTCCTCCTAGGTCAAGCGGTCCAGTGCCCTGAGCGCATCCATTCGAGGAACCATACGTCTTGTGCACAGGCTGTCCATGACCATGAGGATGCTTGAATAACTGACTATAAAACACAAGGATGGCTACCGAATTTTAAGTAGAGAAATGTACATATCTACTCGTATTATTTAATCATTCTTACGTAAACTACACATCCGATCAGTATTTCGGTTGGTGACCCTTAGGTCCCAACATACCGAGGCACCATGCCGCTTTCCGACACAGTATTCCATGGGTACCATACCCCTTCTGATAGTTTAGTGGGCACCATGCCCCTCTTTAACAGTTGGTTGATTTCGAACAACATCTGTACACTTCACTGACGAAGCATTACTACTTGATTCTCGTGTACTGATGCACGCTCTACTACTACAGTACCGTGGCACTGCTCGCTTCACTAACGAAGCGTTACTACCGAATACTTATGCACTGATGCATGTTCTGATACAGTGTTCAATGTTCTATCCTTAGTGTTCAACATATGTTACGACTTCTATTTATCCGAACCATACACATTAAATTCTTCGATGTTATAAGCACACAAGGGGTACATTTTGTCACGTCCCACGCTTGTATGATCGGACACGGATTGTGAGCGCGCCAAGCCTACACCACAGTATCGGTGGTAGTAAGCTGTTCTAAACCTTAATAATCGTCAAGTCTCAATAATCACCAATCATGCTCAATCACAGAAACTAAACAAAAATACTACCCATATATATGATCATCACAATCCACTAGTATTCTTTTTAGTACATCGTACAATATCCAATCCGGAGACAAATCTGATATATTAACCATACAACACAATTTCCATATTTTATCAAAATGTATATCTAAAACTCTAAAGCTTCTAGAATCCGTCATCACATCAAACGCTATCTCCGAGACCTAATATGTCACGCCCAAATACCGGAATACGGAGACGAACATGGCCAGCTATCCTGTACAAGGTACTATACGTAGTACGGCGATCACGGCTGTAGCTATACAAGGGGGTGCATGCTACAATCAAGTCACTTAGGGTCATATAGAGCATCTATTGTCTCAATCAGTCAAACAAGAATAGTAAACATAGAACATATATGACAAGAAAGTAAGGCGTCCCAAATGCCCTGCCACAATATTTTGGAAACCAGCTGTGTAAAATAAAAAGCTGACAGAGAAGCAAAAGTATATGACCATGATCAGCTGCAGTCTGATTAATTACAATTATGTAAAGGAAACTAAATGTTCAGATTTACGGCTAACAAGTAACGGTGGCTAAACGCCCAAAAAAGTAAAATATATGATAACGAGCAGGAAAGAAGAAACCCACTCGTGCCTTCAGTGACCATCCGCCCGGTGTGCGCAATCAAGAAGGAGAAAGTAAGCTGGATTCCCTGGAACTGGCTTGAAACCTAGCCATGTAAAACTAGTGGAGTTAGACCCCAAATAGCAAGTACCACAAAGAAAGCACAAAAATGGAGAAATAAAACCCAAAGCAATAGATAGGTATAATATAGGTTCTGTGTCATGGTTTCGGTCCATAGCCCATCCTAGCATAATAGCCCAACCCTACAACCAAACAAGGACAAAGGTTGAACCATCACACTTTGATAGTCCATGTCCCTAGACTACTAACATGATAATACAACCATAACCAAGTCCAGTTATATGAAGGCCAATCATTTTTATGGCTTGATACTGTGGAGTATGAGTTATCTCATATTAGATGCATAAGAGAAATTCTCAGATCGTGAGATGTTTAGCGGGGCTAACCGAACCATAGTATCATATAGCATATTATATATTATGCACCGGTCCCTCGTAAGGCCATAATGCTAAGATCACATAGAACGTATTGTACAATATAAGTATTCAGATATTGCCGTCCGCTAGTGCGGACCCGACCAATATCCATGGGGGTTCGTCTTGTACGTCATAAAATTCGTCTGAGGTGGCTAATGTGCACGATCTCAGAATTTTATCCCTCCCAATGCTCTATCAATTTTAGTTGCCTAAATTAACCCTATGGTTATGTTAGGAATCCCATGGTGTGGTCACATGATCAATCCTCCTATATATCGTACCGTAGTAAGGTCCACACTAGATACGAATCTACTTTGTTACTTGATAGCTCAAACTGGATTCACCCGAGCGTGATGCAATAATTAACCAAGTCCTAGCCACATTTTGGTAGTTGACCCACATACCATGCCCGTGCTGGAGAAATAATATAATAATATCATATTCGTGTAGTATAGGAGGCATTCTTGATGCACAACCCAAAATATGTAATCTCGTAGCACGTAGCAAGTTATGTCGCACCTCAGTGCACATTATAATATGGCCGCACCTCAGTGCACCTTATAACGCATGTACACATAGCATGTAGTAATTGTATTAGCACGGATACAATAAATCAGGTCGAATTACCAAACTTACAGTTGGTCATATGAGCCTTATCACTTTGGGACACATAGCTCATGTTAGGCACACAACTGGTTAATTATGTCATGACCCGCACTCGGATATTCGGGCACGAGTACGTGGGTACGTCCAGCCTACGCCGCAGTGTCGGCGGTAGTACGCTGTCTAGATTATATCCCTAGGTAATTTAGAATCTATCTCATCCACAGTAAAGTAAATAGACAAGGAAAATAACAGGAAATAGGAATACTAAGATTTCATAAGACAAAATGTGATATACAAATCCATGGTTTAATACAGAATCCAGAAGATAAATCGGGGACAAACCCGATTGCTGTGCTGAAAGAAAATACTAGCTAACTGGCTACTACTCCTCAAAAGTAGTCTCCTGAGTAGGAACAGGCTCCTCAGATGTATCACCTGCTACCTCATATGGGCCATAAAAGGTGGGGCATAGTCCTCATCATCGCCTAAATCAACGGATCCAGTCAGAAAAGGAGCAAAGTACACAATGCACAACAAAGATTAAACTAAATATTTATGACAAGTAGAAGAGAACTGACTAAGCATCATGTTGAGAATATGTATAAATAAGAAGTAACAATAACTAAGAGTTAAATGCTGTAAACAGGGATATGAGTAAAACAGGAATAAATGAGACAAGTGAATGAAACTGCAACAAGACAACAGGAACTGCAACAAGACAAGAAACTATGTGTGTGAACTTGTGTATTTAGAATACATAGTTGGCATGTAGGGGTTTATAAGGCTAATAAGGCCATCCTAGGCGGCTAGTACACAATGAACAATCGAGTATAAGGCTGATGGTACAGTCGTGTACCAACAGCTAGCGACAATAGGGGGAAGGGTAAACTACATGCCTCCTAGTATTCTCCCACCCGACACGAAAAGTAAGACATGAACTCCAGTATTCAAGACATGAAATCCAGTATTCTAACATTACGTGTAAACATCCAATGGTACTAGTAGAGCAAGGAATTAATTATCACAATATAAAGAATAAACTTGAAGTGCAGGTACTTGCCTGATGTTTGGATCCAAATATAGTTCTGTTCTCAGGGAAATTTCCAGAAATGTCTCCGGATGCTGAAATAAATATTACCATCATGCTCAGAAGATATCAAATAGCTAGAAACGTCTGTCCTTGGGTCCAATTTGGAGACAAGGGCAAAAACGGCAATTTCGGGTCAAAACGGGGTCCGCATGTGGCCCACTTTGCACCGAAAAATGTGTCAGGGTCAAAGGTCTCCAAATTCACCAAACTTAGTGTCAACAGGTCAGGAACGCTGATACGAACCCAACGGAACTTCCAGAATTGGATTCCGATGAGCCGATCACAAACTCGCCCGTCGAGCGGGGTGAATCGGGTCGTTGTTTTTCCTGTTTTTGGATCGCGGTGTGCGATCACCATAGGACGCGATGCCCCGAGCGGTTTGTCCGGGCACCGAGAGGGTCATACAGGCTTCGCAACACAATTTACGGAATTAGAAACGGGGTTACGAGCAGAAAGATATGAGTACCTGAACAGGGCTCGAAACCGGGGCTTCACCGTGTCCGACACGACACGAGGACACTGTCCTGTGTCCCGTGTCCGTGTCCGGGTCGGATTTGGGAATTAGGGTTAGGGTTAGGGTTTGGAGCTCCGGCGAGGGGAGAGGCCGGACGGCTGCGCTGTGGTGGTCGGGAGGCTCGGGGCTTGGCGGCTGACGGAGGAGGAGGGCCGGGCGGCTCTCGGGGAGGCGGAGACGGGCCAGGGAAGGCCGGCGGCCGGCGCTGGCGTTCGTCGAGGGGTCGATGGGAGGAGGGAGACGGCGCTGCGGGGTGCCGGAGGGGAGGAGATGGCCGGGGGAGGGGAGCTGCGGGCAGGGTGGCGTCGGCCGGGCACGGCGGGCTTCGCAGCGGTGGCGACGGCGCTGTGGGACGGCGGCGTCGAGGGGTCTGGCCGGAGGGGAGAGGAGCGGGGGTATTTAAAGGTCGAGGGGAGGCGGGGGTGGCCGGGTCTGGCGGAGACGTGGGCGAGGAAGGCGGAGGCGAGGGGTGGCATGGCCGGGCGGAGCGGAGCGGAGCGGCCGGAGCGGCGGTGGACGCGGGCACGGGGCGACTGGGTGAACGGGCTAGCGGGTGCGGCGAGTAGCGGGTCGGGCGGCGGGTGGACCCGACCCGACCCGCTGGGGGCTGGGCCGGGCTCGGGCCCAATGGGCCGGGCCGGGCTGGGTCTGCTGGGCCAGGGTTTGGGTTTATATATAAAATAAAATAAATAATAAATAAACAATAATAAATAAATAGGTTTTAGGTGTTTTAAAAATAGGTTCGGGGTCCAATAAATTCCAGAAAAATTGTCCTAAGTCCAGTTTTTCATTTTACACCCAAAAATATTATTTTCATAATATTTTAATATCGTTTATTATCTATTAAAAATCATTTAATATTTAAAAACCCTGATTTTAATTACAGAAAATTCCCAGAAAATTCTAGAAAATTGTGAAAAATCCAAGTTTAATATTTTTTGAAAAACAGGGGCTTACAAATTACTTATGACATAGTCAATTCCAGCACATGGTCATGTCTAGCACAAGGTCGGGTTACTAAGTCCATTTTTTCTTAGGATCAATTACAAGCAATTGTCAAGACCAACCACATAGAACAAAGAAATATTCTAAATAAAATAGCTAAGCTGCATGCACAATTTAGCACATGAGATAGGTGCCACATGGACTGTCGACCACATGCTACCTCAGGCCGCATACGATCCCAGGCTGCAAGCTCCTCCAAGCCGCATGCTCCGAACAAAAGTCCACTTTTGGAACATGTGCCAAAGTGATGTGTCAGAGAAGTGACTGAAATAATGGATGTGACATGCCATAAAGTGTGTCAGAAAGAAAAGACAAAACCATAGAAAGATATACCAACGGTTCAAAGTCATGCATCCAAGGGAAGGTGACCGTATACTCTGCTTGTCGCATAAGTCACTTGGCTGCATATTGCTCTTTGGACTTAGCGAATTTCTCATTCATCCAGCAAACAAAACACAATTAGTTCTGTCACTTAGCTCCAGAACACTTTGTGTAATGGTCGGTCATGCATCCAACAAGATGGACGCATGCTGGTTGGTTATACGACAAAGAGTCCAGGACGCATAAGGATCATGCTGCATGGAAGTCTCGGATGCATATGGTGCTGGCCGTGTGAGAACTTCGTCTTCTCCAGACAGCAAGTTCAGCCATGAAAGAAAAGCTCAAAAAACTCAAAAATTGCTTTCTTCATAAAAATTTTATTTTAACTCCTAAACAAGTGAAACAAAAGCCAAAATGCTCGAAATGAAGTGCTCCATCTATCAAAATTTTTTTCTCTCTAAAATATCATATTTTAGTAGATCAAAATCACAAAAAATATATGGAACCCATGAAAATCCTAAACTTCAAGTATAGATCTAATCATATCTATCTATCAAAACTGAAAACTCCAAGTATTAAAAGTGTTTAGAATCATAATGCACACATATTAGACTAATACAATGCAAAGGAATAGCAAGAATCAAAATTAAGAGGTTCCTCCATCTAATGCAAGGTATACTTTTCTAATAATGAAGGAAAGAGAAAAATGAGAGAACGAGGGAAGAGAGAGAAAAAAGTTAGCTTATATATGCTAGGGTTGAGGTTTAAACTATGGGTCTACTCATGACCAAACCAACCCAACTATTAAACCATGAGTCTAATTGAACCAAAGAATGGGTCTAGTCTCCATGATATGCGATCTAATCACCAAGCAAGCAAGAATTAATATAAGCAGGAAAACTAATATGTCTCAAATACGTATATCGAGAGCGGGGAGTGACATCTTTACCCACCTTAGAAAACTTTTGTCCTCGAAATTTGAATCCAAGTATTACTAGAGAAGTCAGGACAAGCACAATACTAATCTACAAGCTAATCTACACATGCAAGCAATCACTCATAATGAAGCAAATCAATATCACAACACATAGGTGATCGATTATCACATAATCCGAGGTATGAAGGCGTAAGAAGGAATATACCTTCTGAATTGAATATGTGCGGGTACCGGGATCGAATATCGTCCTAGCGCTTCCATAATGATCCCCTAGAGAGTGATAGCCCCAGGCAACCCGGACAAGAGAAATAGTCCGGTTCTTGAGCACCTTCTCCCTTCGGTCTAATATGGATATGGGTTGCTCCTTATAAGACAAGTCGGTACCAACGACTAATTCAGAGTGATCAAGGATATGACCCAGATCCGGGACATACCTACGCAACTGAGACACATAAAATACATCGTGTACCTCACATAGCGAAGGCGGAAGGGCAAGACGATAAGAAAAATTGCCTACCCAGTTGAGAATATAGAACGCACCTACGTATCGCGGACTAAGCTTCCTGCGGACCCTGAATCTAATGACTCCAAGGGTCGGCAAAATCTGCAAGAATATATGGTCACCGATACAAAATTTTGAAGGCCTACGATGCTGATCTGCCCAATACCGATGCCTATCTTGCGCAACCCAGAGTCGCTCTCTAATATTCTTGATAACTTCTACTGTCTGCATGATCATCTCAGGGTCTAACATCTTTCGCTCACCGATATCATCCCAAGGAAATGATGACATGCACTTTCTCCCATATAATTCCTCGAAGGGTGCCATATGAATACTGTCCTGATAACTATTATTGTACGAGAACTCAACGAGATAAAGGTGATCTTCCCAATGTAACACCCCATTCCGCTCAAGCGGACGGCCGACTCAATCGGCAATAGTACAACTGTCCCGACCCGCCTTGCCTCAAATGAGAAGCAAAAGATATCCAGACTTGTCCCTACAGGAATCTGACTTTGACTTTCAGAGGCTCGTTTCCCGTATCGCTCTACCGAGGCGAATCATCGCTAAGGTGGGTGGCTACGGTGAACTTGTCTTTGCTTAGCCAGCACACATAAAATCTGGAATATTAATGCTAGTCGCTAGGTGAATCACCCCTGCATGCTAATAAATCCAACGCACCTAGCTAAGGGAATAATCCCAACTTGTATTGCTATGCTAGAACATGGAAAATGAAATACTGCTTATATATGTTCAGACCCTCGCATGCTAAGCCCCTAACAGTTTCATCTCTCGGCTTACCTTCGGGCCCGAGCAAACGTGTTGCTTGTGTTCCTTAGAAACGCATGCTTGTCTGCTTGAATGTTGCCTTGTTTTCATCCAAACCCCGGAAGACTACCAAGTAGTCGATCCGTGCATGATTCAACCTGCAAGTGTTCGGGACCGTTGGGTCACCAGGCAGCCCCGAGCCAGGGGAATGCATCAAGGCAAGTTACTGTACAGAAAACAAGATCCAAGTATCTCGTGTACTCGTGTACTCATGTTCCCGTGCACTCGTGTTCTCGTGTTCTAGCGCACGCGTGTTCCCGTGTTCTCGTGTATCTCGTGATAATTGATTGACCCAAAAGAAAGTGCATGTCGGGGACAACTCGGAAATGAGGTATAGTTCCACGGACGGTCACCGGGGCACTGGGGCCGATCCGATCCGGATGGAACTTCACGTGTGGTCCCTCGTGTTCGGGCGAGTGGTTTGCACCACCTCGTGCACTTGCGTTGCATTCCACTTTCCCGGGACCACATCACGTGTGTAGTCCATCGTGTGCGGACAAGATGGTTTGTAGCACATCGTGTACTTTTGTTGCATTCCATCTTGGCCTTGGACTACTTCATGTACAATCCATCGTATACGGACAAGATAGTTTGTAGCGCATCGTGTACTTTTGTTGCATTCCATCTTGGCCTTGGACTACTTCATGTACAATCCATCATGTACGGGCGAGATGGTTCGTAGCGCATCGTGTGCTCTCGTTGCGTTCCACTATCGTCTGGGATTAGTCCTTTATGGCTTTGCCAGCGACTCATGTTCATATAGATAACTCATCCTCGCTTAGCGGCTATCCGCGTGCGAGTCATTGCATCACACCAAAGAACAACTGAGCACACCGAATACTGTCCCGTTCAACGACCCTCGTGTTTGCATATGCTATGCCCCTGAATGTTTATGCTTGCCGTGCTAGAATTAACAACGTTTGCCTCAATGTTTGCCTTGGACAGGGAAGGAGATGGTAAGTTGGTAAGTCTTGCCGTGTTCCTCTAACATCGCACGGCGCACTGCCCGACACGTTAGGCTGTTCAAATCTTGCATGAAACTGATCCTAAGGCAACTAGAAAGACAACTTAATAGTTGTGTACAGAACCTATATTACGTGTTTGGATTTTGTCAAGCGGGCGAGTAGCTTCCCCACCAGTGCATTCAATGTACTGATAATCCACCAGTTTGTGTGCAGGGTACGGGAGAACCTCGTTCAGTGCGGATGCCTCCAGCGTGCGTGCTAAGGCCAAGAGTTCCCTCTGAAGCCTTGCAACGGTGCGTCCGGAACTGAAGCACATATACAAGACATAATGTTGTGAACATCGCCTGATCATCGCCTGTACGATCATTCCACTATTGTAGCCGCTTGGCACGATTTTATGTTTCAGAGAGAGAGGCTTGAGCGACTTGTAATCTCGGCTATACGCCGCCTGTAACACATGTTTATATCAATAAAGAGTTTGCTTTACTTTAACTTGTGTTTCAATGCTTCCGCTATATTGTCAACTCAGTGAACCTGTTACCGATCGCCTATGCGTTCATGACTCCGCTGCACTCGGACAATCTGTGCGACTCTGTGGCTTAGAACTCTAACCGCCAGCCAATGAACCATGGCCTTGCACGGGCGTGGATCACGCTCGTGCGGCATCACGCCCGGATGGGTCAAGCGATCGTTCCGCGGGAGTGCTGGCGAGGGTGATTCCCGCCTAGCGGGAACGGCCGATTTGCCTGCGGAAGATCGGGGCGTGACACCCAAGACCCGCCAAAACCTAAAGTACATATCCTCCAACGTCTGGATGGTCTCTCTGATTTCCCGTATGTTTAAGGATGGTAAGCGGTACTGAATCTCAACTTGGTGCCCAAACTCTGATGCAAGCTTTTCCAAAAATATGAAGTGAATCAGGTATCTCAATCTGATACAATACTTACTGGAATACCGTATTATCTTACTATTTGTCGCATATAAAATTCTTCCAACTGCTTTGTGGATTGCCCTACTCGAAAAGGAAGAAAATGAGCTAGTTTCGTGAGACGATCTACTATTACCCAAACTGCATCACGACTATTCAGGGATCTAGGTAAACCAGTCACAAAGTTCATTGTGATATGCTCCCACTTCTACTCTAGAATACGAAGCAGTTGTAATAATTCTTTCTGTCTTTGCTGTTCAGTCTTCACTTGTTGATATATCAGACATCGAGAGACAAACCATGCTATCTTTTGCTTTATCTCATTCTACCAAAAGTGTTATTTGATATCTTGATACATCTTGGTTCCTCCTAGATGTATTGAATAGTGAGAACTCAGTCATAACATTTTGACGAATATCTTCACTTAGTACATAGAGACGATTCCCAAATCTAAGGGTCCCATATTCATGAATCGTCAACTCCTTCATGAGACCAGACTCACATTCTGTCCGTAGCTTTTGAATCTTCGGGTCCTCTGTTGTCTTGATTCTCTCTACCAAAGTAGACTGTACTTGCAAGCTTGCCAAAATCTTTGCGTCCTGCGGAAGTACTACGTCAATACCCATTTCTTGAAGATCATCTAATATATGTCGTTGCGATGTCAACATAAATCCGTTGCCTCTCCGGCTAAGTGCGTCTTCTACTATATTAGCCTTGTCCGGATGATACTGAAATTCCATATCATAATCCTTTATCAATTCTAGCCACCTCCTCTACCTCATATTCAAGTCCTTCTGAGTGAATATATATTTCAGACTTTTATGGTTCGTAAATATCTCTACCCGATCATTATATAAGTAGTGCCTCTATAGTTTAAGCGAAAATACCACTGCTGCCAATTCCAAGTCGTGAGTTAGATAGTTCTTCTCATGATCTCGAAGCTGCCGAGATGCATGAGCTATCACCTTTCCATGTTGCATCAATACACACCCTAGTCCCTTTTCAGATGCGTCATAATATACTGTAAACCCTCCAAAACCTACTGAAAGCATAAGAATCGGTACTGAAACTAGTCTATTCTTCAATTCTTTAAATGTAGTCTGTCACTCTATTGACCAATAAAATTTAGCCTCCTTGCATGTCAAATGAGTCAATGGTGCTGAAATCCTTGCAAAATCTGACACAAATCTTCTGTAGTATCCTGCCAAGCCAAGAAAACTACGCACTTCTGCTAATGTCTTAGGAACTGGCTAACTTTCTATGGCTTCAACCTTTTTTGGATCTACTGCCACTCCTGCTCCCGAGATGATGTGACCCAGGAATGATATGTAATCCAACAAAAACTCACACTTGCTGAGTTTTGCGTATAACTGGTGCTCCCTCAAGATCTGCAAGACCTTCCGAAGATGTTCTTCATGTTCCTCCTTGCTGCTTGAATAGACAAGAATGCCATATATAAACACCACCATGAACTGATCCAAGTACGACATGAAAATTTGATTCATCAAATCCATAAATATCGCTAGAGCATTTGTCAGTCCGAATGACATAACTAAGAATTCGTAATGCCTATATCATGACATGAATGTTGTCTTTGGTATGTCTTGCTCCCGAACACTTACTTGATGATACCCTAATCGAAGATCGATCTTAGAGAAAACCATGGCCTTGCTCAACTGATCAAACAAACGATTCTTAGTAACGGATACTTGTTCTTCACTGTTCACTTCATTCAGCTGTCTGTAGTCGATACATAACCGGGTTGTTCGTCTTTCTTCTTTACTAGAACTACTGGCGCTCCCCAAGGTGATCTACTAGTTCAAATAAACTTCTTCGCTTTCAGCTCTTCTACGTGTTGGTACAGTATGTCTAGCTCTGATGGTGACATTTGGTGAACTTTACAAGATATTGGTCCTACCCCCGGAATTAACTCTATATAGAACTCAAAATCTCTTACTGAGGGTAAACTTGGAAGTTCATCAGGAAAGACATCTAGAAATTTTTGGACTACCCCGGGAATCTGCTCTTCTTCTACTATTGCTACTACTGCAACTCTGTCTTCACATTGATCCCTTATATTCTTTCCAGGACAAAATACTCCGTGCCGGGGATACTAAATAACACTCTACCCCTATGGAAATCTATCGTAGCATGACTGTCTCTCAGCCAGTCCATGCCTAGAACTACGTTGAAGTTACCCATAGGGAACTCGATCAACTTGGCGGGTAATGAACGCCCGTACACTACGATTGGACATTCTACACACACTCTACTAACTTCTACGAGCCTATTACTAGTGAGTATATTCAACTTCTCTGGCAATGTCCCAAACTCTAATCTAATACGTGTCTCAAATTGAACAGATACAAATGAATGTGAAGCTCCCGAGTTAAATAATGCTATTGTAGGAAAGATGCGATAAAAAAATATTACCTGCTACTACATCACCTGATGCCAAGGCCTCCTCCAGTAATAAAGTGAATGCTTGTCCTTGGCCTTGTTGTGCTCCTTATTGTGGCCTCCCTTGGTAACGCTGTTGTGGCCTCTGCTGGCCCTGCTGCCGGTCCCTCTGTCGGAATATCTGTGCATGTGTCAATAATAGATGCTGAGCCACCAGTCGTACTGCTACTACTGGTCCTCTGTACTGCACTGCCCCTGGTGCTACTAGTGCCAAAAACTGCTGAGCCGGCCCTCCTTGCCTCTGTATTATCGGGCAATTAGCAATCTTGTGCTGGATTACCACACCTTATGCAAAGCCCATTTGTCGCTCTACACACGTCTCTAGTATGGCCTCCTTTGCCATAATAGGTGCAACCCACATGCGCTCTTTGACGTAGTTGATGCTGATGTTGCCTCGATTGTTGCCGAGCTGGAATAGTTATTGTTGAATTTGCCGTCCTCCGTGGTGCTGAGTCATAGATACGAACGCCAGGGGATGGTGCTGACGTTCGGGGTGCTGCCCCTCCTCCAATCTGAGCATGAGACATCTTCTGTCCTCATGTCCTCGTTGACAATCTCTGCATGGTCAAACCTTCTGGCTGCTATCAACACTTTCTCATAAGTTTGATAGTCATGCCCCTCTACCAGTTGCAGAATCTCCTAGCGAAGCCCCTGCTGGAACCTCATTGCTATGTCTGACTATGTAGCCACCATAGTCAGAGCAAACCTACTTAGTATGCAAAACTCTACTGCATATCCATCTACAGTCCCGCCGGCCCGCTTAAGACCGATAAACCTTTATTGTAGCTCATACTCGCTATAACTCCAAAATACTTTGCCTGGAATCGAGTCCTAAAACTATCCCAAGAGATAGGACGCCTTAAGATGACTTCCACTGATACCCACCTGTCACGAGCAAGGTCCTAAACTTGCAGTTGGACCTGGTCAACTTGCTCATGATCCGAAACCTTTGTTGCTGCCAGAATAACTTTAATATCTTGGAGCCATGCATCTGCCGTGATGGAGTCCTCCGTGCCGTCAAAGTATCTCGGGTTAAGTTGTCAAAATTTGACCGACGCCCACAAATAAGTCCTTTCGCCTCTCTTCAGAGACGTCTACAAACCCTGACTTAACAAGACATTCTGCTCTTGCTGTTGAAACTGCTGGTGCTGTTGCACTGCCATATGATGTTGCTGCGTAGCCATCATTACGGGGAGAATCTCTAGTAATGTCGGAGTGTCTAGTACCACTGGTACTGATGGTACTACTGGGGGTACTAGAATCTCAGGGGCTTGTGGCTGAACATGCCCAACTTCCGGTTCTACGGTGCCAGCTTGCTCAATTATTGGCTCTATCCAAATTTGACTCTGGGCAGGCACTACCTTCCATTGTTGCCCAGGGGAACCCTGTCCTGCCATTCCTGCTGCTCCAACAATTTAAGAAGCCCTAAAGAAAGGATAAGGAATATCAAGAACAGGACAGAAAAGATCAAAAAAATAATTGATTCGATAGTCAAGCAAGGCTTCGAGAAGAACGAATTTAGGATTTCAAAGGCACATATTTGATTGAGACTCCTATGACCATAACATCCCACAAGTCTGAAAATACAGACCTGCATGGGCCACCACTAAAACCTTATCACACCCCAGTACCGAAATACGGAGAACGACATAGTTAGCTACCCCGTATAAGGTACTATACGTCGTACGATGATCACGGTTGTAACTAGACAATGTGGTGCATGCTACAATCAAGTCACTTAGGGTCTATAGAGCATCTATTGTCTCAATCAGTCAAACAAGAATAGTAAACGTAGAACATATATGACAAGGAAGTAAGGTGTCCCAAACGCCCTGCCACAATATTCTAGAAACCAGCTGTGCAAAATAAAAGTTGGCAGAGTAGCAAAAGTACATGACCATGACATCTGCGGTCTGCTTAATTACAATCATGTAAAGGAAACTAAATGTTCAGATTTACAGCTAACAAGTGCCGGTGGCCAAACGCACAAAAGAGTAAAATATATGATAACGATCAGGAAAGAAGAAACCCACTCGTGCCTTTCAGCGACCATCCGCCTGGTGCGCGCCATCAGGAAGGAAAAAGTAAGCTGGATCCTCTGGAACTGGTTCAAAATCTAGCCATGCAAAACCAGTGGGGTTAGACGCCAAATAGCAAGTACCACAAAGGAAGCACGAAAATAGAGAAAAAAAATTCAAAGCAATAGATAAGTATAATATAGGTTATGTATCATGGTTTTGGTCTATAGTCCATCCTAGCATAATAGTCCAACCCTACAACCAAACAAGGACAAGGGTTGAACCATCATACTATGATAGTCCATGTCCCTAGACTACGAACAAGATATACAACCACAACCAAGTCCAGTTATATGACGGCCAATCATTTTTACGGCTTTCTACTGTGTGTTCGCCATTAAATGAGTTTATGTAAAACTTTTTATTTAAAGAACGAATAACAGTACAAAGAATCCTAAACAGGATTGTCTAAGTACAATATTTTGTTCCGGGGTGTGGCAATAGACAAGGAGTGCTATGGCGGATCCTTTACTCTGTTGACTATCAGATGCAGGACGAAGAAGCTTATATTTTTTCTTTGCTTGGCTATGTATGCTCTATGTTGCTCACCCCCTCTGTCTATCTCTTTTTCTTTTCTTTTTTGTCTGTGTCTTTGGGTATATATATGGTCATCCTTGGACGCACATATGTTTTGGGCCGCCTGGATGTTGGAGGGTGTCACGTGTACCTTCTTAACGAGGTACAGCTGTAACCGTGACTAGGCCAAGCTGACACGTGGGTGCTTGTTGGGATTTTTTGTTGTTGAAGATCTGGATGGTTCTCGTCCTTTTGTGTGCTTGACCTGGTCAGTTGTGACACGTGGCCCACAATTGGTTGGAGACAACTACTTCAGTTGTAAGGCTGGACTTTGTCTTCATGGAGTCTGAAACATATTTGGCCAGAATCGTATGGAACGCTTGGAGTCTGGGACGCATGGGGCCAGTAACGCATGGAACACAGGAAATCTGGGACGCATGGACTCTGGGACGCATGGGACAGAGACGTGTGGAGTTTGGGACACATGGGAGAGTGATGCCTGGTCCACATGGAGTCTAGGATATATAGGGTCCTTGTTTGTGTTGTATACTTGGCGTTGCACATTCTTCGAAAAGTAAATCTCTATGTTGACATGAGACTTCTGTCATTTAGTATGTTCATGTCTTTCGAGGCATTTCAGGAAATCCTTTTGTTCAGAATTATGTGCCCGAGGTGATCCGATTGTCAGGATGCCACGTCAGATCCATCTGCGACCAAATTTGTTTTGACTGATTGGGACGCATGGATGTAGCCTTATTGGGCCGCAGGGTAACTCTGCGGTCTGATTTGAGCCTTCTTTTGGGGATCATGGCTGTTGGACGCATGGACGCGTGCTTCCAAACTAGCACTTTTAAGACTTGGCTCAACCATTTTGGGAAGCTTAACCGCCTTCATGCGAACTTCTTGGGAACTTAACCGTTTGGTTGCATGCAGACTTCTCGGAAGCAAAACCATCGAATTCGTCCTTTCTAGGTTTATTATTGCAATTATTACCATCACGTGAACCGTCGCTCTCTTTTATAAATACAACTACCGTGGTCCATCGTGTTCCACTTCGTGAAACATGTCGTCCAAGGAAGATTCTAATTGGGAAACCTGGCCTCCCGGCTCGCTTCCTCGTCGTCTCCTCCCTACTACGTCCCAGTGCTCGGGCATCAAAGAGTCTGGACTTGGAGGGTCTCGTGAGGGACGAGCTTTCGGTTCCCTGCCGACTGTCGTAGCATTTCTGCCTAGACGGAGGGCACGAGACGAGGGTGAGTTGTCTGCTGTTGAGAGCTTTCTATCTATGCTGGGGTTGACTTTAGAGGTTCTTGCTAGGCCTCTAGGGTCCACTCTGGACTTCGCCCTACTGCCCCTAACTCCAGAAGAAAGGGAGACGTTCGTATAGAGGGAAGGAATGCGTCGCCAGTTTCATCTTACGGACATATGTTCGCTCCAGGATATCGCGACTATGCTTCGTGAGGCTCGCGGCTCATCTAACCGATCGCGTCTTCCTCTTTTATTTTTTATTTTGTATGGGCTTTCATGGCTACATGTTGTAACCCCCCTTTTGCAAATAAACTTTTTGTTTTGTTTTAATCAATATTTTTTTATGCGCCCCCCGTGCTTTGTGAATAATCAGGCCGTATGAGGGCCACCTATGCGGTTGGCTGTTCTAGTAGCATAGGTCTCGTGTAGCTCCTATGCGGCTTGCTTTCATATTGGGGGTGCATGAGCTCATATGCGGCCTGAATGATTTTTATGCTTCTACAAGACCCCCTTCAAATTTTTCAAGACTGCCTAGTTTGGAATACTTTGAATAAGAAGCATGGTTGAGTTTTGGCCACATATGAGCGATATGCCGTATAGTCGGTCCTGCCAAACTGTCGGATCATTAACTGAGTGGATTTGCTCAATCTTTGACCGGATCTCTTCGAATTCTGAGCTATCCCTTGACATGAGGCTCGGGGCATCAGTTTCCAAGGAGATTAGGGTGGATCATGAGCATCGAGGTGCCAGGTTCATCCTTATTAATCGTTAGGTTCATTGCCTCGATCTTCCCACCCGTTACTTGAAGCCTATAAATAGGCGTCCAGGAGAGGAGAGAGAGAACTTTATCCCTTTGTATCTTTTCATTTTCTCCGTGAGGGATGCCGAAGGCTATGATTCTTCTCACCAGAGAGTTTATCAGGGGCGATCTAGATCCGTGGCTCCCTGATCTTGATGGTTCACTAAGAGGTAGGGCAGTACTATACTTCTCATACTGGGCTGTAAAGGGCACAGAGGAACTAGTACACAATCCTGCTGCCGGGGTGTGTGCAGACCCTTCACAAGGTTCTGTCGCATGGATGGAGACTCGTCTTGGACATGCGAAACCTCTTTATAGAGCTCTGTCGTGTGGACGGTCGCTCCTCTATAACATGCGCATCGAACTTTGGCGTGGCTACATGGGTGAGGGATCATCTGCTTCATGCGCATAGAGCTTATCTCTGGCTTGGCCGCATGGGTGAGATCTTATCTCGCTCGTGCGTGCAGACTCGGCTGCACGTTTTTGCGGTCGGGCAGCAGTATGCGGCAGTTGTGCCTTTATGCGATCTTCGCTGAGACTGATTCATGTCTCCTTTTTGCAGGTTTTGTCCTCACTCGTGCTGCTCATGATGGAGTATGGAACGATATCATAACACCCATCATTCGAAAAGACGATCACTCTTATGCGGTGATTCTTCGTCAAGAACTAATCCAGGAGACGAGGATGGTTTGCCAAGAACTGATCCAGGAGACGATGATAGTTCGGCAAGGATTGATCCAGGAGACGAGGATGAACATCCTGTGTCACACATTGAGTCATCCTTATTCATGCAGCGTGTTAGCTGTGTTTCTTTCCTTTATACGACTTGCTATCAGCTGGGGACTTGCGGCATAATTTGGATTAATTGTCATTCCTGTCGTTGGTCTTCCAGCCTGGTTATAGAGAGCCTGCTCCTGCTCTTCCCTTGCTATCCATCAGTATGGATTATTTTCCATATATTGGGGTTTGCATTGTGGAGTGGTGAGCCAAGAAGCATTAAGCTCTGCTGTTGGGCCCTCTTATGTCCATGGCAGAAACAACACGAGGCAACTTTTAATGGAAGAGGTTCTTGTTGGCGAGAACTCATGGAAACCCTTAAAAGATATTTCCATCATATGTACTCAAAACCTTGAATGTTAATGAAAACCCTTGAAATATAACAGATTTATATCATATGTACTCATGATCTTGAACAAAAGTTTCTCCTTTTTCGAAACTTCTTCCTGCATTTGTCGTGTTGTATATTATGATTTTTGGAGATCGTACCATAGGAAATATGGATGTAGTACAATACCGCAGTTTGTTGAGGACATCCCGTTGAGGGACTTTTGGTGGACTTATTATTTGTTGCTTACGTTGAGTGCAAATAATAAGTTTGAAAAAATCCCTATCAGAGTTAGAATGGACGTGATAGGTTTTGTGGGCCCATTACTTCTTGTGCACTTGAGTGCAAGTAATAGGCTTGAGACAATCCCTAGAAGAGGTAATATGGATATGGTAGTTTTTGTGGACCCAATACTTTTTTGTGTACTTTGAGTGCAAGCAATATGTTTGAGACAAGCCATGCCAGAGGTGATATGGACGTGGCAGTTTTTGTGGACCTATTACTTTTTTGTGCACTTTGAGTGCAAGCAATAGGTTTGAGACAAGCCCTGCCAGGGGTGATATGGACGTGGCAGTTTTTGTGGAATTAGAACTGCTGGCGTACCTTGGTGAGTACGGGTGATAAGTGAAAATAACAACCGATATCAGAGCCAAGACCCAGGAGGTTTGCTCAGTGGTAATATGGACATGGCAAACTCAGCTGGGGAAAAATATTGGGACAATAGTTCAGAGGTAATATGGACGTGAACTAATATCCGAAACGCTCATTAGGGAGCGGTTTGCTGAGTGTGGTCTATCCGAAAATGAAGATAGACCTGAGGGTTGCTCTGCTGGGGAGATTGGTGGGACGATAGCTCAGAGGTAATATGAACATGGCTCGCGTCTAATGAGATTGATTTTAGTAGTCACTGCGGGGGTGTGCACGTGGACCTAAGGTCTACTACGCTGGGAAGATTTTGAGGATCCACGATCTGTTACGTATCCAGGACTCCTGGATACATATAATGGATTAGTAAAGAAGGGGGAATGGTGTACATAGGTACTAGTGGGGGATGAAGAACTAATAGTGTAAAGATGGTACATCTTGATTGCCCGATTGGTGATAAGGGGAGTACAAATCTAGTTTATACATAATACTTTTTCAGGAATTTGCCGTTGATAGGCATCATGAGCAAGTCGCCGTTGGATTTCGTGAGCCGGTAGGCGCTGTTGGAGAATACTGATTCTACGACGAACGGGCCTTCCCATTTGGGTTGGAACTTGCCGTCGTCTTGTGGGTCATAACCATCGACCTCCTTACGGTCATGACTAGATCACCCACTTGGTAGGTCCGCTTCTTCACCCATTTATTGAAGGCTCCAGAGAGACGTACTTGGTATAGCTCAATGCGCTGTTGAGCTAAGAGACGTTTCTCGTTGAGTGCTTCTAACTTTTGTAGTCGTCGACGGTGATTGTCGTCGATGGTTAATTGGTTGGAGAGAGCCACCCGGAGTGAAGGGATTTGGATCTCGAGCGGGAGGACCGCTCCGCTTCTGTATACAAGAGAGAAAGACCTATTGCCAGTAGTTGTTCGGATCGTTGTACGGTAGGCCCAGAGACATTCATCCAGCTTCTCGTTCCAATCGCGTTTATTGGAAGACACGAACTTCTTGAGAAGTTTGATGATGGTCTTGTTGAAGGCTTCTTCCAGACTATTTGCTGCTGGGTTCTTACGACCCACACCCAGATGATTGGGCACGAGTTCGTAGATACGTCCAGCCTACGCCGCAACATCGGCGGTAGAACGCAGTCTAGGTCAACAATACTATCTATCCATCTCACACAACAATATATAACATGTCAATGATAATCTCAATTCCATAAGGAGGACAAGATGATAATATAAAGTCAATATCTATACTCAATCACAAAAAAATCTATAAGAAGGATAAATGGCACAATATGATAAAACAAAGAAGTCACAAGTCACAACTGGATGGTCCTCAACATCAACATCAACATCAATCTAAACAAGTTTAGAAGTAATAATAATATATCATAAAAGTATAATATGCGTAAACAAATCCAGTACTATAATTATGAGTAAAGGTAATTAGGATAACTAGTGATACCGGCTAGGCCTCCCGGTAATCACTCATGCACTAAAGGGTCCAAAGTTGCAGCTACTACCTCATGCGGTCCGTAATGAGTGGGACACAAATCCTTCCAATACTCTGAAAAATATATTCAGTCAGGATGGAGCGAGCACAACCTAATAGTAGTTCCAAGTTAATTGATAATGACTATAAACATAAATAGAGAATGTAATTCAAAATGAGAAACAATGAACAAATCATATTATGGTATAAAAGAAACAGATAATCTAGAGCAATATGGTAAACACCGATCTCAATGCAATGGAATCAACACAAGGAACTAGAATATAGTGAAACTATAACTATACTAAGTGTTTGAAGTACTAGTTTGATATGCCAGCGAGGTATTTCAATGTTAACACGATTAGCCGATGTCTACAATGTTTGCCAATGTCTATGATGTTTGCCAATGTCTACGATGTTTGCCAATGTCTAAAATGTTTTCCAATGTCTACAATATTGCAAATGTCTTGACCACATATCTAGCTAGTACTTCCTCCGTCCCCGACTAGTACAATGGATCCATATCACGACACGTCACGACACGATAATCATTATTCAAGGTCAACAATACAAGCACGATGATCACGGTCTATATAATCATGAGAAATATCACGGTAATCACTAAGTAATCACGAAGAACGACACAGCGATCACTGAGCAATCACGAACAATAACATCTCATGATAGGGATCCACGTATACCAATCCGTGCAACAATGTGTCAGGAATCAAGTAAAATATTTTTAATACTTGTATTATAGTGATTATCAAATAATGAAAACTATTAGAGAATGTACTCGCATGTGGTCCAAAGCAATAAATGTTAAATCGTATCCGTATCGGTGCCTCCAAGACCTAAATATGAAATATCAAGTCAAAACAGTGTTTTTGAATCATAAACATGCTATACAAGCTTGAAACTAGGTCTCTGTCATGCCCCGATCTCCCGCAGGTAATCGGCCGTCCCCGCTAGGCACGAATCACCATGCCAGCGCTCCCGCGGGAAGATCGCTTGATCCATCTGGGCGTGATGCCGCACGAGTGTAAGCCGTGCCCCGTGCAAGGCCATGATCCGAACATGCGGTAAGAGGTCTAAACCACAGAGTCACACAGATTGTCCGAGTGCAGCGGAATAAGAAATGCACAAGCAATTGGTAACAAGTTCACAGAGTCGTCAATAGCAGAAGCATTGAATAACAAAAGTATAGAAGTAAAACAAGCTTTTTATTGATATTGAACAAGTGTTACAAACGATGCTAGGCCAAGATTACAAGTCGCACAAACCTCTCTCTCTGAAACAGTAAAACCGTGCCAAGTGGCTACATTTGTGGAATGATACATAGGCGATGTTCCCACATTATGTCTTGTATATGTGCTTCAGTTCTGGACGCAACACTCCAAGGCTTCAGAGTGAACTCCATGCCTTAGCACGCACGAAGGGGCATCCACACCGAGCGAGGTTCTCCCGTACCCTGCAAACAATCTAGTGGGTTTTCAGTACATGAATGCACTGGTGGGGAGGCTTCATGCCCGCTCAACAAATCCAAATACGTTATATAGGTTCCGTGCACCATCTATTAAGTTATCTTTCTAATCTTGCCTTACAATCAGTTTTATGGCAATGATGTAAAGCCTAACCCGTATGGCAGTGCACCATACGATATAAAGGAACACGGCGAGACTTACCAACTTCCCATCCGTCCTTCCCTGTCCAAGGCAAAAAAAGTTAAATCAAGCACGATCATATATAATGAAATCTAGGGCAATAATATATGCAAACACGAGTATCGTGAGCGAGATTATGCTTCAGGTGCACGAGTTACACATATTATAAGACGTATTACAGAAAATATTAAAGTGCTCCATATGTACAAGTGTTTTAATTATAAACAAGTGTGTTATACTCATGATCGTTAAGGTATTTCAGATATTCTCGATGCGATGCAATGACTCGCACACTGATAGCCTCTAAGCGAGGATGACTTATTTATATGAACAAGAGGTCGCTGGCATAGCCATAAAGGATGAGTTATAGTCTATGAATGAGGATGGTATGCAATTAAAGTACATGAGGCGCCGCAAGCCATCCTGTCCAGCATATGAGACTATCGTGAAGTTCCATCCGGGTCGGATCGGCCCCGGTGCCCAGGAGACCATCCGTGGAACCTAATTAATACCTTGTGCACAAGTTTTCCGAGACATACAAGTCTTGTTCTTAACGAGCATTGCTCTATGAGCTGTGATTCTTGATTTGCTTGACCTGATTCTCATTCAGTATTTAACTTGACTTGATGCATTCTCCTGTTCGGAGATGCCTTGGCGACCTAACGGTCCCAGATACTTTTAGGTTCATACTTATACGGAACAACTATTAGATAGCCCTCTGGTGAATTGGATGAATGCAAGGCAAGATGGTATTTCACTTGATTGTGGCAAGAATTATGTGACAAGCATTGAAACAAGGCAACGAGTGCAAACTACAGTAATCAGGCAAGCATGCATTTATGAAAACATAAGCATTTATGTTTGGCACGGTTCTAAGGTAAAACGAGAAGTGAAACCGTAAGGGACATATCGAAAGACATTATCTATGGGATGTGCAGTGTAACAAGTGAACAGTGCACTACGAGGAGTACATATCGTTCTACTCGAGGCATAGCGGGGTCTAGTTGCATAAGGAAAAGGTAGCATACGAGGGTCCATTTATAAGCAAAGTTTCATTTCCATGTTCTAACACAAGAAATACAAGTTGGGATTATTCCCTTAGCTAGGTACGTTGTATTCTTTATTAGCATGCAGGGGGTGATTCACCTAGCGACTAGCATTTATCGTCCATATTTTAAGTGTGTTGGCTAAGCAAAGACAAGTTCATCGTAGCCACCCACCTTAGCGATGATTCTTCTCGGTCGAGCGATACTCCGAGCGAGCCTCTGAAAGTCTAAGTCTGAACTACTGAAGGGCCAAGTCTGGAAATTCTTTTGCCTCAAATGAGTCCTCTCGCTGAGCAAAGCGGGTCGGGCCGTTGCACTTTCGCCGTTTGAATCGGCTGTCCGCTTGAACGGAATGGGTCATCATATTATACACCACTCAGAAAAAGTCTCGTCCTCGAGACTTCCTGAGGGAAAGCTATTCTAACGCACTATCGAATCTATCCCAAGCGTAGAAATCGGTACCACTAGATCCATTCGAACACAATCTCCTACTCATTCCTTACACCGTGTCGCGTGTATGCTGGGTCAGTCTCATTAAATGACTCTATCGTTCAATCCACGGTCTGACTCGGTCTCTATTGCGCCTTAGCGCGGAACATATTTCTTAACGCGGGGTCCGTTATAATCCATCTTGAATGACGATATAAGGCTGAGGCAAACTTATACAAGTCATTATACTTGTCCATGCGGATAGTCACTTGCACTAGCATTCGAGATCAGCATATCACGAGTCTGCATATGCATGTCAACCAACTTAGCGATAGCGAAGTCTTAGCACTCGAGTTTCACATATCATTGAGTCTTGGATCGTGCACACATTCAAGGCGTCCCTCAAACATATGCATTCAACCAAACTTAGAGATAGTAAAATCGGACAAGCTACTTGGAAAAATCTCAAGGGTTCTCATTTTATGAATCACGATGATACTTCCAACAAGGTCGATAAAATCCAAGTTATTTCCATTCCAACTCAATTCAAGTTTTGTACTACCATTAAGTATGATCTATCCGATTCAACCGACTATCGTCCATCCGTTCGGGTTAAACATAGCACACACTTACCGTTCTCAGTCTAACCCTAAGTCTTGCTACCCCAGTTCTATGGCTTTGTTCAAGCAATATGCTAAAGTCGGTTACACAAGTCCTTTCACTCGGCACAGGGTCGTCTATCTAATTACTTGGTCAGCTCACAAGGTCATATGTACAAGTTCAAGCATACGATTCATCGTGCAAATTTGTCATACGATGCTCGCCCCAATTCCTAAGGTCAAATAATTATTCGTTTGCACGAGATATTCTATCCAAGCTCATTTCACTCATACTTCTAAACATCGAGCATAGATTATCCTACTCTCATTCACATGTTCGTTGCACAGGGGTCGAGTCTGTTCAGTAAAATCTATGATATTTCTAAGATGCAGGACATGCCTAGTGATTCGCATATTCTATCTCCTTAAGCATGTTTGATAAAATCCATATATCCATTCTAAGTCTAGACCACCAAGCCAAGATTCAATTCTAAACCTTTTGATTATAACTCCAAGTCGTCCAAAATGATTTATGTATCCGTTCATGAAACCATCAAGCATGATTTACTCCAGGTTCAAGGCTAACTTATCCCTGAAACACTTCTGATTCACTTGCATTCCTAAATTTGTCTTATCGTGTCTAACAACAAGTCAAGACGATCCATCAGTTGTCACGCTCCGGTCTCCCGCAACTTCGATCATCCTCGTTGGACGTGAGATCACCACGCCAACGCTCCTGCTGGATAATTATCATAATCCGGGCGTGACGCATGTACGAGCATAGAGTTACGCTCGTACAAGACAAGAACGTTGAACGTTATGGTTATCATCGAAACGATCGAGACTTCCTTATCATTTTATTTTGCTCCATGCAAGTTATATATAAAATCCATCAAGTCAAGTCCGTTTATGCAGTAATTATAATTCGTCTAGCAAAATCATCCAACTTCAATGTTACCGTTCGGTAAGTCCATAGTCTACTTCTAGCATTCCTCAACAACTAAGTTTCAAATATTCTAACCCAAGTCTATCCAGTTTTGATATGTTCTATTCATCGAGTTCGTTTGGAATAATCATCGAACATGTTCCCATGAGTTCAATTATCCTCGCCGTACGTAAAATTACCACGCTGACACTCCCGTAGGATGATCGTTCTCGTTGGGGTTGATTTCGAGAGTTATCATTTGAACTAGATTTTAAGATCGTTCTTTCAAACTCCAAGTTGAATCTGTTATCGCTTATCTCTTTCATCCAATCACAATATTCATTCTCGGGCTAACTTCTATTCGAGTGATATTGTATTCAAGCATCAATCCGTTTATTTCAATCTAAAATTGTTCGCACAATCCTCCAAGTTTCCAACAAGTTTCCTTAACCAAGATATCAATTTCTATTTTCATGAATCCCTATTCGATATAAGCCTTATCACTTATTCAAAATATTCTTCCAATCGTTCAATCCGACTATCACACGAGACCAATGAATCTGTTTGAACATTTCTAAATGATTCATACACCACTTGGAATCAAGTCACCCAATTAAATCCTCAATCTTGTTCGCATCAATGCTAGCATATTCACCAAGTCGTTTCTTAGAATTCCTGCACGATACCTAGCATCGCCTGATTAATCTTAGTCTCGTATATATATATATATATATATATATATATATATATATATATATATATATATATATATATATATATAAACCATATTCGATTTGTATCTTCCGATACAAAATACCATTCGAGCTATTTTCCAAAATCCAAGCACGATTCTTTTTATTCGCCTAAGCGATAAATCCGGTAATGTTTCTATCGGTTGCCATTCTAAGTCTGACTTGTCTCTTATCTGAACGATATCCTAATCTCGTTTGTAACTAGCTTGCACCAAAAGGGTCTTGGCGCGCGATACTTAACACAACTTAGCCGAAAGTCTGTGTGTATAGCTAACCATTCGAATAATATTCTATCTTGTACGCTAACTAGCTGGGTAATTATGTATAAGTATTCGGGTTTGCACATAAATTGCAAATTCTAGCACGAGTCTATTTCCATGAAGTCTAACACAGGTTGGCACAAAGGCCTTCGCATTAAGATTTCGTACAAGCAATCATATCATTCACATGCAACTTTTTTTTGAAATTATTTAGACTCATTGTTTGGAACATTCGATCGGGTCAACGAGAGAGTGTATGCATATAACCCACGAACGAGCTTTCAAAACTGAGAAGATCGATAAGAAGTCCAAAGGCATAAAGCCATGCTCTGATACCAATATGTCATGCCCCGATCTCTCACAGGTAATCGACCGTCCCCGCTAGGCACGAATCGCCGTGCCAGCGCTCCTGCGGGACGATCGTTTGACCCATCTGGGCGTGATGCCGCACGAGCGTAAGCCGCGCCCGTGCAAGGCCATGATCCGAACAGGCGGTAAGAGGTCTAAGCCACAGAGTCGCACAGATTATCCGAGTGCAGAAAAATAAGAAATACACAGGCGATTGGTAACAAGTTCACAGAGTCGTCAATAGCGGAAGCATTGAATAACACAAGTATAGAAGTAAAACAAGCTCTTTATTGATATTGAACAAGTGTTACAAACGACTCTAGGCCGAGATTACAAGTCGCTCAAGCCTCTCTCTCTGAAACAATAAAAGCGTGCCAAGTGGCTACATTTGTGGAATGATACATAGGCGATGTTCCAATATTATGTCTTGTATACGTGCTTAAGTTCCGGACGCAACGCTCCAAGACTTCAGAGTGAACTCCACGCCTTAGCATACACGAAGGGGCATCCGCACCAAACGAGGTTCTCCCGCACCCTGCAAACAATCTGGTGGGTTATCAGTACATGAATGCACTAGTGTGAAGGCTTCTCGTCCGCTCAACAAATCCAAACACGTTATATAGGTTTCGTGCACCATCTATTAAGTTATCTTTCTAGTCTTGCCTTAGGATCAATTTTATGGCAATGATGTAAAGCCTAACTCGTGTGGCAGTGTGCCATGCGATATAAAGGAATACGGCAAGACTTACAAACTTACCATCCGTCCTTTCCTGTCCAAGGCAAACCAAGTTAAATCAAGCACGAGCATATATAATGAAATCTAGGGCAATAACATATGTAAACACAAGTATCGTGAGCGAGATTATGCTTCGGGTGCACGAGTTACACAGATTATAAGTCGTATTATAGAAAACATTGAAGTGCTCCATATGTACAATTGTTTAAATTATACACAAGTGTGTTACACTCATGATCGTTCAGGTGTTTCAGATATTCTCGATGCGATGCAATGACTCGCATGTGGATAGCCGCTAAGCGAGGATGACTTATCTATATGAATATGAGGTCAGTGGCATAGCCATAAAGGATGAGTTATAGGCTATGAACGAGGATGGTATGTAACTAAAGTGCATGAGGTACCGCAAGCCATCCCGTCCAGCATATGAGACTATCGTGAAGTTTCATCCGGGTCAGATCGGCCCCGGTGCCCCAGAGACCGTCCGTGGAACCCAATTAATATCTTATGCACAAGTTGTCCGCGACATACAAGTCTTGGGTTATTCCATTTTCATAACTTGACATGATAATCCATGATTCTTGTTCTGAACGAGCATTGCTCCAAGAGCTTGGATTCTTGATTTGCTTGACCTGATTCTCGTTCAGTATTTAACTTGACTTGATGCATTCCCCTGGTTCGGAGATGCCTTGGCGACCTAACAGTCCCGGATACTTTTAGGTTCATACTTACACGGAATGACTATTAGATAGCCCTTCGGTGAATTGGATGAATGCAAGGCAAGATGGTGTTTTACTTGATTGTGGCAAGAATTATGTGACAAGCATTGAAACGAGACAACGAGTGCAAACTACAGTAATATGGAAAGCATGCATTTATGAAAACATAAGCATTTATGTTTGGCATGGGTCTAAGGGTAAAACGAGAAGTAAAACCGTAAGAGACATATCGAGCAACATTATCTATAGGACGTGCAGTGTAAACAAGTGAACAATACACTACGAGGAGTACATATCGTTCTACTCGAGGCATAGCGGGGTTTAGTTGTACAAGGCAAAGGTAGCATGTGAGGGTCCATTTATAAGCAAAGTTTTATTTTCATGTTCTAACACAAGCAATACAAGTTGGGATTATTCCCTTAGCTATGTGCGTTGTATTCTTTATTAGCATGCATTGGATGATTCACCTAACGACTAGCATGTATCGTCCATATTTTAAGTGTGCTGGCTAAGCAAAGACAAGTTCATCGTAGCTACCCACCTTAGCGATGATTCACCTCGGTCGAGCGATACTCCGAGTGAGCCTCTGAAAGTCTAAGTTTGTACTCCTAAAGGGCCAAGTCTAAAAATTCTTTTGCCTCAAACGAGTCCTCCTGCTGAGCAAAGCGGGTCGAGCCATTGCACTTTCGCTGTTTGAATCGGCTGTCCGCTTGAACGGAATAGGTCGTCATAGTCTCTAAGTCAACACTAGGTCAAACTAAGTCAAACTAGGTCAAACTAGGTCAAACTAAGTCAAACTAGGTCAAATTTGGTCAAATCTAGGTCAACATAGTCAAACTAGGTCATTTACTAGTTTCTAGGTTTATTTTATCTATTTACAAGGTTTATAAAGTTATACTAGGTCTTAAGAAGCTATTTGGTTTTTAGGTGCTAACTAGGTCAAACTAGTCAATACTAGTTAATACTAGACCAATACTAGGTTTCTAGACTATACTAATAAGTTCCTAGCAAATATTATCCTAATATATACTTCTACCTATAATTTCTAGCAATACCTTGGCCTATAGCTATTTACCTTACCCCATATCACGGTATCTTAACATGTATCACACTTTTACCTAATACCTTAGCTCACGTATCTCAAATACCTTAACTATTAGTCAATACCATAGTTCTAGGGTCAATACCTTGGCTAAAATAGATTTTCTAGTCCATACTAGTCAATACCTTGCTAATATCCAAGTTTCTAGACTAATACCATAGTCGTATCACCAATACCTCAACTATGGATCAATATCTTGCTAATACTAGCTTTTAAAGTCATACTAGTTAGCTATGATATAATAATATAATATATACTATATAGATATACTAATATATACAATAACTTAGTCAGACACTTAATACCTAGCCAATACCTTAGTATTACCTCATTACCTAGCTATTACCTTAGTATTACCTTATTATCTTAACCAATACCTTAACATATTACCCCTTATCCTAGTTTCTAGACTAATACCTTAGCTAATACCATTACCTTGACCAATACCCAATATCTTAACTCATACCTTGGTACCTAACCCATTACCCAAGCTAGACACTAGCCTTACCATGGTATCTTAATCCAGTATCTAATATCATAACCTTACCTTAGTATCCTAGTATTACCTCATACTATTTCTAATATTTTGGTATCTTGATATTCTAAATACCTTAATACATCCTAGGATACCACACCCTAATTTACCCCACACATATCCCACTTGTTTGTACATGGTACTATGGTACCACATTAAATATCTTATGATACCACCCCCCAAGATACTAATCCATGATCATAACCTACACTTACCTTACATCTAAGATACTCACCCTACTCTTAGAACTTGACATCTCTTACCTTACATCCAAGATACTCACCCTACTCTTGGCACTTAATATCTTGATATTACCTATTACCTAGTTATAATACCCAATATCTTAGTATCTTGACCAATACATTATCCTCCTAGATACTTACCCAACTAACTCTAATACTAATACTTGATACCAAATATGATACCTTACTCAAGCCCCAATACTCACTTACCCTCACTCATGATACTTGACTGTCATGATACCAATATCCTCATGGTACCCAAGTTTTATACTAGTACCTTGTCCCGAACTCTAATACCTTGACACATGACTTACCGATACTTGGCTCACTTGATAACTACTTGTATCAATACTAACACACACACGAACTAACACATATTACCTAACACTTATATATATATATATATATATATATATATATATATATATATATATATGCTTGGCAACCTATGATACCTACACTCACTTGATATCCATACTATATAGTCTCATAGGATACACAAAATGCCTATGTCGTATAGTCAGTTCTCTACTTGTAATCAATACTGCACCTATTAGACCTATTCAATAAATTCTAGGATTTAAATGATGTATTAGCCCTTCGTATTAGCTTTTCAAAACTTTAAACGTATCGCATTTGCGTGTCCGAAAGCTCCTGGAATCACGAAAACACCAAAACACATTCGTATTTCGAACACCTGACACTCAAACAGTTTTACAGAAAATTTCAGAACGAATTTAGCCTATTTTATATATTTGGGAAGCTAACTTCGATACGGTTCTTTAAAAAAAAGGGAGATTAATCGGAGTTCTGAGTTAGGAGTTATGATATTTCTAAGTTGCTATTGTAGAAGGATAAAAAATACGCTGGGGAATCACATGCGTAAAACTCTCAACATGCAGGCAGCCCGCGTAAAATAGAGCTCCAGCATTGGGTGGCGTAAAATATGACTTCAGATCCATTGGCGTACAACAGAGCTTCAACGCTGTTCAGCATAAAATATAGCTCCAGAACAACCCGCATAAATACAGTATTTCCAGACTACTCTGGCATAAAAAGGTTGCTGTATCGCCACTTCGGTGTAAAACCTGTATGCTTTTAATGCAGCAGGAAATTGTACGAGGAACTCTTCGTATTCCTCGAATGAACCTGTCAAACGAAGCAGTGAACCTGACTCCTGACAAAGAGTACTGCACGACGATCGAGAGGACGGCTGTTATGATGATTCTACACAGTGCCCCAGACTGTCGTTTAGTGACAAACCCCTGATATAAGACGTTATTTACGCATTCAAGGAATATGCTGCCTATTTTACACAGGCAGAGATGAGCTTCTACGCTCAGGATGAGACAAAACCAACCGCCACGTCAAAAGCTGCTCTTCGTACAGAATTCGAGGCACGTCGCTGCAGTTAATGCGCGAGATGGGGGGCAGATCTCTGCATTTAATGCACGAGATTTGGTTATACTTTTAATGACTGGGTGAGCTATAATTAGGGCTAATACGTCCACATCACCATCCCTGCACATTACGCCAACCAGGCTATTTTCAGCTATAGGAGTACGCCGTATGCTATCTCCTCGAAATACGTCGACCTGGCTATTTTCAATCATAGGAGTACGCCATATGCTATCTCCTCGAAATACGCCAACTCAGGCTATATTTGCAAAGGTGAGTATCAAGGCTAGTTAACCCAGAATACGCTCAAGACCTCAGTCAAAGAAGGATAATGGGCTATCTTTACGCCGGTCACCTATCCATGCAGCATCAAACTTTACACAGAATTGGGCTTCTATGCCTACTTGGCTTCTACGCCAACATGACAACTACTTGGCTTCTACGCCAATATGACAGCTACTTGGCTTCTACGCCAACATGACAGCTACTTGGCTTCTACGCCAACTTGATAACTATTCGGCTTCTACGCCTACTTGGCTTTTACGCCATCAGAACAACTATTTGGCTTTTTACGCCAACGAGACAGTTATTTGGCTTTTATGCCAACCATCTCTATGCGGGGGGAAGTTATCTACGTGACTTACATGCCGTGATCTTCGATGAGCGATTATACGTATTGCCTCGTAATGGGACATGCGTCACACGCCGATTCAGGAGATCATTCATACATGGGTGGCTGTTATTATAACCGCCGCGTAAAAGGTGCAGTTCTCTCCGCTGTTCGGTTTCTACGCCGACTGCGATTGAACCCTATAAATAGAGACCTCCGGCCACGGAGGTCAAGGGTCGAAGATTTTGCAAGAGGGTGGTCGAATCCAAGGTCTGAAAACATTCAGAGGTCAAGATCAGAGAGAGAGAATATAACCAGAGAGTGTTGATTGACTACTTGGATAATGAGAGTTCAAATCCCTCCTGCAGCACTTGAAGCTTCTTCTTCGTCTTCTACAACACTTCTTCGTCATCGTGTGGTCCAAGGGATAAAGTGATCGACCGCAGATCAGACTCCTATAGCAATATTTCCCCAGAATCAAATTTTTGTACTTAACATCCTCGCATAGGATTAATTGTACTTCCTTTTCTTGTTTGTAAACAAAGAAAGGATTTCGTATAAACCTAGTTTCAATTTCTTTCGTTTATTATCAAACACAAGATGGCGACTCTGCTGGGGACTACTTTCTCATCTGACGAGAAATCCATTGCTCAACACGATGCTGTATCCGTCTGATCAACGAAGAAGACTCTGGTCGTCCAATTCGACCAATCTGCTTATGAAGACATGCTTCGCGCAGGGGGTGGCTCTCGTTCCCTCTCTGTCCAAGACAACAGGAAGCTGCGTAAAGTATGGATGCCCCGGACATCCGCTACCCTTCCTGAAGGCTCTCTCTCTGACAAACGAGGTTGTAACATCGCAACCTCCGTGCCCTGCGCGTAAAACTTTGTCTCCCGTCTGTGACGTGGCAGACAAAACTTCTGGCAATGCCTTAGCGCCAATCCAGAAGTCTACTCCGTGCCCCGCGCGTAAAACTCTATCTCCCGTCTGTGATGTGGCAGACAAAGCTTCTGGAAATGCCTTAGCGCCAATCCAGAAGTCTACTCCGCCCCCTGCGCATAAAACTTTGTCTGCCGTCTGTGACGTGGCAGACAAAGCTTCTGGCAGTGCCTTAGCGCCAACCCAGAAGTCTACTCCATGCTCCGCACGTAAAAATACATCTCCCGCCTATAAGGAGGCAGATGGTCCCTGCAATCACCGCAAGGGAAAACAAGTGGCAGATTTCCCGACCTCTCGACTTTTACGCCATCAAGAGAAGAATTTGCTCGCTCTTCAGATTACGCGGAGCGCTGAAGGCCGATTGAGGCCTTCCTCAGTTTTATGCCAACCTGTGCAAAGCTCCAGATTATGCCAGGACAAGCCTCTCAGCATAAAGAAGACCCGTTTCATGGGAAAATATGCTCCTTAGGTGGATGATGGATCGTACGCTACTCACATGGGTGAACTGCTGTATTCCTATGGCAGGGAAAGGGTTATGATTCCTAATTTACATCTTTCTACTGATGTAAAAAGGCATAATAAGCCTTCTTTTTCTTCTCGTAATTTCTCTGATTCGCGGGATTTCTTGACCCAGAAACGCAAAGACAGGTGTCAGAATCATGACTTAGTGCCCCTCACTACCAAACGTGGGGAGATCATGTGGGGAGTAGCATCAACAGCTAATGTCGTCATGACATATGGACCACATAAAGAAACTGTCTTTATTGTCCCACCTACTCGCGATGATCAGCATCAAATAGTCTTCGATCGAATGCGGAATAGACCGACTATACAAGAAAATTCTTATGAGTCTGATGCTGGGAGAATGCAAGTCCACCGATATAGCCCACAAGCTTTAAAGATTATGCAAAATATGGGTTATGATCTGAAGTTGAAGCCAGGCCTCAATTTTGGAAAAGACAGACGAATACCATTGCATGGTGATCCCTACTGTCAACGAACTCGTTTCGGGTTAGGGTATACCACATCTCCTGCACACTCCAAATCTCCAGAGTCTGATCCTGTAATACCAAAAACAGGTCCTTCTAAATTAACTTCTGTGGACAAAGAAGAACTGGACAACAACATGTCTGGGGGTAGTCTCCCTCGACAAAACAAAGCAGCATCCAAAGCTGGGGGTAGAATTCCCTCTGAGTCCGAAGATGATGCAACTATGCCCATCTTTCCTGAAGACCGTACGACTCAGGTATCGGCAACCCGAAGGCCAAAGGGGACTTTCTCCTTCAATGATGATGATCTCATTAAAATCTTCAATATACTGATGAAGGAAAACAAGCTTCGGCTACCCAACATCAGATACCCTGAAAGGACTGGCAATGTCGATGACCCAGAATATTGTCTCTTTCATCGGTACATTCATCACCCCACAAGGGCCTGCTATGTACTGAAGAGGAGAATCCAGGAGTTGATTGACGCCAAAATTATCACTTTGCATTTATAAACGGGAAAAGGACCACTGCAAATTGATCTCACTCCAATGTGACAATTTGCTTCCTCACTCCAATGCCGGATGATGCGTCCAAACAAAATTTCCCCAGCTAAGTTTGCTACGTCCAAGTGACCTCTGAACAAAATCTCCCGGGTTGTTGCTATCGATCAGAACTTCTCCATGTCCATATCACCTCTGAGTAAAGTTCTTCTCTTCGACTTTCTACTATCACGTTCACATAACCCCTGATAGTGCTAGTTGTTTCAGCTTATTATCTGTACTTAAGGTACGCCATGGATAATAAGTCCACCACCCAAGAGTTTGCCATGTCCCTATTACCTCTGAGCAAACATTCTTGTCCATCGACTTCCTACTGCCATTGATTGTGTCAGTCGTTTCAACTGGTCATCCATACTTAACTTTAAGCATGTCCATGATGATATACCACCATCCCCAGTAGGGTCACAACTCAAAAGTTTGTCATGTCAATCTTACCTCTGAACAAACATTATTCCTAAGAAGAAGTACTATATCTAAGCTAGACTTGTACTCCCTTCATCCCCAGCAAGTGCCTATGTGCAAACATTTTCCCCTCTGTTACAAATTTTTGTAAAAAGCCATTATCCGTATCCAAGAGTCCCGAATATGCAATGGATGATGGATCCTCAAAATATCCCCAGCGGAGCAATCCTTAGGTCTACTTGCACACTCCCGCAGTGACTATTCAAACCAATCTCGTTAGACGCTAGCCATGTTCATATTACCTCTGAGCTATTGCCCCATCAAAATGATCCCTAGGTCTATCTTCATGTTTTGGATAGACCGGAATCGACGAATCACTCCTCAATGAATCTTTCGGACATTGGTTCATGTCCATATTATCTCTGAACTGTTGTCATAATTTTCTTCGGCTAAGTTTGTCATGTTCATATTACCTCTGAGCAAACCTTTCAGATTTGGCTATCGATTATCATGTCCATATTACCTCTAATATCGGTTGTCATCTCAACTTAACACCCGTACTTAACTCTAAGTACGCCAGTGGTGCTAGGTCCACAAAAACTGCCACATCCATATTACCTCTGGCAGGGCTTGTCTTAAACTTATTACTTGCACGCTCGTGCACAAGAAGTAATAGGTCCACAAAAACCCCCGTGGGATACCCGCAATGGAAACGAATAGTTCAAATCCACAACACCCCTGAACTATTTTCATATTCCCCAACAGAGATTCGATCAGTTCACGTCCATATTACCTCTGAACTACGTCTCTCTACTATCCCCACAGAGTCATATTTTTAAACATCCATATTACCTCTGAAAGGGCTTGTTTCGAACTTATTATTTGCACTCAAACTTGCGCAACAAATAATAGGTCCACAAAAGATCCCTCAGTGGGATGTCCTCAACAAACACGGTATTGTACTACGACCATACTACCTCTAGTACAATACCCGAAGTGCACATAAACAATCATAAAGAGATGGGAAGGCCCTTATATGATTGTAAATGACGCTTCCATCTTAGCCAAGCCTAATAAAAATTGGTAATGGCTCCTATCAACGGCAAATACCCGAAGAAGTACTATACTTTTATCTCCTTTGCCTAAAATGGAGTATGATGAAGATCTTATTCTGACGATACCACACACAAAGGTTAGCTGGATCATATTCTATCAAGTTCATGTGACCTCCGAATAGATATCCTTAAACTAATTTGTAAACCTATCATGTTCATATTACCTCTGATAGTGTTTAGTATACAAATTTGGTTGGATTATATTCTTTCAGGTTCATGTTAACTCTGAATAGATTTACATTCAGCAAAACCTTAACGAAAGCATGTCATGTTCATGTTACCTCTGATATCACTTTCACCCTGGCTTATCATTTATATTCAAAAATGATGGGTCCACAAAGTCAGATAAAGCATCTTTTATTATTATCTCCGGGAAGAGCGAGTTACAAAAAAAGAAGCAAAAAGTACATCATTGGGGAGGAGCAGTCAAATCACGAATCTGTTTTGCCAAAGCGACCATCCTCTCATTCCGGGAGTCCAAGATGTTAGCGCGAGCCCGCTCTAGACGTGCCTCGTCATCACTCAGAAGGGATAGTTCGGACCGAGCATGAACAAAATCGGTACGGATGCCGCCCGCACGTGCCAAGTTCCGCTGAGCTGTATCCATTCGGCCCTTCAGCACATCTCGAGCTGCCGATGACTGGAGAGCCCACTCCTTTGCTTGAGCGAGTTTAGCTTCCAATTTGAGGACCCTCGCTTCATTTCCCTTATGTTCGGCCTTGCACTGGGTCAGCTGAGGAATAACCTCCTCCAAGATGGCCTGCTCTTCATCCATCTCCTGCTGCTGTGTCCGGATGGATTTGTTCAGAGATTCCATCTGTTCAGCAAGCTTCGCAGTCAAGGAGTCGTACTTGGCCTGAATCATATCATCGACGTTGCCTCGAGATATTTGCAAATATTCGTTAATGGGTTATTCTAAACCATTAACTATTTGCTCCAGAGCATCAGCTCATCCAGCGTCATGGAAATTTCTGATCGGCGCTAACGCAAGCTGGGAGGAAGTCAGCAGATTATCAAAGCTCATGTTCTTCTCCAGCACTATGGCTATCAACTCCTTCAAACTGAGATAGAATAGGCTGGTATATTGTTCAATCAGCATATCGAAGACCGGATGCACGCTGGGAGTGGCTGCGATACCAGGAAATCTTCTTTTAGGAATGACCACGGAGGACGTTGCCACGACCGTCGACTCAACAGAGGGCGTGACAAAAGAAAGAAGACCAGCAACGGTTGAAGTTGCTGGCGTACTCAACGAAGGAGGCATAGTCGCAACGATGGGCTCATCCTCCTCTGACAATATCTGAACTGCTACGGGCGAGACGACACCCGAAAATACGGCAGACGAAGGATCGACAGCTTCAAAGCAAGCCCCTTCGGTATCAAACATCGCCATTTCACCGGCATGATCCGCAACAAAATCAAAGGTGGCATCAACTCCGCCCTCTCCAGAGAAGTCTTCACCTGAAAAGAAGACAAGAGAAAGTTAATATCAGCTTGATGTTAATTTTCTTAAAAGAGGCGTAAGGACAAAATTTACCCATGGCCGATGGTATATATGTCGTGTCCGCAGCCTGTACAGCTAAATAATTTCTTAATGATGCTAAGCGAGCTGTCATACCTGGGGAAGAGGGTGCACCAACTGATGTTGGAGGATAGTCTTCCCAGTCATCACCAAGATCCACTCGAGGCTCATCGGGTGGAATCTCACTGAAAGTACTTACAGACGAAGTAGGGGTTACTCCCATTATTTGTCTGGATAAAGGTATCCTTAAAATGCTCGGCCTCGTAGACGATCTCGTAGCACTACCAGAAGCAGTAGTAGCAGCGGCGATCTCGGGCAAATAATCTTCGATACTGCTAGCCGGAACTATGGAGGTTCCCTCTCTAAAAGGCGAAGGACCTCTGATTAAAAAATCATCCCCAACAGGGGAAACAACAGGCTCGCTCCTAGAAGCACCCCTGGTGGAAGCCCTTTTTGGACCTCTGGCGATCTTCTTCTTGCGAGGGGAAGGCTCTTTCGGAGTGGAAGCCTTCCGTTTTTGGGGGATAACGAGAGGCTCTGCTGGCGGAGCTATTACGCCTCTCGGTATTATTAACAAAAATTCGTCTGCCCCGGTGGTGTCTTCATTCTCATCCGAGGAAACAGACGGAACATACTCCCTTCCAGTGGACCTATGGGAGGGCATCCTAAAACTTCCATGCACATCAAAATCGTGATGGAAGGTATTGATAGCATAGAACTGCACGTACGAGTGAAGGATACGCAGCTCCATGGAAAGAGAAGTCGCGGGCACGGCAAAAGTTGCACCAGTACAGCCCGTGATGAAGTACCGCCACCCTCTAGCTCTATCAATAAGTCCACCTTTGGACTTGAAGCTGGTTATGACATTCCCCACAAGCAATTGGTCATACCCAAACTGCCTGGCGAACCGACTGGGCAGATAAGGCTCCAAGAAGCAATGATCCTCACTTCTGTACAGTAAGTGGGAAGGTCTAATGCAGACCAACCAGTAGAAGGCTTCAGGAGAAAGAATGGTTCTCCCATGACCTTCATCCTTGAGTTTTGTCCCCTGTTGATTGATATGTACAGGGAGGACGATACAGAAGAGCTTCCAGCTGTGGACAACATTTAACGCACGCCGATAATCTATGACGGTTGCCACGTTCCAAGAGGAATTCTTGTAATTTAACAAGAAATTATTTCCTGAACCGCTGGCAGAACTGGGAGACATCACCCTGGTGTTGTGAAGGATCAGCCATCCCATCAGGTATAGGAAGGGTAATTCCACCCTGGGAAAGCTTTCACGCTGCGTCTCATCAGCGAGAAGCCCATCAGTAAGGGCCCTCAGGCCTGCTTGTATTCTAAATACCATAGCAGGAAGCATGCCTAGTCTTGCTCCGAACACCAAACGTACTGCGGGCCATAAGGTGTTACGATGGATGCAATCCGCAGACGCGATGCCCGACACTACCCATCGGCGTAGCCAGACGGAGAGAAAGCCAGCCAATTGAGCTTCCTTTGACAGAGGCTTGTGACAATGCCTCATATAGCTGAAGGCTTATTTGCCTGCAGGATAACCCCCGATCTCCTTATCGAGAACATAATCCAGAACCCCCGCATCTTCAATAAGGTCATCGACCGTGTTAGCATTGAGCATGCTCAGGAGGTTCAAGGGCCTATTTTGGCTATCTACCACCTTGTCCGGCTTAACATTTCTAGCCTGGTGGAAGAAGAGATAGGTTGCCCACTTGTTGATGTGAGCCAAATCAGAGGGCTCCTTGTAGAAAGTGGTGCAAGCAAGATAGTGGCACATCAGCTCCTGGTACACAGCCACTGCCCGAGGGTTTGTATCCCTCAATTCCCTATTTGTAGGGACATACTCATCATAAGGAGCGTCCCCCATTGGCATCCTTAAAATTTCTGCCATCTCATGGAGGGCCAAGCCCAACTCCCCTAGCGGAGTGGCAAAAGTCCCGATGAGCGAGTTGTATCACTCCATCAAAGCTAAGAACAAGTTAGGGTTGACAGGCAACCCAACACTTGTGGCATTCACAGTCGCAAACAAGCCAATATTTTCTAGCTCCACCTGAAAGTGCTTCAGGGCCCAAGCAGTCAAACTGGCCCATCAAAGATTCCCCGGGCTAAGCCATCCACTGGTCCGAGGGTTGACCCTGGGGTACATTCCTTCCTGCCCCATGAAGTCATTACAGAAGGTCGATATCTGAACCGGCTGGATCAGCAAAGTGTCCTCACTCGGGACACTACCCGACAGTAATCCCCTAAAGGGCATAATAGGGCCCGAAGGATGGCTCATATAGGCCCCCCGGTCGTATCCCTTGTTGTATAAGATCTTCCCCGGTCGGCCGTGAAGATCGGGAGTCAAAGTCCACACCATCTTCCTGGGATGGGTGGCATGGAAGAATGCCGAGATAGGGTAATCCCTGAGCATCCTGGGCAGATACATCACCGTGCCCTCAACAGTAAACACCCAATCCTCTTTCTTGGGCTTGGTCTGGGATTGTTTGTCAATAGCATCCCCGAATAAGAAACCAGGTTTCTCATACTCCGTCCCGTCTATGTACGTTAGGGGCTCCCCACTGATCATACTCAGCAGCATGCGTTCCCCTTGGGACGATATCAGGGTTCTCCTTTCTTCAGGATAGTTGGCTCCAGAGATGGGGAATGTCACGTGGGACAAATCCTCTAGATAGTTTGAGTTCAGCATTCCGGCAGCAGAGCCCATCACCTCAGCCAAAGGAGGGATCTGCAAGTCCACTACAAAATGCAAGAGAACAAGTCAGTTTCTACACTAGACGCTACACTCTTACAGTTTACGCCAAAGATTATCAATCTGAGCTTTTACGCCAAAATTGTAAAAACTTGAGCTATTACGCTGGAACCTATTTCCGAGGCATAAAATTCAAGGTTGGCAGTATACATAAAAATCTAATAGTCTGAGTTTTTATGCCAGACTGCCAAAATTTGAGGTCGTACGCCGAAATTTACATCTAGTGCGTAAAACTCAAAATTTATAGTATACGCCAAAATTTCGACAGGTTGAGTTTTTACGCCAGACTGCGAAAAGATGGTTTTACGCTGACACATTAGAAATGTGGGCGTATTGGTTCGCATACACGTACAACGTGTGCAAAAAGTCCTCTATTCCCCTCGGAGTCCTTTTACCTGTGACGTCCGGAGCACAGCTCGACGGCGGAGTGCTGCGTTCCGATCGAGGCTCGTTCACCCTAATGGGAGTTTCCCGTGCTTGAGCAGAAGAGCGAGAAGAGGAAGAGATCTTCTTTCCCTTAGTAGTGGAAGCCTGTTTAGGTGCCATGGCGATTCTGAGTTCTCGAGAAAGAGACAAAGAAGAAAGGTTCTTGGAAAGCTAGGGTTTTGTGAAGACAGATAAAAGTTTTCTCTCTCAGGACCTTGGGCTATTTATAGAGTTCAGATAACTCTTCGAATTCCTAACCAAATCCGATATTTAATATTCGGTTATGATTTGGGACCACGTCAGCCTATCATTTGAAAAAAAGAAGATGGACAGTCAGCAGCGAATCCATAATTTACGCGCAGAGCAGATCTATAATTTTTACGCTCAGGAGCTTTTATGCTCGAAAGGCTATAAATCTACGATTTTACACTCAGAGGCTATAAATCTACGATTTTACGCTTGGTAGCTTTTATGCTCAGGAGCTTTTACGCTCAGAGGCTACAAACCTACGGTTTTATGCTCAGAGGCTATAAATATATGATTTCACGCTCGGAAGCTTTTTTACGCTCAGAGGCTACAAATCTACGATTCTACGCTCGAAAGCTACAGATGGCCAATTGTAAGGATTTACGCAGAAAATGCTCCTTCTTGGCTACAAAATATTCCAAGCGCCCAAAATGTACAGAGTTCAGCATTGAAGATGACTCTTCTTCTTGGGTCGATTGGAAGTTCATCCGAAGTCCAGCCTGAATCTTTCTCAAAAATTTAAGTATGGTCGGTTCGATGGATATTTCTTGCCCTATTTTAAGGGATTTTCGGGAAACCATTCTTGAAGATGACGATCTAAACAACAAATTCTTCGTATCAGAGAAGTGATAGTTCAGAAATTTTATGCGACTCCTCGTTCAAAACAGCATGACAGTTTGGATTTTCAACTTAATACTAAGAAGCTTTCTACGCGTCTTCAGTTACTCGTAAAAGACGGGACGAGATCAGATACTCTTTTATCAGAGTCGGCGTAAAGTTATTCAGACGTGCTGAAGTTGCACATATTTAGACTTCCTCACAGCAAAATATGGCAAATCATCAGATGCGTAAAAGAAGACAAGTCTATTAATCATGATTACATATGATGGAAATCAAGATTACAAAAGGGTTTTTCATCTTCATGATTACATATGATGGAAATCCTTTTTTCTACAAAAGGGTTTCTCATTCTCCTTCAAGATCACACCAAGAATCTGCTGTGCCAGGTTATCATATTGGTGTAGATCTTTTTCGTCTTCTACAATAGTTAATCGGCTCCCTCGGCCGATTAACAAGAAAATAATTAATGGCGGGAGGATACAAAATTGGACATGTATCAATTTCGCAAGCCCATCCTCCATACGCCATGGCAGGCATGCCCTAAAATTGTGTTAGGGATTCAGACCCAACACAATACTAGAAGACAGGGACCAAACTGCCTACATGCGTCCAGCGCCATAACGGGAGAAAATACAGCTTGCAAGCTGTGTGGTCTAATGCGACCCTTCCTCTCTCCTGAACGAATCGCCATATGAAGTTGCTGATCATCCCAAGCAAAGGAAGCTATGATATCCTTCCATGATCCATCGTTGCAGAGGACATTTGCTCGAAGATGCCTCTTTTTACGGCTCCTTATAGGCTGGAAGAACATGATCTTCTTCCTCCTCAAGTCAGCACGACGAAGCTCGGCAACCATCTTTTTGTGGTGAAGGAAGTGTGGGAAAAACAGGTTAACTCATTCGCCTTTATGTAGGCACAGGAGAAAAAACCAAATCCCAACAAATTCCCAAAAAATTTGCCAAGAAATCAGCCTCGCGGAACGAGTCAAACTTGACCGTTTCATGATTCATTCAAAGTGTTTCAAATTACGAGGAATTTGAAAACTTTGAAGGGGGTCTTGTAGAAGCATAAAAAATACGCTGGGGAATCACACGCGTAAAACCCTCAACATGTAGGAAGTCCGCGTAAAATAGAGCTCCAGCATTGGGTGGCGTAAAATATAACTTCAGAGCCATTGGCGTACAACAGATCTTCAACGCTGTTCAGCGTAAAACATAGCTCCAGAACAACCCACGTAAATACAGTATTTCCAGACTACTCTGGCATAAAAAGGTTGCTGTATCGCCACTTCGGCGTAAAACCTGTCTGCTTTTAATGCAGCAGGAAATTGTACGAGGAACTCTTCATATTCCTCGAATGAACCTGTCAGACGAAGCAGTGAACTTGACTCCTGACAAAGAGTACTGCACGACGATCGAGAGGACGGCTGTTATGATGATTCTACACAGTGCCCCAGACTGTCATTTAGTGACAAACCCCTGATATAAGACGTTGTTTACGCATTCAAGGAATACTCTGCCTATTTTACACAGGCAGAGATGAGCTTCTACGCTCAGGATGAGACGAAACCAACCGCCACGTCAAAAGCTGCTCTTCGTACAGAATTCGAGGCACGTCGCTGCAGTTAATGCGCGAGATGGGGGCAGATCTATGCATTTAATGCACGAGATTTGGTTATACTTTTAATGACTGGGTGAGCTATAATTAGGGCTAATACGTCCACATCACCATCCCTGCACATTACGCCAACCAGGCTATTTTCAGCTATAGGAGTACGCCGTATGCTATCTCCTCGAAATACGCCGACCTGGCTATTTTCAATCATAGGAGTACGCCATATGCTATCTTCTCGAAATACGCCAACTCAGGCTATATTTGCAAAGGTGAGTATCAAGGCTAGTTAACCCAGAATACGCTCAAGACCTCAGTCAAATAAGGATAATAGGCTATCTTTACGCCGGTCACCTATCCATGCAGCATCAAACTTTACACAGAATTGGGCTTCTACGCCTACTTGGCTTCTACGCCAACATGACAGCTACTTGGCTTCTACGCCAACTTGACAACTATTCGGCTTCTACGCCTACTTGGCTTTTACGCCATCAGAACAGCTATTTGGCTTTTTATGCCAACGAGACAGTTATTTGGCTTTTATGCCAACCATCTCTACGCGAGGGGCAGTTATCTACGTGGCTGACATGCCATGATCTTCGATGAGCGATTATACATATTATCTCGTAATGGGACACGCGTCACACGCCGATTCAGGAGATCATTCATATGTGGGTGGCAGTTATTATAACTGCCGCATAAAAGGTGCAGTTCTCTCCGTTGTTCGGTTTCTACGCCGACTGCAATTGAACCCTATAAATAGAGACCTCCGGCCACGGAGGTCAAGGGTCGAAGATTTTGCAAGAGGGTGGTCGAATCCAAGGTCTGAAAACATTCAGAGGTCAAGATCAGAGAGAGAGAATATAACCAGAGAGTGTTGATTGACTACTTGGATAACGAGAGTTCAAATCCCTCCTACAGCCCTTGAAGCTTCTTCTTCGTCTTCTACAGCACTTCTTCATCATCGTGTGGTCCAAGGGACAAAGTGATCGACCGCAGATCAGACTCCTATAGCAATATTTCCCCAGAATCAAATTTTTGTAATTAACATCCTCGTATAGGAATAATTGTACTTCTTTTTCTTGTTTATAAACAAAGAAAGGGTTTCGTATAAACCTAGTTTCAATTTCTTTCATTTATTATCAAACAGCTATGACTGCTAAAAACAAGGCTGAATACTATGACGAATTTGGGTTGTTTTGGACAAAAGAACACATGTATATACCCAATATGCCAAATCCACCTTTACGTATCATGGTGTATCATGATACGGACTCTACGTGTCCAAATTTGGACACATTCACACCATCAAATAAATATCAATTGTACTCATTAGGACACAATACACACACTTAATGGACACAATTGGAATTTTTCCCAAATTGAGCCCCAAAATCATGACACCAACTTAGATATACCAAATTGAGGGTTCCTAGTATCTAGATCTACCATTGAAAAGTCAAATCTAACCATGGAAAGGTTCCTACATGACCAAGGGTGTTCTTAACCATGAATTTTATAAATTTGAGAGAATTACCTAGTGTTTTGGTAGCCTCTTTAGAGAATTCCAAATTTGGACATAGAAGAGATGATTCAGACACAATCTTCTAGCAAGCTCCTCTCCTATGGATCTCCTTGTGCTTTCCAATTCTCTAGGTCTTTATGATGGTGAGAATGAGTGAAAATGAGAGTGGATGAAAAAAAATTTGGTAGAGAATTGGTTTGCTTGGGTAAGAAGAAGCTTTGGAGAAGATGGAGGCTAAGGAATAAAATAAAATGAATGGATGAGCCATAAATTGAACTGATCTCTTATAGTAAGATTTGGTCATGCTAAAATATCAAGTTTATCCCTCTCCATTTGTCATAAATGGAATCTAATTAACCAAAGGAAGGAATCTCTACAACTAAGAGGAATATTCTCTTTATGACAACTAAACTTAATTAATTCTAATTACTAAAGTCATGACTAACAATAATTAACACTAACTAGCACTTGCAAATTCTAATTGGCTAGCCACTAATTAACACTAATATAATTCTAGACAATCACTAATATAAAATAATACATAAAATTTTTAACAACATGCAAAATTACCAAAATATCCCTATGGTGGAAAGCGGTAGTTACAGGGTTGTAGGTAGTCGACACTATATTCTGAATCTGGTTTTTATCGCAAAATCGGTAGAACGTGTGACTTGCCAACTATAGACCATTGTCGTGGGTGATCCTTCGTAGCAAGCCGAAGCGGTATATGACGTGATGCTTGACGAAGCTGATTACATTGGACGCCTTGTCTTCCTCCAGTAGTATCACGCCCCAGTCCCAAAATACGTAGGACCAGGAATACGTAACACACCCAGCCGTATGTATATGAATTCCAATATATGGAAAACCATATACATACGTACGCTGTAAATGAATATGAAATTCATCAGTGGTAATATACTGTCATAACAAGTCACACACCATCTATATCTCATCCACAGCACAAAATACTCAGTAGGAACAAAATTGACATATAACTGGATATCAAAGTGTATAGAGTCTATAGTCTAGTGGAAACAAATCCACTACAAAACGACTATACCAAGGTAGACACAAAAATCCCTAAAACAGTGATCATAATCACAGAAACTCTGTTGGTAGGAGCTCCTCAGTCTCGTAAGTAGCGTCCGGTCCAGGTCCATACTCTTGTGGAAACTCCAGATCGTCTATATCTGGAAAGGGACCAGGTCCTCAGAGGGACATAACAAGATACATAGAAGCATGCCAATAAGTACTGAAATATAAACATCCATCGGGTCGCCTAACCGTCTAAGTGAATGCAGTTTGAGGATAACTCTAAGTGTAAGAGAAAGTGTAGGCTAGACATATGCCGACATAATTCACCAATCGTGACAACTGGCTAGTATATGCCACATATGCCCCCCAACCCAGGGGCGCACTGTAAACAAGAGTAATAACTACATAGGAAAGTGGGTATCCCTTACACTTATGGGTAGTCCTCCCTGTCCCAATGATCTATGCATGCTGCCTCCACCATATGCTACTGCCCTAAATAACTGCCAGGTCTACTAGCATACAAAGTTTCTATCAGCAGTCATTCTTAACGCACAGCCATGCGTACAGGAGGCCATTCCTGTCACGCCATCCGTGATCTATATGAGACACACACTCGTGTAAACCACTGTATCATGGTTAATGAACCTAATGAGCTCTTTGATACTGGGTGGTCTCATAATTAGGTCATAAATCTACAAAATATACATCTATATAGGCAGAATTAAACATGCATGTAACAATTTGGAAGGTAAAATAACAGTATTATGGCAAGGTATACTTGCCGAGTAAAGTCCTGTAAAGTGCACGTCCAAAGTTGTTAATGTTGTGATCAGAGGAATGAGTTATTGCTTGGGAGTTGTAATTATATATAGGAATAGGAGGCGGTGGAAATTTACTTAATGGTTAAGAAAACTCTTGCTGTTATTTCCTTCTTATTGGTTTAGGGGGCGGCTGAGATATTTTCTAAAGAGTGGTGAAATGAGAAACTTACACGTATAAGATAAAGCAAAGTTGAGTTTTGCTTCTGATACAGAATTCTTTCCTAATGATTTATAGGTTGGATTCTATGCAGAGGAAAGAAAGAAAGAGTTTACGCTGGGTAAATAAGCGGTGGTTTAGTTACTGTTGCTGTGGCAGTGGTTTACGCTGGGTAGTTTGCTACTGCTATGGATATTTATGCACAGAGAAAATATCCGCGGTATGGTGAGGAGTTTGCTATTTGACTGTTTTATGCGGGGTGAACTGCTGATGTTAATTCCTTACTTTACACGTGGAATTGGTTTTGTGCGTAGAGAAGGGGATTTGGGCAGGTTGGGTTTTTATGCATGAAAGAGTTCTGTAGGGTTTTCGCTAAGTGCGTTTTACGCTGGGATGATTAACAGGTTGCGGGTTTGGTATAATAGGATTTATACTTAATAAATAGTTTAAATAATTAATTAAATAATAACTAATACGGTTTTTAGGAATGGGGGTTTACAAGTAGTACTTCTTTCGTCCACTTGGAGAAGTAATCGATGATGGCGAGGATGAACTGATGTCTCTTGGATGAAGGTGGACTAATCGGTCTAATGATGTCCATACCCCAGGCTTCGAATGGCCAGGAACTAACAGTCGGGTGTAGGAACTCCGAGGGTTCGTGGAAGAAGTCTGTATGGATTTGGCACGCTTGGCACTTCCTTGCCTAGTCGACGGCATCCGCTACCATTGTGGGACAATAGTAGCACAAGCGCTGGAGACGGTCCTGCAGCTTTCGACCGGGTTGGTAGGCACCGCAGACGCCATCATGGGCTTCCCGAAGCGCTTGTTTGGCTTCTGCATTCGATAGGCATCGTAGTAGAAGACCTTCATATGAGCAGTGATACAACATTTTTGTAGCCGTATCGTAATAGAACCGGAGGAAACGTCTTCTGATGGAAGTGGCTTCCTTCGGGTTCTCGGAGAGAATTACATAGACTGCGTAGTCGATGAAGGAAAGTCTCCGGTCTTGTGAGTCAGTGCTCGTCTCTACTGAGTAGCTCCTGCACACAGAGAGGCTATTCTTCGAGCAAACCAGCTTCTGACCGATCATAATGATTAGTTTATGGGTATTGACTGGAACAATGAGAGAGGATGCGAGTCCGTCTAGGGTGTCCGCCTCGATGTTTTGCTGCCGAGGGACGTGCTCAATGAAGAATCCCTCGAAGGTCAAGATAATGCTAAGCGCAGCTTGGTAGTAAGGAATCAGGTCTTCATACTGGACTTCTTCCTCACCCCGGACTTGGCTGATTATTAATTTGGAATCGCCATAGGCTTCCAGGTGGTCAACTTCCACTTGTTTAGCGAGTTGAAGTCCAATGATGAGAGCGTTGTACTCTGCCATATTGTTGGAGCATGGCTCATTGAGGGAGTAGGCGCGGTTGATAACCAGATCATCTTGAGAGATTAATACTATCCCAACTCCAGCGACGATGTTTCCTCTGGGACCTTTCCTCGAAGCACCGTCAAAGAACATTCGCCAAACGGCTTATGCGTTTGTCACGGCGTTGGAGTCTGCGACTTTGTCTGGAATCTTGTCGTAGAGTTTCAAGATTTTTGGCATCGGATAGGCAGCCAGGAAGTCGGCCAGTGCCTGACCCTCGATGGATTTCTGTGGAACAAATACCATATCGTATGGGGACAATAGTATTGCCTAGGTATCCAAGGGAGAAATGAGCGCCCCTGGTGTGGTGCCCCGTTCCCCCTATTCGGGGAGCGCGGCTAAGAAATACAAGACGGTATCGTTCGATCGGGATAGATTGAAACAAGAACTCATCCTCGTTATGGATTTGTCTCTTCGGAATCGATTCCCATATTCAGTGGACCATGCCCCCGGGATCGACTTAGCGGCAGAGTCAGGAGGGACCTCTCCGCTGCATCTTTTGTTGCCTAGTTTTCGCTGTCGCTTGTTGCTTTCTTGCCTTTAGTTGGTTTTCGGATTTGCTTGAGTTTTTTTGAACGGTTTCGATGGATTTCATTGTTTTCGTTCGTTGAATTTCACTTCAATTCTGATAATGGAAAGAGTGGAAGAGGTATTGATCAGCTGTTCGTGGCAATGCAGGTGAACCAGCAGTAGGCACCGCTCGAACGGACTCCTGAAGCACCTCTTTCCTTCTTCCTTCCAACTACTAAGTGAGTGGCTACCGTCCCAATTAGCTAGCCCTTCTTGCAAGTCTTCACACCCATAATCTTGCATTCTTGCTTTCCCCGATCAAACGATACCAAGTAATAACTAAAAGACTTCAAGATAATAAGGGAATAGACTTGGAAAATTATGCTTGTCAAATGAAACTTGTGAACGGTTACTTACTTACATGCTTGTTCGTTTGGAATGTTCATCATATGCATAAATACAAGTTAGAATATATATTTCTTCTTAAAATTGTGCTATGTATAGAACTCATCCTGAATGCAATAAACTGAACGGGAAGACTATACAAAAGTAGATCTTGCCCTGTTATTGCCCTGCGCCTGATATTGCCCTGATTTTCCTCAAATGCTAACTTAGTGTATTACGTTGATCACGGACAACTTGTGCACAAGGTCTTAGTTCCTGCGGACGGTCGCTAGCGCACTGGCACCGATCCGATCCGGACGGAACTCCTGATAGTCTCCTGCATCGGACGGAATGGCCTGCGACGCCCTGATCCTTGCGTTGCAAGTCATTCCGCCCCAGACTAGAACCGTCCCTTATGGCATCAAGCCAGTGATCCCCTCGTATATTTAAACCTTTTGCAACTAACTTGTGTCTTCTTGGCAGGGAAGGCAGGGTAAGTATTGTACAGGTGTTCAGACAAGAAGGTAAATGTCACCGAGCGGTGGCAGGTTATTTCATTGATTTCTATATCTATTGCTTGCTGTAAAATAAACTAAGGAAAAATAGCAAGACCACAAATAAATATGCATGCTTCATCTAAACAATATGTTGATTGGTATAGTTGGGTTAGCTTGCCTTAACCAGTACGTTTCGATGTACTGACCCTCGTTAAAACAGGTTTCCTGCGCTAAGGAGAATCGAGCGAGGAGCAGAAGTCAATCCCCCAATCCAGTCCAGCTGTAGCCATGTCTTGACCCGTGCCACCTTTTGAAGCATTTTGAAGATAGAAGCTAGCAACCCGAGCAAATATGCAGCTTCGTGGAAAGGCTATCATTCCGACCGGAGGTCTAATATTTTGAGTTTAGTAAGGGATGTAATGTACATGACTGCTATCTTATTTTGTGTCAACACTTTTGTAAGCCCCAGAGGCAACCTTATGACTCAGTTCAGGAGTTTGTAATAGATGTTCATATTATCAATAAAAAGAGAACTTTTTCATGCAATCTGTGTTTCAATTTATCTGCGTACTCTGAATATGTGCTCGCTATACGAAATTAAAATACTTAGCCTTGTGCGGAGCGCAACCTAGGCCCGCGCGACGGTCACGCCCGGGGGACGACTATCGATTTCACGAAAATCGGGGCATGACATGTTGGTATCAGAGCACTGTAGAAGCATGAAAAATACGCTGGATATCTCTACGTAGCACGGTGATGCAGGACAGCGTAAAGAGATGACCTCAGAGCCATCAAGCATGCAAATCAAGAGCTTTTTCCATTAAGCACAACGTGAAATATTAAAGCTCAAAAGACCATCCGCGTAAGTGCAGTATGTCCAGGCTGCTTCAGCGTAAGACAGGGTGCTTCATCGCCTATATGGCATAAAACACATCCGCTTTCAATACAGCATTAAAGCGTACGAGGAACGCTTCGTGTTCTCCGAAGTGAACCTGTCATGTCCTGCAAATGAACCTGACGTCTGGACTTCTGACAAAGGGATACTGCTCGACTACCCAGGCGACGGCTATAATGATGGCGCGACACTGCAACCCAGGCTGTCGTTTACTGCCTTTCCCTTTGCGTAAACCGCTTTTTCGCATACAGAGGACTACGCCGCCTAGTTTTACACAGGCGGATGTGAGCTGTTTACGCTCCGCGGAAGACAAACCGCCTGCCACGTCGAAAGCTGCACTTCTTACAGGGCTCGAGGCACGCCTCTGCATTTAATGCACAGAGCGGTGACAGTTTCTCGAGGCACATCTCTGCGTTTGATGCACAGAAGGGCTGCAGACCTTCGAAACACGCCTCTGCATTTAATACGCAGGATAATGGCGGATCTCTGCATTTAATGCGAGGGATTTGATTTAATGTCACCGAACTATCGTTTAGTGGCATCCCCTTCGCATAAACTCCTCCTGCGCATAAAAGGAAATACGTTGCCTAGTTCTACACAGGCAGACGTGAGCTTCTTACGCTCCGCGGAGGACAAACAGCCTGCCACGTCAGCAGCTACTCTGCGCACAGGATTCGAGACGCGTATCTATATTTAATGTACAGAATGATGGCAAATCTTAAAGACAAGCATCTGCATTTAATGCATAGGATGGTGGCAGATCTCTGCATTTAATGCAAGGGATTTGATTATATCTTCTGCGCCTACTCGGCTAAGACATCCACATCAGCGCTCTGGCACCTTACGCAGCGGCTTCTACGCCCATTCAGCTTCTGTGCTCACTCGGCTCCTACACCTACTCGGCTCCTACGCCCATTCGGCCTCTATGACCATTCGGCCTCTATGACCACTCGGCTTCTACGCCCACTCGGCTTCTATGCCTACTTGGCTTCTATGCCATGGTGACAGACATTGGCTTCTACGCCAACCTCTTCTACACGAGGGATACCTACCTGCGTGGCTTTTACGCCGTGATCTTCGTAGCAGTTATACGCATTTTGTCCCTTAGTTGGACCCGCGTCACACGCTCATTCAAAAGATCATCTATACGCAGGCATTGGTTACTTTAACCGTTGTGTAAAAGGGTGCTGTGCTGTCCACTCCTCGGTCTTTACACTGACTGAGTGGTCACTGTCACTAAAACTCTATAAATAGAGACCTCTATCAACAGAGGAACAGGTCGAAAAATTGATCAAAGGTCAAACTTTTAAAAGGAAGATCGAACAAGGGAGAGGTCGAAGAGTCTTGGAGAGAGAGGAATCCGAAGCTCAGGCAAAGAGTAGGGATCGACGACTTTGGTATCGTGCATCCACCCTCTTTTTGCAACCTTCGAAGCTGCTTCCCGTCTTCTACGGCACTTCTTCATCATCGTGTGGTCCAAGGGCTAAAGTGATCGACTGCAGATCAGACACCTATAGCAATATTTACCCAGATTAAATAAATTGTACTCCGACATCCTCGTATAGGATTAAATTGTACAAGTTTGTTTGTAAACCAAAGAAAACAGGTTTCGTATAAACCCCCACATGAATACATTTTATTCTTTCATTTTTCACCACAAACAAGATGGCGACTCTGCTGGGGACGTCTTTCTCTTCTGATGAGGAAGTAATTGCTCAACACGATGCGGTATCTGTAGGAACCATGAAGAAGACACTGGTCGTCCAATTCGACCAGTCTGCCTACGAAGACATGCTTCGAACCGGGGGTAGCTCTCACCCTCTCTCCGTCCAAGACAACAGGAAGCTGCGCAAGGTCTGGATGCCCAAGACATCCTCTACCATTCCTGTGGACTCTCCGATCTCTCCGACCAATAAGGTTGTAGCATTGCTCCCTCCGTGCCCTGCACTTAAAATTCAGTCGCCTGTCTCTGACAGGGCCGACAAAACTTCTGGCAAGGCCTTAGCGTTAACCCAGGAGTATACTCCGCGCCTTGCGCATAAAATTCAGTCGCCTGTCTCTGACAGGGCCGACAAAACTTCTGGAAATGGCTTAACGTAGTCCAGAAGTCCACTCCGCGCCCTGCGCGTAAAATGCAGTCTCCCGTCACTGGCGGAATAGACAATATTTCTGATAAAGCCTTGGCGCCAAATCAGAAATTTCAAACGCATTCCACGCGTAAAACTTCATCTGCCTTCCGCGGAAAAGCAGATGATCCCTGTAATCTACGCAAGGGAAAGCAAGCGGCGGACTACTCAACTTCTCGGCCTTTACGCCAGCGAGGGAATAATCTACCTACCCTCCGGATTACACGAGATGCTGACGGCCAACTGAGGACCTCTTCAGCTTTACGCCAGTCTGAGCAAATCTCCAAATTACGCCAGACGAAGTCCCTCGGCATAAAGCAAGCTCAGGTTGCGGGAAGACACCCTCCTCAGGGATTATCCGCCACCCAGATGGCCAATCTGTTGTACACAGGTGGCACAGGGAAAACCATGGTTCCCAACCTCTGCATGCCCACTGGCGGGAACAGGAGGAACAAGCAGTCTCCTTCTTCTTCTTCTGTAAATCCTCCTAACCTGCGTACATATCTAATCCAGAAGCACAAGGATAGGGGATCTTCCAGTATGTCTATTACGCCTCCTAGCGAGCACTATTGTAATAGTCATAGGATTGTAGTTAATTGCTGCTGTTCTGACGCAAAGCGGTCGATTTTTGACCGGTTGAGCTACTCTTCGTCTTTCCAGAGACGCAAAGCCAGGGGCCAAAATTAAGACTCAGTACCCCTGACCACCAAACATGGGGAGATCATGTGGGGATTAGCATCAAAAGATAATGACGTCATAACATATGGACCGCCTGAAGATTCTATCTTTATCGTTCCATCTACTCGAGACGATCAACATCAAATAGTCTTCGGTCACGTGCAGAGCAGACCGATTGTACAAGAGGATGCTCATAATTCTGATACGGGAAGAATACAAGTCCACCGATATAGCCCACAAGCATTAAAAATTATGCAAAATATGGGTTATGATTTGAAGCTAAAGCCTGGCCTCAATAATGGAAAAGGACGACGAATACCGTTGCATGGTGATCCCAGCTGTCAACAAAATCGTTTCGGGCTAGGGTATGCCTCGTCTCATACGAGCTCCAAAGCCCCGGAGGCAAGTCCTTCTAAATCTACTTCTGTGGACAATGACATGTCTGGGGGTAGTCTCCCCCGACAAATCAAAACAGCATCCAAAGCTGGGGGTAGAATTCCCTCTAGATCCGAAGATGATGTAACTATGATAGTCTTCCCCGAAGACCGCATGACTCAGGTACCGGCAGTCCAAAGGCCAAAGGGGACTTTCTCTTTCAATGATGATGATATCATTAAAATCTTCAATATACTGATGAAGGAAAACAAGCTTCAGCTACCCAACATCAGACACCCTGAGAGGGCTGGCAAAGCCGATGATCCAGATTATTGTCTCTTCCACCGGTATATTCATCATCCCACAAAAGCATGCTACATACTGAAAATGAGGATTCAAGAGTTGATCGATGCCAAGGTCATCACTTTGCATCTATAAACGAGGGGACGATCACTGTAAATTGATTTCACTTTAACGTGACAATTTGCTCCCTCAAGAAAATGCCGGATGATGAATCCCTAAAGTTTTCCCAGTGAATTCTTCAGGTCAGTCCCCACTCAAGAAAAATCACTCTACAGTGAATTTTTCGAACATGAGTTCATGTTCATATTACCTCTGAACAAACTTTCCTGTTTCGACCATCGACTATCACGTCCATATTACCTCTGATATCGGTTGCCATCTCAACTTAACACCCGTACTTAACTCTAAGTACGCCAGTGGCGTTAGGTCCACAAAAACTGCCATGTCCATATTACCTCTGAGCAGATATATACCTCCATCCCTAATGGAGTGTTTTCCCAGCTAAGTTTGTTATGTTCATATTACCTCTGAACAAACCTTCCTGGTTTGGCTATCGATTATCATGTCCATATTACGTCTGATATCGGTTGCCATCTCAACTTAACACCCATACTTAACTCTAAGTACGCCAGCGGCGTTAGGTCCACAAAAACTGCCATGTCCATATTACCTCTGAGCAGATATATACCTCCATCCCTAATGGAGTATTTTCCCAGCTGAGTTTGTTATGTTCATATTACCTCTGAACAAACCTTCCTGGTTTGGCTATCGATTATCATGTCCATATTACGTCTGATATCGGTTGCCATCTCAACTTAACACCCGTACTTAACTCTAAGTACGCCAGCGGCGTTAGGTCCACAAAAACTGCCATGTCCATATTACCTCTGAGAAGATATATACCTCCATCCCTAATGGAGTATTTTCCCAGCTAAGTTTGTCATGTTCATATTACCTCTGAACAAACCTTCCTGGTTTGGCTATCGATTATTATGTCCATATTACGTCTGATATCAGTTGCCATCTCAACTTAACACCCGTACTTAACTCTAAGTACGCCAGCGACGTTAGGTCCACAAAAAACTGCCATGTCCATATTACCTCTGAGCAGATATATACCTCAATCCCTAATGGAGTGTTTTCCCAGCTAAGTTTGTCATGTTCATATTACCTCTGAACAAACCTTCCTGGTTTGGCTATCGATTATCATGTCCATATTACGTCTGATATCGGTTGCCATCTCAACTGAACACCCGTACTTAACTCTAAGTACGCCAGCGACGTTAGGTCCACAAAAACTGCCATGTCCATATTACCTCTGAGCAGATATATACCTCCATCCCTAATGGAGTATTTTCCCAGCTAAGTTTGTCATGTTCATATTACCTCTGAATAAACTTTTCGAGTTTTTGACTATCAATTATCATGTCCATATCACCTCTGATATCGATTGTCATCCCAACTTAGCATCCGCACTTAACTCTAAGTACGCCAGTGGTGTTAGGTCTACAAAAACTGCCATGCCCATATTAACTCTGAGCAGATATATACCTCCATCCCTAATGGAGTATTTTCCCAGCTAAGTTTGTCATGTTTATATTACCTCTGAACAAACCTTCCTGGTTTGGCTATCGATTATCATGTCCATATTACGTCTGATATCGGTTGCCATCTCAACTTAACACCCGTACTTAACTCTAAGTACGCCAGCGGCGTTAGGTCCATAAAAACTGCCATGTCTATATTACCTCTGAGCAGATATATACCTCCATCCCTAATGGAGTGTTTTCCCAACTAAGTTTGTCATGTTCATATTACCTCTGAACAAACCTTCCTGGTTTGGCTATTGATTATCATGTCCATATTACGTCTGATATCGGTTTCCATCTCAACTTAACACCCGTACTTAACTCTAAGTACGCCAGCGGCGTTAGGTCCACAAAAACTGCTACGTCCATATTACCTCTGGCAGGGCTTGTTTCGAACTTATTATTTGCACTCAACGTGCGTAACAAATAATAGGTCCACAAAAAATCCCCCAGTGGGATGTCCTCAACAAATATGGTATTGTACTACGTCCATATTATCTCTGGTACGATATCCAAAGTCCATACAAACAATCGCAAAGAAATGGATGATTCTTATGTGATCGAGACAACGTTCTCAAACGGCGCTTACAGGTTAGCCCAGCCTAATGGAGACCTATTAATGGCTCCTATCAACGGCAAATTCCTGAAAAGGTACTATGCTTAATCTCCTCTGCTCAATTGGAATATAGCAAAAAACTCAATTCTGACAAAACTACTTCCAAAACAAAACTAGTTGGGTCATATTCTATCATGTCCATATAACCTCTGAATAGATATGTTTGACTAATTTGGGAATGCAATACCTATCACGTCCATATTACCTCTGATACAACTTTCACCCAAAACCTGTCATTTATATTCCGAAATGATGGGTCCACAAAGTCAGAAAAGAGTCTCTTTATTTATTTCCAAAAAAGAGCAGAATTACATCTGGAAAGCAAAAAGAAGAAAGGGTACATCATTATGGGGGAGCGGTCAGATCGTGAATCTGCTACACCAGTACAGCTATCCTCTCATTCCTGGAAACCAAGGCATCAGTGCGGGCCCGCTCCAGCCGTGCCTCGTGGTTGCTTATGAAGGACAGTTCGGCCCTTGCCCGAAGGAAACGCGCACGGGCAGCTCCTTTCAGATGAAAGATCTTCCCCGGCTTGCCGTGAAGATCGGGGGTCAGCGTCCACGACATCCTACTGGGGTGTGTAGCATGGAAGAAAGCCGATATGGGATAATCTCTCGGCATCGTTGGCAGATACAAAACCAGACTCCCGGCGGGGAAAACCCAGGGTTCTCTCTTGGGCTTCGTCTGGGACTGTTTGTCAATCATGTCCCCAAAGAGAAAAGCCGGCTTTATGTACTGGTCCCCGTCTATGTACGTCAGGGGCTCTCCGTTAATCATGTTCAACAGCGTCCGCTCGCCCTGAGCCGATATCAAAATCACCCTTCCTTCAGGATACTGGGGTCCGGAGATAGGAAACGTCACGTGGGACAGATCCTCCAGATAGTTTGAGTGCAGCATCCCGACAGCGGAACCCATCACCTCGGCTAGTGGGGACTCATGCAAGTTAACTGCAAAAGTGCAAGAAAAGCATGTCATTACAAATCTTGCAACATAAAAACCATGGAACGACAGTCTGTGCTTTACGCCAAGACTGTACAAATTTGGTCATTTTTTTACGCCGGAAGTCTCATCCAGAAGCGTAATCGGCGGTATACAGTCTGTGCTTTACGCCAGACTGCCAAGATTCTAGTTATTATACCGGAGGTTCCATCCACAAAGCGTAAAACTAAAATTTTATAGTATACACCAAGTTTTCGGCAGTCGGAGATTTTACGCCCAAGATTGCAAAAATATAGAGCTTTTACGCTGGCACATTAGAAATGTGGGCGTAAAAGATGAAAACGTCTCCGTGCATCATCTTCCTCGAGGAGGTATCAGCACAAAAGACGACCTAGCGCGGTCACGTTCAACGTGTGCGAAGGATTTTTTGTCGTTCTTTGTCATCCCGAAGGCTCTACCTCTAAGGCCGGGAGCGCTGCTCGTCGGCGGGATACTTCGCTCAGAACGAAGTTCACCTTGCCCGACCGAAGACTCTCTCGCTAGGGCAGAAGAACGAGAAGAAGAACCTATACTCTTTCCCTTAGTGGAGGGGATTTGTTTCGACGCTATTTCTGAAGACTCGGAGTGCTCGGAGGAGGAACGAAGAAAAAACTCGAACAGTCGAAGGCTCTATTTCGCAGAAGACGGATGAAAAGTTTTTCTCTCAAAAGCTTGGGATATATATAGAGTTCGGATCGACTCCTCGAATCCTCGGACGGACTCCTCGAAACCCTAACCAAATCTCGCAATTAATATTTGGTTATGATTGGGTACTACGTCAGCCCACTACTCTCGAAAGGCGGACAGTCAGCAAATTCGAAAAGATTTCGTGCAAAGCAGATTCGTGGTTTTTTTCGTCAAAGAGCTTTCTACGCTCGACAGCTACAGATCTACGATTTTACGCTCGCAAGCTATAAGTCTATGGTTTTACGCCCGGATGCCTTTGTGGTCGGTAGCTTTTACGCTCGAGAGGCTACAAACCTATGACTTCACGCTCAGCAGATACAAATCTATGGTCTCACGCTCGGTGGCGTTTAGTTTACGCTCGGAGGCGACAGATCCACGACCTTACGCTCGGAAGATCTCTTTTTCACAGGCTACAAATCTACAGTTCTACGCCAAGGAGCTTTCTACGCTCGACAGCTACAGATCTACGGTTTTACGCTCGCAAGCTATAAGTCTATGGTTTTACGCCCGGATGTCGTTGTGCTCGGTAGCTTTTACGCTCGAGAGGCTAAAAACCTACGACTTCACGCTCAGAAGCTACAAATCTACGATTTCACGCTCGGTGGCTTTCTACGCTCAATAGGCTACGAACTCAAGATTTTCAGCTCATCTACACTACGGATTTCTGACTTTCCGCATATCCGAACAGTTCTCAAGATGGTCGATTATAGGAGTTCACACAGAAGATACTCCTTCTTGACCTCAAAATATCCCAAGTACCCGAAGCATGCAAGAGTTCAACATTGAAAATCACTCTTCTTCGTGGGTCGATTCAAAGTTCATCTAGAATCCAGCCTGAATATTTCATCTACAGCTCAAGATGGCGACTCAGTTTGACTGCCATTCCTCTCCCTGTTCCAAGGGATTTTCGAGAAGTCATTCTTGAATATGAAGTCTGAACAAAGAATTCTTTCTATCAGAAGCAACGGTTCAGAGTTCTACGCGGTTCCTCACAACAGAAGCAACGTTTCGAATTATGAGGAACGGTTAATGCTTCATTCAAAGCATTTCAAATTCCGAGGAATTTGAAAGCTTTGAAGGGGGTCTTGTAGAAGCATAAAAAATACGCTGGACATCTCTACGCAGCACGGTGATGCAGGGCAGTGTAAAGAGATGACCTCAGAGCCATCAAGCATGCAAATCAAGAGCTTTTTCCGCTAAGCACAACGTGAAATATTAAAGATCAAAAGACCATCCGCGTAAGTGCAGTATGTCCAGGCTGCTTCAGCGTAAGACAGGGTGCTTCATCGCCTATATGGCGTAAAACACATCCGCTTTCAATACAGCATTAAAGCGTACGAGGAACGCTTTGTGTTCTCCGAAGTGAACCTGTCATGTCCTGCAAATGAACCTAACGTCTGGACTTCGGACAAAGGGATACTGCTCGACTACCCAGGCGACGGCTATAATGATGGCACGACACTGCAACCCAGGCTGTCATTTACTGCCTTTCCCTTTGCGTAAACCGCTTTTTCGCATATAGAGGACTACGCCGCCTAGTTTTACACAGGCGGATGTGAGCTGTTTACTCTCCGCGGAAGACAAACCGCCTGCTACGTCGAAAGCTGCACTTCTTACAGGGCTCGAGGCACGCCTCTGCATTTAATGCACAGAGCGGTGACAGTTTCTCGAGGCACGTCTCTGCGTTTGATGCACAGAAGGGCTGCAGACCTTCGGAACACGTCTCTGCATTTAATGCGTAGGATAATGGCGGATCTCTGCATTTAATGCGAGGGATTTGATTTAATGTCACCGAACCGTCGTTTAGTGGCATCCCCTTCGCATAAACTCCTCCTGCGCATACAAGGAAATACGCTGCCTAGTTCTACACAGGAAGACGTTAGCTTCTTACGCTCCGCGGAGGACAAACAGCCTGCCACGTCAGCAGCTACTCTGCGCACAGGATTCGAGACGCGTATCTATATTTAATGTGCAGAATGATGGCAAATCTTAAAGACAAGCATCTGCATTTAATGCACAGGATGGTGGCAGATCTCTGTATTTAATGCAAGGGATTTGATTATATCTTCTGCGCCTACTCGGCTAAGACGTCCACATCAGCGCTCTGGCACCTTACGTAGCGGCTTCTACGCCCATTCAGCTTCTGTGCTCACTCGGCTCCTACACCTACTCGGCTCCTACGCCCATTCGGCCTCTATGACCATTCGGCCTCTATGACCACTCGGCTTCTATGCCCACTCGGCTTCTATGCCTACTTGGCTTCTATGCCATGGTGACAGACATTGGCTTCTATGCCAACCTCTTCTACACGAGGGATACCTACCTGCGTGGCTTTTACGTCGTGATCTTTGTAGCAGTTATACGCATTTTGTCCCTTAGTTGGACCCGCGTCACACGCTCATTCAAAAGATCATCTATACGCAGGCATTGGTTACTTTAACCGTTGTGTAAAAGGGTGCTGTGCTGTCCACTCCTCGGTCTTTACACTGACTGAGTGGTCACTGTCACTAAAACTCTATAAATAGAGACCTCTATCAACAGAGGAACAGGTCAAAAAATTGATCAAAGGTCAAACTTTTAAAAGGAAGATCGAACAAGAGAGAGGTCGAAGAGTCTTGGAGAGAGAGGAATCCGGAGCTCAGGCAAAGAGTAGGGATCGACGACTTTGGCATCGTGCATCCACCCTCTTTTTGAAACCTTCGAAGCTGCTTCCCGTCTTCTACGGCACTTCTTCATCATCGTGTGGTCCAAGGGCTAAAGTGATCGACTGCAGATCAGACACCTATAGCAATATTTACCCAGATTAAATAAATTGTACTCCGACATCCTCGTATAGGATTAAATTGTACAAGTTTGTTTGTAAACCAAAGAAAATAGGTTTCGTATAAACCCCCACATGAATACATTTCATTCTATAATTTTTCACCACAAACAAGATGGCGACTCTGCTGGGGACGTCTTTCTCTTCTGATGAGGAAGTAATTTCTCAACACGATGCGGTATCTGTAGGAACCGTGAAGAAGACACTGGTCGTCCAATTCGACCAGTCTGCCTACGAAGACATGCTTTGAACCGGGGGTAGCTCTCACCCTCTCTCCGTCCAAGACAATAGGAAGCTGCGTAAGGTCTGGATGCCCAAGACATCCTCTACCATTCCTGTGGACTCTCCGATCTCTCCGATCTCTCCGACCAATGAGGTTGTAGCATTGCTCCCTCCGTGCCCTGCACATAAAATTTAGTCGCCTGTCTCTGACAGGGCCGACAAAACTTCTGGCAAGGCCTTAGCGCTAACCCAGGAGTATACTCCGCGCCTTGCGCATAAAATTCAGTCGCCTGTCTCTGACAGGGCCGAAAAAACTTCTGGAAATGGCTTAACGCTAGTCCAGAAGTCCACTCCGCGCCCTGCGCATAAAATGCAGTCTCCCGTCACTGGCGGAATAGACAACATTTCTGATAAAGCCTTGGCGCCAAATCAGAAATTTTAAACGCATTCCACAAGCTTTATATCTACAAACTTTGCCGCGGAGAACAATATAGAAATGACTTCGTTGCATTTAGACTTAAGTGTTCGCACCCCCTCTGGTATAAAAATACCTGTCCGTTCAATATGCCAAGGTGGTTACATCTGTATTGGAGGATGGAAGCTATCGCTCGATGTTTAGTTCTAGATGTTTGGGACAAAGATATCATTTTGGGAATGGACTGGCTTGGCGCCTGCGCGACAACTATAAAGTGTGCAGAGAAATGAGTCATTTTCTGCCTGCTTGGAGAAGCCGTATTCTGCTATACTAGTAGTCCAGCGACTGATTTGACCAGGGCCTGCATTGTGATTTCTGTAACATCTGCTCGGCGAATGCTCCACTCAGGCTACGAGGGATTTCTAGCGTCGGTTCGGGATACATGGCAGGACTACGCAAACGTCGAGTCTACTTCCGTTGAGGCGGAGTTCCCCGATGTATTTCCGAGCGAACTACCCGACATGCCGCCCAACCGAGATATTTCCGAATACACAACCCATCTCCAAGCCTCCGTACAGAATGGCCCCTACGGAACTAAAAGAATTAAAATACCAACTTCAGGAATTACTAGATCGTGGGTTTATCCATCCGAGCGTGTCTCCTTGGGGCACTCCAGTGCTCTTCGTGAAAAAGAAGAAGGACGAAACGCTACGCCTCTGCATAGACTATCGGGAACTGAACAAGGTCACAATCAGAAACAAATATCCTCTGCCACGGATAGATGACTTTTTTGATCAGCTACAGGGGGCAACGGTGTTTTCAAAGGTCGATCTTCGCTCGGGTTACCACCAGCTGAAGATTAAGCCTGAAGACATGCCGAAGAGTGCCTTTCGAACCCGATACGGACATTATGAATTTTCAGTGATGCCGTTTGGACTGATGAATGCTCATGCTGCATTCATGGATATAATGAATCGTGTATTTCGGCCCTTCATCGAAAAATTCATGGTGGTTTTTATCGATGACATCATGGTGTACTCGAAAACAAGGGATGAGCACGCAGGACACCTGCGGATGGTGCTGCAAACCCTTCGAGACAACAAGTTGTATGCCAAGTTGAGTAAATATGAATTCTGGCTGGATAGCATATCCTTTTTAGGGCACATTATCTCCTCACAAGGCATTTCAGTAGACGCAAGGAAGGTGGAAGCCATTACGCAGTGGAAACGGCCGGAGACAGCTAGCGATATCCGAAGTTTCCTTGAACTGGCAGGCTACTACCGCAGATTTATACAAGACTTTTCTAGAATTGCTTCTCCCCTGACTTAGCTCACACAAAAAGGTGAAAAGTTTACTTGGATGGACGACTGTGAAGCTTCATTTACGGAGTTAAAGTAGCGCCTCGTCTCTGCCCCAATCCTTACTCTGCCGAACGGACCGGATGATTTCAAAATATACAGTGATGCATCAGGAAAGGGTCTGGGATGTATCCTGATACAAAGGGATAAAGTGATAGCCTTTGCATCAAGGCAGCTAAAGCCTCACGAGCAGAACTACCCAACGCATGATCTCGAACTTGCCGCGGTAGTGTTTGCACTGAAGCTGTGGCGCCACTACCTTTATGGCATACCGTATGAAATCTACACGGATCATAAGAGCTTGAAATATCTATACACATAAAAGGATTTGAATATGCGACAACGGTGTTGGCTTGAACTCCTTAGCGACTTCGATCTCATGATCAGATACAAGCCTGGCAAAGGAAATATCGTAGCTGATGCACTGAGTCGAGTGTTTGTTGGGAGTTTGTCTATTGATGATAAGCTGCGCCGAGACCTTGAATCCTTGGGCATTACTCTAAAAATCAGATACAAAAAGTAGGCGCAACTGTCACAACTGCGCCTCGAACCTGACTTGTTACAAAAGGTCAAGACCGCTCAGAAGGATGACCCGTTCCTGCAAAAGATTCATGCTCTTATCTCAGCAGGGAAGGCATCCGACTTTGCGGTAGGCACAGATAGGATGCTCCGAGTGAAGGGAAGATTGTGCATTCCGGATGATGCGGCCCTCAGAAATGAGATACTCACTGAAGCACATTATGCTAGTTATACTTCTCATCCGGGTAGCACAAAGATGTATCAGGATCTCCGCACGACATTTTGGTGGCACAGTTTGAAATGAGATATGACGATGTTCGTGTCGCATTGCATGGCTTGTAAGAGGGTAAAAGCCGAGCACCAGAAACCAGGCAAAAAGCTGCAGAATCTCGCTATTCCGGAGTGGAAATAGGAACATATAACAATGGATTTCATTGTTGGCTTGCCAAGGACGCAACGGGGACATGATGTTGTTTGGGTTATTGTTGATCGCCTCACCACGTCTGCTCACTTTCTGCCTATCAAATCTACTTGGAGTGCTGATCGCTTGGCTCAAATCTACCTCAACGAGATCGTTCGGCTCCACGGTGTGCCCGTATCCAAAGTCTCCGATAGAGATGGTCGATTCATATCGCGTTTCTGGGGAAGCCTGCAGTCAGCAATGGGGATAAAGTTGAAGTTTAGCTCCGCCTACCATCCAAAGATCGACGGCCAAACAGAACGTGTCAACCAGATCCTCGAAGACATGCTACGACTCTGCGCCTTGGATTTGAAGACTAGTTGGGACCTGCATCTACCTTTAGCCGAATTTGCATACAATAATAGTTATCAATCAAGCATTCAAATGGCGCCGTATGAGGCATTGTATGGGCGGAAGTACAGATCTTTGATCTATTGGGACGAAGTTGGCGAACGACAGATTCTTGGCCCTGAGCTCGTGGAACAGACTGTCCAAAAGGTTCGCTTGATTCAGGAAAGACTAAATGTCACGCCCCAGTCCCAAAATATCGAGGGACGAGACACGTGGCAATGGCCAGCAGCATACACCGATGGACAAACCCAATTTAATGGATCCATTGGGGCGTACTTAAGCTGTAATACAACAATAAGGGTCTACTAATCTCATCCACAGAATGAATACAACAATATCAATAGAGTAAAATATAATCATCAGCAAGTCACAAGTAAATAAATCGAGGAACAACCCGATAACAAGTCTGATACAACTGTCAAGATACAAGAATAAAATAACAATAGCAAATACTGAGTATGGACAAAGTATATACTCAGAAGATACCCGCAGAAGTCACTCGTCTACTGGGTCTGGTAATGCTCCAGTGCCTGCTCCTGTTCCTGCTCCTGCTCCTGCTAATGCTCATGTCCCGTATACCTCAGGGTCGATCTCGTCTGCTATACCTGGGGACATAATCCGGATCCAGGTCCTCAGGGGACATAGCAAGGTACAAAATAACTCAAGCCATAAATAATGCAGTGCAGAAAATAGGGTAATACTATATAACCAGCTAAGGATATGCAAGATGAGAGCATCACTAGAACTCAGGTTGAGACCACTACAAGCTCTGTGTCGGGGAGCCGGTAGCAGTGATATTATGTGGTTGTCTAGCTCAGAGAGAGACTGAGACGCCGACATAATATAATCAGCCTGTAGCCTGTGTGTCTCTCCCCACCCAATGTAATTATACGTCTCATGTCCACGACGTCTCATGTCCATGCCACGCAGGATCATAACTAATGCATCCAGTCATATAATATCTAAGCAAAAGAATATGTCATGAAACCTGTAACCTATACAGAATCACCATGAATTTCTCAAGAAGATTCTGTCTCATGAATAGTGTCAGGTGTCCTGGGTTATGACGTACTTGATAATGCAAGTACGAGAATATATAGGGTGTCGATATCCATGTCTAGGTGACGTTACACAACTCCGCGTACGGTGTTGGCACCCGACTATTAATCGGACGCTAAGTAAAGTCACACGATCCTAGGTTAATCATGTACAATAATATATAAATAAGTCAAGACAATAATATGAAACAGGTACTGCAAGTTTTGGCAAGGTACACTTGCCTGGGGTTCTGACTCCAACTGTAGCTCTGGTCTCAGCGGGATCTGCAGGTACTCCTTCGGTTGCTGAAATAAACATCACTATCAGATTCAGAATACATCAAATAGCTAGAAATGCCTGTCCTTGAGTCCAATTTGGACACAGGGGCAAAAATGACAATTTCTGGTCAAAGCGGGGTCCACATGTGGGCCACTTCGCACCGAAAAACGTGTCAGAAGCAATGGTCTCCAAATTCATCAAACTTAGTGTCAACAAGTTCAGAAGAATGATACGAATCCATTAGAATTTCCAAAACTGGATTTCGATGAGCCGATCACAAAATCGCCCGTCAATTGGAGCCGTAGGGCCCACGATACGCAATTTTGTCAACGTTCTCAGAATCGAACCAAACTTGGGTCACATGACCAGCGTATTGCTACGAGTCCGATGGCGCAAGTTTCGTTTCGATCCGACGTGTGTACACCAAGTTACAGTGAGATCCAGAACAGGTCAATACGGGGCGTTGTCGGCGGATACGCGTTGATTCCGGTGTGCACGCACATCCAAATCAACTTCTGCGAAATCCCACACGTCCGTATCAACGGCGCGCACCTTTCGGTGAAGACCGTATGCGACCAAGTCGTCCCGTTTGGCAGGGCATACTCAGTTCCGGGGGAAAATGGGGTGTTATTTTTCTAATTTTTGGGTCGCAGTTCGCGATCACCACAGGATGCGACACATCGAGCGGGTTGCACGGGCATCGAGAGGGTTACGCAGTCTACATGTCACAATAGACGGAACAAAAAATGGGGCAGTGAGGAGAGAGAAAAGGGTACGTGAACAGGGCTCCTCGGAAACTAAATTTCTCGTGTCCGCGGGGCGACACGACACACCGCGACACGGAGCTGTCTAGGGTTTTGGCTACCGGAGCGCCGGGCTTCGCCGGAGCCGGCTAGGGCACGGCTGGGTAGAGGCAGAACAGGCTCGTCTTGTCGGGGCAGCTCAGGCGAAGGCGGCCGGAGCTCTGGCAGGTCGTCGGCGGCGCATCTGGAGGATCCTCGGCGGAGGCTCATCGTCAAGGCGGTTGGGTGTCGGGCACGGCTGCTGCGGGGAGGTGGCACGGCGGCGCCGGGGCTCGGGTCGAGCGGCTGCAAGTCGGGGAGAGAGAGACGGAGGCGAGCGGCGGAGCTAGGACAATGGCAGCGGGGGCTCGTCGGTCGAGGGGGTTAGGGTTCAGGCGGCGTCGAGGCGGGTGGCAGCGGGTTTTATAGAGGCGAGGAGGAAGGAGAAGCGGTGGCCGTTGCTGGCAGGGGAGGCGGAGCGGCGGGCGTTGCGGGGGAGCCAGAGCGGCTGGGAGGCGAGGCGCCACGGCGGGTCGGCCGGCGGAGACGAAGCGGCGCAGGGGAGAGGGAAAGTCGGGGGTTGGGGAAAGGGTTAGGCGGGTTTCGGGTCGGCGGGTAGGCGGGTTTCGGGTCGGCGGGTAGGCGGGTCAGACCCGGATCCGACCCGCAGGCTTTGGGTCGGTTCAATTGAACCGGGTCCGGTTCGGGTTGGCTTGGTTCACTTGAACCGGGTTTAATCCTAGGGTTTAATTTGGTTTATTTAAAACTTGGTTTTTAGGTCTTTAAAAATGCTTCCGGGGTCCAATAAATTCCCAGAAAATTACCCTAAGTCTAATTTTTCATTTTACACCAGAAAATATTATTTTCATAATATTTTAATATTATTTAACATCATTTAAAAATTATTTAATTTTAAAATACTTTGATTTTAATTAATTAAAAATCCCAGAAAATTTCTAGAAAATTTTAAAAATCTATTTTAAAAATTTCTGAAAAAATCAGGGGGTTTACAATCTACCCCCCTTAAGAGGATTACGTCCTCGCAATCAAAGAATAACCGGTCAACAGAGATGACACGTTTGCAAACATTGTTCAAAGTACATCACGATTAAGGAGAATCAAGGATAAGGGTTTAAGCAAAAACACATAGGGAATCATTTCCCTATGCATTGGAAGTTAAGCAATTTCTAGAATGCAGGAAATCTAGAAAACTACAGTTTTAGAAAACTAGGTTATCACTTATAGAACATACTAGGTTATTAATTATTAACAAGTTCAAAATTACTAGGTTAAGGCTAGGGTCACGAACCAACATGCATGAACTAAAGCAATACTAGACGAGATAGCTACAAAAACTTATGCGCATTAGCTACTCCATGAGTCTGCGCGTTCTCCAAGGTCATCGTCAGGGCTTGTCCGCGTCCTTGCAGTCGATTCCTCTGCTGCTGCTGAGCCTGCTGGAAGAGTAGTGCCTGGGGTATCAAAGGTGGCCTTGGCTGATACCCTCCTAGAGCTGGTGGTAGGACTCCTTCAACTCCCGTTTGCGGTGCTCCCAATGCTGGATAGGCTTGCCTCGGTACTGGTACCGCTTGTTGGTTAACCATTGGTGCTCTTTCTCGACGCTCAGAGCATTCCCTCACTGAATGCTGACTGGATTCGCAAGCTAAACATAATCTCCTTTTTCGTCTGCACTCGTTCTCTATATGGCCTCGCTTGCGACAATATTGACAGAAAGGTAGTGCCTGTGGAGATGCTCTAGGTGGCTGGTGCATGTGAGGTCTTTTTGCAACTTCTTCCTGTGGTGCTGATGTGGACGGCCGCTTTAGACTGGTCTCTCTTCTGATGACACGCTCCATGAGTCGGGCTGCAGCAAGGACGTCCGAGTAAGATATAGGTACAACGGATCCAATTAGTTTATGTAGCTCAAAGTTTAGTCCGTCGAAGAACTTCTCAGCCTTCTCTTCTTCTGTCGGGATCAGGTTTGGGGCGAAGCGACTCAGACGAATAAATTCTGCGTTGTATTCTTCCACTGTCATATTGTCTTGAGTGAGGCTATTGAACTTGTCCCGAAGTTTTGATCGAGCGATGGCTGGAATGTACATCTCCTAAAAGAGTCTAGAGAACTCTTCCCAAGTGACTCAGTCTGGTCCGAGCCGTATCTCCTCAGATAGCCACTAGTGATGTGCATTGTCCGTCAATTGTATTCTGACGGCAGTCATCCAACGTTCCCTTGGAAGCTCAGCTACTTCTAATTGATGTTGAGTGTTGTTGAGCCATTCATGAACTTCAGTGGGCTCCTCCTTGCCTGAGAAGGTACGGGGCTTCAGCTGGCGGAAATTGGTGATAGAGCCCGTCGTTGGCCGTCGTGCTGGTAAATCTGCATGCTCTAGTGCGGTTACTAGGCTGCGACTCAAAGCCTCTTGTTGAGCTTGCATTATTGCATAGATCATTTGAAACATCTGCTGCCCGTCCATAGCCTGCCCTTGTGGAAATACGGGCATTTGTGGAGTAAAATGCGTCGATGGTGGAATGTTATCTTGTTGGATTCTCGAGGCATGCTGATTTGCTTGACTGCGTTGTTGAGCTGATTGACCTTCATCCACTAGTATTACTTCATCTTCGTTGGTTACCACAGCATCTCGTGGTGATGTTGCAGGAGTCTCATCGTTTGCTCGTTAATCCATAACTCTACAACCAAAATAAACAATAAGAGGCGCACAGGAATCAAGGCAGGATGCAAGTCAAGAATTAATTCGAATCCGATATAGATGTCAAGAACGATTCAAGCAAGTGGATGAGATCCTAAAAACTTATCCTATTCTTATTGCAGGCTTGCTTGGTCCCTAAGTTGAAACTGAAGCAATTTAGTCGTTGACCTGCATGGACCACCACAAAAACTATGTCACACCTCAGTCCCAAAATATCGAGGGACTAGACACGTGGCAATGGCCAGCAGCACACACCGATGGACAAACCCAATTTAATGGATCCATCGGGGCATACTTAAGCTGTAATACAATAATAAGGGTCTACTAATCTCATCCACAGAATAAATACAACAATATCAATAGAGTAAAATATAATCATCAGCAAGTCACAAGTAAATAAATCGGGGAACAACCCGATAACAAGTCTGATACAACTGTCAAGATACAAGAATAAAATAACAACAACAAATACTGAGTATGGACAAAGTATATACTCAGAAGATACCCGCAGAAGTCACTCGTCTACTGGGTCTGGTAATGCTCCAGTGCCTGCTCCTGTTCCTGCTCCTGTTAATGCTCCTATCCCGTATACCTCGGGGTCGATCTCGTCTGCTATTCCTGGGGACATAATCCGGATCCAGGTCCTCAGGGGATATAGCAAGGTACAAAATAACTCAAGCCATAAATAATGCAGTACCAAAAATAGGGTAATACTATATAACCAGCTAAGGATATGCAAGATGAGAGCATCACTAGAACTCAGGTTGAGACCACTACAAGCTCTGTGTCGGGGAGCCGGTAGCAGTGATATTATGTGGTTGTCTATCTCGGAGAGAGACTGAGACGCCGGCATAATATAATCAACCTGTAGCCTGTGTGTCTCTCCCCACCCAATGTAATCATACGTCTCATGTCTACGACGTCTCATGTCCATGCCACGCAGGATCATAACTAATGTATCCAGTCATATAATATCTAAGAAAAAGAATATGTCATGAAACCTGTAACCTATACAAAATCACCATGAATTTCTCAAGAAGATTCTGTCTCATGAATAGTGTCAGGTGTCCTGGGTTATGACGTACTTGATAATGCAAGTACGAGAATATATAGGGTGTCGATATCCATGTCTAGGTGACGTTACACAACTCCGCGTATGGTGTTGGCACCCGACTATTAATCGGACGCTAAGTAAAGTCACACGGTCCTAGGTTAATCATGTACAACAATATATAAATAAGTCAAGACAATAATATGAAACAGGTACTGCAAGTTTTGGCAAGGTACACTTGCCTGGGGTTCTGACTCCAACTGTAGCTCTGGTCTCAGCGGGATCTGCAGGTACTCCTCCGGTTGCTGAAATAAACATCACCATCAGATTCAGAATACATCAAATAGCTAGAAATGCCTGTCTTTGAGTCCAATTTGGACACAGGGGCAAAAATGATAGTTTCTGGTCAAAGCGGGGTCCACATGTGGGCCGCTTTGCACAAAAAAATGTGTCAGAAGCAATGGTCTCCAAATTCATCAAACTTAGTGTCAACAAGTCCAGAACAATGATAAGAATCCAACGAAATTTCTAGAACTGGATTCTGATGAGCCGATCACAAAATTGCCCGTCAACTGGAGTCGTGGGGCCCACGATACGTGATTTTGTCTACGTTCTCAGAATCGAACCAAAATTGGATCACAGGACCAGCGTATTGCTACGAGTCCGATGGTGCAAGTTTTATTTCGATCCGACGTGTGTACACCAAGTTACAGTGAGATCCAGAACAGGCCGATATGGGGCGTTGTCGACGGATACGCGTTGATTCCGGTGTACACGCACATCCAAATCAACTTCCGTAAAATCCCACACGTCCGTATCAACGGTGCGCACCTTTCGGTGAAGACCGCACGCAACCAAGTCGTCCCGTTTGGCAGGGCATACTCAGTTCCGGGGGAAAATTGGGTATTATTTTTCCTGTTTTTGGGTCGCAGTTTGCGATCACCACAGGATGCGACACACCGAGTGGGTTGCACGGGCATCGAGAGGGTTACGCAGTCTACACGTCACAACAGACGAAACAGAAAACGGGGCAGTAAGGAGAGAGAAAAGGGTACCTGAACAGGGCTCCGCGGAAACTGAATTTCTTGTGTCCGCGAGGCGACATGAAACACCGCGACACGGAGCTGTCTAAGGTTTCGGCTACAGGAGCACCGGGCTTCGCCGGAGGCGGCTAGGGCACGGCTGGGTGGAGGCGGAGCGGGCTCGGCTCGTCGGGGCGGCTCAGGCTCAGGCGGCCGGAGCTCTGGCGGGTCTTCGGTGGCGGATCTGGAGGATCCTCGGCGGAGGCTCGTCTTCAAGGCGGTTGGGTGTCGGGCACGGCTGCTGCGGGGAGGTGGCACGGCGGCGCCGGGGCTCGGGTTGAGAGGCTGCGGGTCGGGGAGAGAGAGACGGAGGCGAGCGGCGGAGCTAGGGCAATGGCAGCGGGGGCTCGTCGGTCGAGGGGGTTAGGGTTCAGGCGGCGTCGAGGCGGGTGGCAGCGGGTTTTATAGAGGCGAGGAGGGAGGAGAAGCGGTGGCTGTTGCTGGCAGGGGAGGCGGAGCGACGGGCATTGCGGGGGAGCCGGAGCGGCTGGGAGGCGAGGCGCCACAGCGGGTCAGCCGGCGGAGACGAAGCGGCGCCGGGGAGAGGGAAAGTCGGGGGTTGGGGAAAGGGTTAGGCGGGTTTCGGGTCGGCGGGTCAGCGGGTAGGCGGGTCAGACCCGGATCCGACCCGCAGGGTTTGGGTCGGTTCAATTGAACCGGGTCCGGTTCGGGTTGGCTTGGTTCACTTGAACCGGGTTTAATCCTAGGATTTAATTTGGTTTATTTAAAACTTGGTTTTTAGGTCTTTAAAAATGCTTCCGGGGTCCAATAAATTCCCAGAAAATTACCCTAAGTCTAAGTTTTCATTTTACACCAGAAAATATTATTTTTATAATATTTTAATATTATTTAACATTATCTAAAAATTATTTAATTTTAAAATACTTTGATTTTAATTAATTAAAAATCCCAGAAAAATTCCAAAAAATTTAAAAAATCCATTTTAAAAATTCCTGAAAAAATCAGGGGGTTTACACTAAAGGTAGCTCAAAGCCGTCAAAAGAGCTATGCAGATATGCATCGACGACCACTTGAGTTTCTTGAAGGCGACCGGGTATTTCTCAAAGTCTCGCCCATGCGAGGAGTCAGCAGATTCGGAGCAAAGGGGAAGCTAAGTCCGAGATTTGTCGGTCTGTTCGAAATACTAAAGCGGGTTGCCATAGTTGCTTATCAGATTGCCCTACCACCATCCCTATCCGATGTACACGATATTTCCCATGTTTCTCAACTTAGGAAATATGTATACGACCCGAGCCACGTGGTAGACCTTGAACAACTGAACCTTCAGGCCGACTTGACGTATGTAGAACAACCTGTGCAAATTTTGGATAGGAAAGAAAAGCTGCTTCGAAGTCATTCGGTTCCTCTCGTGCGCGTGCTTTGGCAAAATGACTCTGTCGAAGAATCTACATGGGAACTTGAATCCGAGATGAGGGAAAGGTTCACCTCATTATTTCCTAGTGGTAGGTTCTATTCTTTAAGTTTCGGGATGAAACTTCCAATTAGTTGGGTAGGATGTGGTGCCCCGTTCCCCCTATTCGGGGAGCGCGGCTAAGAAATACAAGACGGTATCGTTCTATCGGGATAGATTAAAATAAGAACTCATCCTCGTTATGGATTTGTCTCTTCGGAATCGATTTCCATATTCAGTGGACCGTGCCCCCGGGATCGACTTAGCGGCAGAGTTAGGAGGGACCTCTCCGCTGCATCTTTTGTTGCATAGTTTTCGCTGTCGCTTGTTGCTTTCGTGCCTTGAGTTGGTTTTCGGATTTGCTTGAGTTTTCTTGAACGGTTTCGATAGATTTCATTGTTTTCGTTCGTTGAATTTTACTTCAATTTCGATAATGGAAAGAGTGGAAGAGGTATTGATCAACTGTTCGTAGCAATGCAGGTGAACCAGCAGTAGGCACCGCTCGAACGGACTCCTGAAGCACCTCTTTCCTTCTTCCTTCTAACTACTAAGTGAGTGGCTACCATCCCGATTAGCTAGCCCTTCTTGCAAGTCTTCACACCCATAATCTTGCATTCTTGCTTGCCTTGATCAAACGATACCAAGTAATAACTAAAAGACTTCAAGATAATAAGGGAATAGACTTGGGAAATTATGCTTGTCAAATGAAACTTGTGAACGGTTACTTACTTACATGCTTGTTCGTTTGGAATGTTCATCATATGCATAAATAAAAGTTAGAATATATATTTCTTCTTAAAATTGTGCTATGTATAGAACTCATCCTGAATGCAATAAACTGAACGGGAAGACTATACAAAAGTAGATCTTGCCCTGTTATTGCCCTGCGCCTGATATTGCCCTGATTTGCCTCAAATGATAACTTAGTGTATTACGTTGATCACGGACAACTTGTGCACAAGGTCTTAGTTCCTGCGGACGGTCGCTGGGGTACTGGCACCGATCCGATTCGGACGGAACTCCTGATAGTCTCCTACATCGGAAGAAATGGCCTGCGATGCCCTGATCCTTGCGTTGCAAGTCATTCCGCCCCAGACTAAAACCGTCCCTTATGGCATCAAGCCAGTGATACCCTCGTATATTTAAACGTGTTGCAACTAACTTGTATCTTCTTGGCAGGGAAGGCAGGGTAAGTATTGTACAGGTGGTTCAGACGGGAAGGTAAATATCACCGAGCGGTGGCAGGTTATTTCATTGATTTCTATATCTATTGCTTGCTGTAAAATGAACTAAGGCAAGATAGCAAGACCACAAATAAATATGCATGCTTCATCTAAACAACGTGTTGATTGGTATAGTTGGGTTAGCTTGCCTTCACCAGTACGTTTTGATGTACTGACCCTCATTGAAACAGGTTCCCCGCGCTAAGGAGAATCGAGCGAGGAGCAGAAGTCAATCCCCCAATCCAGTCCAGTTGTAGGCACATCTTGACCCGTGCCACCTTTTGAAGCATTTTGAAGATAGAAGCTAGCAACCCAAGCAAATATGCAGCTTCGTGGAAAGGCCGTCGTTCCGACCAGAGGTCTAATATTTTTAGTTTAGTAAGGGATGTAATGTACAAGACTGTTATCTCATTTTGTGTCAACACTTTTGTAAGCCCCAGAGGCAACCTTATGACTCAGTTCAGGAGTTTGTAATAGATGTTCATATTATCAATAAAAATAGAACTTTTTCATGCAATCTGTGTTTCAATTTATCTGCGTACTCTGAATATGTGCTCACTATGCGAAATTAAAATACTTAGCCTTGTGCGGAGTGCAACCTAGGCCCGCGCGGCGGTCACGCCCGGGAGACGACTATCGATTTTACGGAAATTGGGGCATGACACCTAGTTTGGTCATGAGGACTCTGAGAGGATTGACTCGCGAGATTACATAAATGTTTTGTCCAGCCACGTAATGCCGAGTCTTCTAGATAGCAAATACAGGAGCAAGGCATTCCTTCTCAACAGGGGTGTACCTGTGCTCTGTGCCAACCATCATCCGACTAAGATAATAGATGGCCTGCTCGTGGCCTGTGCTGGGCTAATAGAGCACCGAGGGAGTGGTCCATTGCATGCACGTAGAGCAGGAAAGGCTTTTCCATGACTGGGGCTACCAGTACTAGAGAGTTTGATAGGTATTCCATGATGTCGTCGAAGGCGCACTGGCATTCTTTGTTCTAGACAAAGGGGACACATTTCTTCATGAGCTGGGTGAATGACCGACAACGCCTAGAGAGGTTTGATATGAACTTCTTGATATATGCAAGTCTTCCTTCAAGGCCGCGGAGTTCCCGAAGGTTCTTCAGTGGGCGCATTTTAAGGATCACTTTAGTTTTGTCGGGGTCTATGTAAATAACCCGAAAAATGATGATAAAGCCCAAGAATTTGCCGCTGGAGACTCCCATGAAGGATTTGGTATGGTTCATCTTAAGCTGGTGCGTACGCATGAGTTTGAACATAGTCTTCAAGTCCCTGAGGTGATTACCTTTGGAGCAACTTTTGATGGCGATGTCATCAACGTAACATTCGACCATCTTGCGTAGATGCTCGTGGAATATGGTGCTCATCGTTCACTGGTATGTGGCACCCGCGTTCTTCAGGCCGAAGGACATGACTGTATAACAGTACACTCCTATCGATGTTCGAAATGATGTATGCTTCTGATCGTCAGGAGATATCTTGATCTGATTATAGCCCGATAATCCATCCATGAAGGACATGGCTCGAAACCACAAGTGTTGTCGATCATAATATTTGTGATAGGAAAAGCGAATTTATCTTTAGGGCATGTCGCGTTAAGGTCACAGAAGTCAATGCAAATTTGGATCTTCCTATTTTTTTACGACGGGCACAATGTTGGCTACCCAATCTGGATGTTGTTCTTCGCAGACGAAGCCACTAGCTATCAGTTTGTTGACTTCATCTTCGATGGTGTTTATGATGTTCGGCCAGAACTATCGTTGTTGTTATTTGACAAGCTTAGCATTCGACAAGATATTAAGCTTGTGGACCATAATTTGGGGGTCCAGTCCTGGCATGTCTTCGTAGCTCCAGTCAAAGCCATTAATGTATTCCCTGATGAGCTGTAGCAGGGATTCTTGTTCATCATCAGTCAGATTCTTGCTGATGAAGATAGGTTTGGGGGAGGATTCGTCGCCCAGATTGACTTGTATGACTTCGTCCTCGGTAGGAGGTTCTCGTTGTTCGAACCGTATCTCCTATTGTGTGTCTAGGCGTTGGGCCTACAGTTCTGCTTCAAAGAGTTACTGTGGATCTTTGTCGTCTTCCTCAGGGTCAACTGACACCATATTGGCAGACAATGTTTGCTTAAGCATCTCTCCGATACTGACGTCGAAGTCCCAAGAGGAAGACTCTGAAGAGTGAGAGTGTAACTCATATTCTTGATCCGAGCCTTCGGGGGTTGTGGGAGGCGTAACATACCCTAAGCCATGCTTGGTCTTATGGTAGTAGTCCTCGGACTTGCCTGTCGGAGCGGCGATGCGTACGGGCAGTCGTCGACCTTTGCCATAATTTAGACCTTGGTTTCTTTTAAGATCATAGCCCATCTTCTGGATGAGGTGTTTAGCTTGACCACTGAACCTGTAGAGTTGTATTTTGTCGGTATCGAGTTCTGGCTCTTGTTCCTCCGGGATGAAGGACCGGGGGTCTTCAACCCTGCCGAAGATGATGGGTTTGTCTTCCCTCTTCATTGCTGGACCATGAAGTAGGAATCTTGGCTGGGGAGGATCTGGTTTGCAGCATCAGTGGTAGTCACCTGCGTTTGCAGGTGCAGGCCTAAACCGTGCTCCATGGAGTACAATATGCTTATGTGTCAACTTCAGAGTAGTTCAAAGATAGCCCTTTATTGATGAAATGAGGTATCTCGTCTTCCGAAATTACATCGTTGAGAGAAGGGACGTTAGCATGAGCAGCTACGTACTCCTCCATCTTGTCTTTTGCGAGATCTACCCCCAGTGCATGTCGCGCCCCGGTCCCGTAAGGGCCGATCGTACTCGCTTGGTCCCTACGGAACCGATCGTCCTCGCTTGGGCGCGATGCCGTGTAAGCCTAAGTTGCGCTTGCACCAGGCAAAGTACCTGCACAAGACACAAATCAGACAAAAATATACATATATAGGCACGAAATGTAAATGCAGAGAAACAAAGTTGAACACATTTGATAGGAACACAAAATACTTTCTTTTATTGAATACTTGAAGATTTGGATTACAAAGTGCTTGCTTGGCCGAGTTATAAAATATGCCTTAGAAGGCTTACAACTCTTTTTACATTCCCAAAATTAGCCACAACGCCCACAATTACATCCTTTTAGTAGGACCAAAATATCAAAATATCTAGCAGAAGAGGAGATTGCCTACTGGAGAGGAAAGCTAAGGAAGCAGCACGAGCACGATCCCTCAGAAGGTTGCGCTAACAATGATTTAGAATGCTTGCCAAGCTCTCACATCCAGTACCTGGATATTTGCCCACAAACGTGGGTCAGTACGACCACATGTACTGGTGAGCGACCGTGGCCAAACTCACCCAGAAATTCAACTAAGTAAGCAGGTGAAGCTAGCATTATTAGGTGATCTTTCTAGTTGTCTAGTTTCTTTTTAACAATACATTAAGGGAAACATAGACCATAGATAGCATGTGGATATGATAATTCTTACCCACGGTCGAGCGGTTATCCTTGCAGCAGACACACAAGTTAGCACAATTTGCATATATGTATAAAACTCATGTGTCTAACTGAATTGGCAACAAGTGTTAGGTATGCAAGAAGGTAAACCTAGCATGCGACCTAACTATATGGTGGTCCATGGGAAAACCCATGAATAGCAGCATCTGAGACTACAAGTCTAGGCTAACTATTAGACAGGACACCTCCCTAATCGCGAGGACTACAAGCCTCAGGGTGTTTCGATTCTCTCCCCCAGGATGAATGATTCCTAGTGCCCCAGGAACCGTTCGAGAGATCGGTACCTTGTGCACAAGTTGTGCAAGACCGATGCGATGAATATGTTTCTATCAGAATAAATAACATTTTATATACAACAGTTAAACAAAATGCATCAATTGGGACTTTCTCTCTTTTCGATAGAGCCTTAGCTCTTCAATCTGTCATATCCATTAATTCAAATGATAAGGAGTCGAGTATCAGTTCTCTCAAACGAGTTCAAGGCAATTTCTATGTTTAAAACAGTATAGTTCTTTTAACAAGAAGCAAGAAGATAGCAGTTCTATAAAACTAGCATGTAAAATCTATTTTTTCTTTAGCATATCTTGTTAGTGAGTTAACATATTACCAAAGGGACATGTAATAATCAAGTGAACTAGAGATTCTTTTATTTAGACGTATAGACTGAAGGATTCATCGAAGGGCCTAAGCCACTCACCGAATGAATCGAACGAGAGGATGGGGAAGCCTTATGCAACGATCACTCTTTGGTTATGCGTCCTGAAATTGCAACAATTACTTGGTTAGCATCCTTCGATCTCTTTCCCTTACGATTCGAAAAGAACGCGCAAGCGAGAAAAGCGAAATCATGAAAACCAAGTCATCGAATTCTTGATACTTAATTATTTACAACAGTTGTGCGATATCGTGGTAGTGCGACGTCTTAGTTGTACTACTGCATGCCTGCTATAGAATATAGGACATAGGATACTAGGATGAGAGAGGATACTAAATCACAAAAATTCTTGAGAGATTCCTGGGACGACCCCTTGAGAATCTTATTATAATTTCCAATTTAAATCTTTTTCCTTGTTTTCGTCCGCTCTCGCTTGTTGTTATTGAACTTGATTCTTGTTGATCAGTTATTAAATTAAAATCTTGGTATCATTTTTGAGTTTGATTCTTATTGACCAGTTGTTAAATTTAATTCTTGGTATCGTTGTTGAGTTGATTTTATATCGAGATGAATTTTACGGGCTAAAATTTACGGTATCATTTGATAACATATATTGATGAGGACAGTGAGAAAGGTAAAACGTCTACTTTGGTTATGGAGCCTAGAGTTTTATCGCAGCCACATTAGCTATCATGCCGGAAACGTAGAAACCTGACTTCGGATGTACATATCTTAGTTATGAATTTAGAGTTTCTCGCAGCCATACCGGTTGGCGTGGCGAAGATTCTAGATGACATGATTATAGAGTTGCATACCTTAGTTATGGAACCTGTCGTTATCGCATCTATGCTTACTGGCGTGGCGAGGATTCTGAGTGTCATGATTTCGGATAGACGTGTATGATTATCAGGTCATATCTTAAATTGGTTCTTAAAGTATTATCTCAAGACTTATCTATTTCTGTTATTCCAGGACTTTGTTCCATCACTTCTTTTTCTTTACTAGCAGTAAAGATACCTTCAGTCCTTAATCCAGTTCCTTTTTGAGCTTCTTTTCTTTGAGGATTCCTTGTTAGTATGATAATTAGGGACTTGCAATTTTATTTGTGTCTTGTATTAGTGTTGACTGAGTGTGACTTGTGAGTTTGTAAGTGTTTCTTAGTTGGACATGTGAGCAGTAGGCATTAATCTAGAGATACCCATAGCATAGTACCTTGTAGCAATAGTTCTATGATAGGCATTATTATAGTTAGTATTGGCACTATAGATAGAAGGAGAAAAGAGTATCAGTGATGGTTCCAAGAGTAAGTATCAGAGTTAGCATGTCAGTCCTAGTTAGTCATAAATTTATGTAATTAGATGATCTATGTAAACAATTAAGTATCGAGGAAATGGTATTGAAAATTAATGGAGCATAATATTCAATTGATGATTGATACTTGGGTGTGTCAAAAGTAAAGAAATGTATATGCATAAAGGGTATTAATGAGTGTGCCATGGGTAGGAAAATATCAATATGGATCATGCAAGGTATGAAGTGTATCACAGACTAGTGTAACAGGCTGTAAAAGATTTAAGAGAAGATACTATACATAAATCAAGATATGAAACCATATGCCTGCCTTTGAGAGTAAAGTGAGGCATGTGTATTATATAAGTTATAAAAAGTGCAAATGATCGTGAGTTTTAATAAGTGTGATGAGGTGATCTAATGATGGAGCTAGTATTACCATACCAATAGTGCTAGTAATTCTATATCAAGGATTTGTTGAGCAAGGTGCTAATAACAGTAAGTACTTCGTGTGATGATAATTATATTGGTGTACCAGTTAATATAGATAGAAAATCATTAGAGAAAATATGTGTGATGATAACTTTGATTATTGGGAGTAATATTGCAAGTAATCCGGGCAGTAAAAATTTTAGTACACAGTTGAGAGTTGTGGACAATTGGTGTATTGTGTGCACCTTGAGTATTAGAGACTGTGAATATATATGTGTACGTAGATGCTTGTGGATTTAAATTTATAATTTGAAGAGTGGAAATGAATTTCAATTTTTAAAGAATTTTTGAGGAGTTGAGATTTTATGTTATTAAATTTTGAGGATTCAAATTCAATTCAATAAACATAGTCAAAGCTATAAAAAAAATTTGGAAGTGATTAAAATTTTATTTCGATATTTGAGCATTTGACTTTTGAGGAAAGTATATGCATTTTATTTTAAATCGTTCGAGAAGTAAATTTTGATGATTTTATTTTGAGGATAAAATTTTATGGTGGATAAGAAATATATACTAGTATATGAGTGGATGAAGTGCATACGTAAGGATCTGTTGACTTGAGCATGATTGAGATGGCACTGCAAACAGACTTGGGTGTCCATCTAGAGTTGTATTAGAATGAGTAGTACTTAGTATGGTGTGTTGCACTTAGTGTGCCCTTGAGTGATAAGAACAACTAGTAAGAACAATTGTAGTAGGTAAGAGAACTAGCAGTGTGTGTGCTTGTAGTAGAAACGATGGTACCTAAAGGGATAGGAGTATAAAACTTGGATGCATCATTCGACCGATGATTATGTTAAGATGTCCTTGGTATCAGATTTTGGTATTAATAGGCATGTGTGTAATGTTGATGTATCCATGGATATCTTGTGGACTAGTGATTAGTTGATATGGGTAACAGTATATAGGGACAGGAATTTGTGAATAAATGTGCCAGAGTTAAGTGTATGATAGAGGTTGTAGATGTCCAAGTAATGGGTTAGAAGACTGTATTCTATTCTTTCCTTCTGTTCCTTTTTTCCGTCTGTTTGATTGATTGCTTGATTCCTTAGTACCGTAGCATGTATCAATGATTCTCTTGCTAGAATATAGCTAGTAGTACACCCCGACAGAGACTACAATACCATGACAAAAAAGACCATAACCATGCATGTTTTATTTAGATTGCATATTTTATCTAGATTGCGTGTTGTATTGCGTGTTGTTTGACTGTTGGGGGTTTGACCGTAGTGAAGAATTAATGAAGAGGTTATGATTTGACAAAGAGAGACAATGTGCCTTAAATTTTGAGGATAAATATTTATTTAAATGAAGAGAGTTGATAATTTAATATGACAGAATTGACGATTTGTTAAATCATAAATTTTTATGAAGATTGTGGTATGATTGAATGTCACTAACATTTGAGGAAATTAAGGAGATTATCATTATATTCATTGGACTGCAAGTTATGAACTTATATTGAATGTGGTATTTGAAGATTTTATAACTATTACATTATTTGATTTTGTGTGGAAAGAAATCGAGGATTAAGATCACTAATGGGTTAGTGTTCGATTTAAATTTTTGGGATGAGGATTTAAATTTTATAAACATGCATCAATTGGATTTAAATTTGAGGAGTAAGATGATTAATGGATTAGTGTTGAATTCAAATTTTGGGATAAGAATTTTTTAAATTTTATAAATATGCATTGACTGGATTTCAATTAAAGGATTGGATAGTAAATTTTGTATTTAGTGATTTACTCAAAATTTGAGGAGTAAGATGATTAATGGGTTAGTATTTGAATACAAACTTTTTGGACGAGATTTTAAATTTTATAAATATACATTGAGTGGATTTAAAATTAGAGGATTGAATATTAAGTTTTGTATTTAGTGATTAGCATAAAATTTTTGAGGAGATTTTGATAAGAATATAATTTGATTTTTAATTTTAAAGGTTTACGGGAATATGATACTTATAGGATTTGGAAAGAAATTTTTTGAAATAGCAATATGGATTCACTTCATGATTATGTGATTCGATGAATTTAAAATTTTGATGGAAAATAAATAAATAAATAAATAAATACGACTGTTGAGGATCTTAAATTTCGAGGACGAAATTCTTTTAAGGAGGGTAGACTTGTCACCCCCACATTTCAGATTAGGGGTATTTTTGTCTTTTCACAATTAATGTATAAATGATTGCATAATATTTAATTATATTTAAATTGCCGTAATTTTATTTCATTGTTGCGCCTTACCGTTGCTTCGATAATTGGAGGGCTACCCTAGCCTTTGTCTTCCAACAAATTCCACAACCTTGTCCTAGTCATGCCTGCCTTCTTTGTTGACCCTTGTGTAACTTATAATTATGTTCTCTTGTGCTTCATTTTAGCCGCACAACTTTCGTCGCAACCGATTGTATTCTAATTCTATATAAATCCAACTTTGTATCCTTGTGCGTTCCAATCGAAATTGGAGACACAATCTCGACCAATTTTGATTAACCCAAATTAGGGTAATATTCTATTCTGAGTCTACTTCATTCATGACACTTGTGTCCCACTTAATTTTATCCCTTGTATTTCTAATTAATTTTAGAACACCAACTGTATTAATTTTTAATTAAATAAACCATAAACCCAACTTTGTACAATTTCTAATTGTTGGGCAGTTTTGTGCAAAAGTGCATTAAGGTGTCCACCCCGTTGGACACAACATATGAATAAACCTATTTCTCCTTCATGGGTATTTTTCCATAATTTTTAGGAGTGTGTAATTCAACACCAAGCTCCTTAAGACCCTGGCCCTCCAAACCTTGAACCGATGTAATACGAGCCATTCTTTTGAACCCATTCAAATCCTAGTCCATTGAAATCCTACATGAGAGGCCCAATCCCAAGAGGGGTTGACCAATCAAACCAATTCTAGGTCAAACCCACACCCTACTTGTATAAATAATCCTTTTCCCCTTTCTTTACTTTTTCTATTTTCTAAACCAATACATCAGCCGAAATTCCTTCCCATATCCCTATTCATCATCTTCTTCTTCTTCTGTCTTTCTTTCTTCTTCTTCACCGGAGTTCAACTAAACCCGATCGGAGCTAATCCCCTAGCCTAGTACTCACCTCGACCACTCGACACCCGTGCACGACTCGACCCCCCGCCTGCCCCTCGACCAACGGCCGAGCACCGTTGTAGCCGATGACGGCCACTACACGACCTCGACCAGGAATCCCCTGGACTGGAGAAGTCGCTGCATCCTGAGCCTTCCCTCTCCCTCGTCCATGGCCCATCTCCTCTCCGACTTCACACGACCCGCAGTACGCCACCCGCCGGATCTCGACGACAACCTCCCCTCCTCCTTCACCCCGACACCTTCCCATCGACTCCCCATGACTGAACGTCGGAGTCTCGACCGGATCCACCCGTCTGAAGACGGAGAGCACCTTGTCGACCCCGCTGCACATCCCGACCGTGCACCACCACTCGTGCACGACCCATCAACCCAGCCAACTTTCCTCCATGATGACCCCTTCCTGGCCACTTCATTGCCGGACGACAGCAGCCTCCGACCACTTGGCCATCATTCCCGACCATCCTTCTCGCGTGGAGCCATTCCTGACTTCGAACCTCGCCGGAGCCGCTGCACCCTGCCTCGTCATCTTCACCCCGTCCACGCGCGTACAAGTTTGACATGAACCCAATCTCGCATGCGTACACATACGCATGTACGTATGTTATGCATTAGTATATGTATGTATCAGTATAATATATATGTGCGTATGTTATGCATTAGTATATGTATGTATCGGTATAATATGTATGTACGTATTAGTATTAGTATACATACCTATATATATGTATTATAAGTATCTCCTAGTATATATATTTAATATTTATACACATGGTATAAGTTTTGTTAAGTATATATACATATATTATAATTGTAACTAATGAGTATTTATGTATATGTTAGTTCATAGTATGTATTATATGCCTATGTACTAGAAGACTTGAATGTAACCACGGATACCCTATAGTTACATTAACCCGTGACCATGTAGCATGATAGTAGACTGCTATATATACACTGACGTACTGGCATGAACGTACCATTGACTGTCTGTTATGCACAGCAACTACAGACGTGACACCCCTAGCGCAGTCTCTTAGATCATTGTGTTTTAATTGTGTGTGTCAGTGTAATGTCTGATGCAATATTATATTATATGATATTTCTATAGGACTGTTGGATCATTCCGACGATACTTTGGAACCCGGACATTGGTATTGCCAGCTAAGGACCACAGGCGAGTATATTCTCTGACAGTTTCCATTATGTTGATTATCTCTATAACTCTTGTTATATAGCGTACATGACTCTGACACTGTTATTTACACGAGTTGGCATCATTGAGACCTGTCATGAGGAGTCGTGATTTGGAATCCATCGTGCTAGCTGGGGAAAATAGGGAAATATTAGTAGCTTATGTGATCATACCCAACTCTACTTGCATCATAGCTCACCCACACCTCACGTCGGTGCAGCCTGACCATTACATGCCTCATAGCTGTTACATGTGGTTAGCCTGACTATTACTCGCATCATAGCTATCCGGATGGTTAGCCTGACCTTACAAGGATGATCGCTAACCAATGTAATGAGCCTGATCAGTCCCAAGCCGATCACATGATATGCTGATGTTTCACACACTTAGTTAGATGATTCTTGATATGTATCTCTAGTATATTAATCTAGCATCTCCACATGTTCTAGTTATTGTTCTTGTACACACTTCCATACCAGTTCATTGTTCTTGCGTGTACTTGTATTTCTATTTCATTGCTAGATGTATATTGATGATGATGTTCCAGTATTTCTTTATTCCAGCATTCCCTTATTCCAGTATTCTTATTGCCAGTTATCCATATCTGTCTTGTATTTCTTTACACTGTGTTATAGTTTTTGTCAATATATGTGGAACTGCTGTTAGTGCTTGTATTTTGTTCCAATCCTGACTGAATATTTTTTCCAGACTGTGACTTAGAGGACTTGTTTCCGACATACTTGGAGACTTGGATGTTACTGATTGCAGGTTAGACTATTTATTGTTGTTTAGACTTGTCTTGTATTTTATTTGTTTGCTTCGATATCTCATCGTGCTTTAGCTTATGTGATTGAGTATATTCCATATTATATGGTGATATCTGTGTCTCCTTATGGAGTTGGATATTCATGTGAGATTGATTAGATAGTTACATGACCTAGATAGCGTTTTACCGTCGATGCTGCGGTGTAGGCTGGACGTACCCACGCCCTCGTGCCCCTATACCGGGTGTGTGTCGTGACAAAGCAAAATCATGAAAACCAAGTCATAGAAAGCTAGACAAAACACGAAGCAACACAAAACCAAGAAGAAAAGCAACTAACAAAAACTCTTGGACTTGTTTTAATAGAAGTTGTTCCATTAATTGGAAGGTTTCATTGCATTTCGTCCGTGTTGATTTGCCGGTAAGGTTTCCCTAAGACTCGATTCTCAACCGAGTTAAAGTAGCAAGTATTCCATAAGTAACCGTTCGGAGCGGGGCGTTACATACTACTCCACTGAGAAGAAGTTTCGTCCTCGAAACTTAAGAGATCAAGGAGGCGATAAATGATGCATCAAGAGGTCAAAGGAATCAGACTCACCAACATCGTGCCCACTAGTGTCGTATTCTATATTCAGCTGATACACCCGAGCCCTTCTAGGCTGATCATCTTGCTCATTAGCTGGGGCTGGGGCGGGGTTCTGATTCTGTCCACGTCCGGCATTCTCGTTGCGGTCACAAGGTGCGGGCCTCCTGGTCGAACAGTTTCTAAGAAGATGGCCCTTTTGGCCATAACCGAAGCATTCCCCGTTAGCAACATGACATGTTTCCACTGCGTGCCCTTACTTGCCACAATAGTTGCATTCAAGATTAGGATGTTGATCGCCCTCTTTCTTCTTCCCATCTTGGTATCTTTTAGAAGGAGGGTTCCGATTTGTTGATGCCCTTTCCGCAGCCCTTCGTGGTGCGAACTGTTCATTCTGTACCGCTGCTTTGAAGGCCTTAATGTATGATGTACACACCCAATTCATAATGTCCTTTCTCAGGTCATCGTTCAGGCCCTTTATGAATCAGTGTGTATGGGCCCATTCATTTGGAATCAATAAGCTAGCAAACTTAGCAAGCTTGGAGAACTCCGATTCATAGTCCTCGATGGACTTGCTCCCTTGCTTAAGTTCGACAAACTCATCTTCTTTTCTCTGTCTGACGGCAGGTGGAATGTATTGTGCAAGGAATGCTTCTTTGAATATTCCCCAAGTAATTTTGTCGTTCGGGAGCTTTGTGGCAAGATCCAGCTTCTTAATCTGCCACCAATTGTGTGCTCGTAACCGCAGCTGCATGACTGCACACGCCACCCTTTTTTTCACAAGTATCCCAGCAAATTCGAATAAGCCCTCTAACTTGGCGACCCAGTCCATCACCTTATACAGCGCGGTCCTGCCCTCAAACTCCGGAGGGTTCAACTTCAGGAACTCAGCACTTTTAAAGATAGATATTTTAACCGCCTGTTGAGGCTCATCATCTTCTGCTAGGCCTGTTTCTCGAGGCACGGGTGCGGCTGCCACAGGTGTCGCGGCGGTTCTTGATGCACTGCTATTGGCGGTCAAGGTCATCACTATCTGAGTCAAGGAGTCCAATTGCTTCTGTTGTGCTATGGCTCGATCATCTGCCCGTTGCTGCTGAGCCTCAAATCGATCCTGTTGTGCATTTAATCGTTCTTACTAATTTTCAAATATGCCAATCAGCTTATCGATTTGTTTATCGTTCACGCTAGCAGCGCGCGATGCCCCTGGGTTACCTGTTTTAGTCATCTTGCTGCAAAAGAGAGTAGCTTGCATTAGTCTCATAATCTATTATGGACTTATTGCATGGGATGTTGGGTTTTCATACTCTTAGGGACATTCACACCTTCGATTTACTTATATAGATTCCCAACCATTTTCAAAATTTGGAACTTTTTGAAACCGTTTGAAAACTTATATCATTTTCGAAAAAAATATTTGAAGAGGCGAAGGGCGTAAAGCCGTGCTCTAATACCACCTGTCACGCCCCGGTCCCGTAAGGGACGATCGTCCTCGCTTGGTCCCTACGGAACCAATTGTCCTCGCTTGGGCGCGATGTCGTGCAAGCCTAAGTTGCGCTTTCACCAGGCAAAGTACCTGCACAAGACACAAATCAGACAAAAATATACATATATAGGGACGGAATGTAAATACAGAGAACCAAAGTTGAACATATTTGATAGGAACACAAAATACTTTCTTTTATTGAATACTTGAAGATTTGGATTAAAAAGTGCTTGCTTGGCTGAGTTACAAAATATGCCTTAGAAGGCTTACTACTCTTTTTACATTTCCAAAATTAGCCACAACGCCCACACATTACATCCTTTTAGTAGGACCAAAATATCAAAACATCTAGCAGAAGAGGAGATTGCCCACTGAAGAGGAAAGCTAAGGAAGCAGCACGAGCACGATCCCTCGGAAGGTTGCGCTAACACTGATTCAGAATGCTTGCCAAGCTCTCGTGTCTAGTACCTGAATATTTGGCCACAAACGTGGGTCAGTACTACCACATGTACTGGTGAGCGACCGTGGCCAAACTCACCTAGAAATTCACACTAAGTAAGCAAGTGAAGCTAGCATTATTAGGCGATCTTTCTAGTTTTCTAGTTTCTTTTTAACAATACATGCAAGGAAACATAGACGATAGATAGCATATGCATATGATAATTCTTATCCACGGCCGAGCGGTTATCCCTGCAGCAGACACACAAGTTAGCACAATTTGCATATATGTATAAAACTCATGTGTCTAACTGAATTGGCAACAAGTGTTAGGTATGCAAGAAGGTAAACCTAGCATGTGACCTAACTATATGGTGGTCCATAGGAAAACCCATGAATAGCAGCATCTGGGACTACAAGCCCAGGCTAACTATTAGACAGGACACCCCCCTGATCGCGGGGACTACAAGACTCAGGGTGTTTCGATTATCTCCCCCAGGATGAACGATTCCCACTTCGAGAGATCGGTACCTTGTGCACAAGTTGTCCAAGACCGATGCGATGAATGCGTTTCTATCAGAATAAATAACATTTCATATACAACAGTTGAACAAAATGCATAAATCTCGATAGAGCCTTAGCTCTTCAATCTGTCATATCCATCAATTCAGACGATAAGGAGTCGAGTATCAGTTCTCTTAAACGAGTTCAAGGCAATTTCTATGTTTCAAACAGTATAGTTCTTTTAACTAGAAGCAAGAAGATAGCAGTTCTATAAAACTAGCATGCAAAATCTATCTTTTCTTTAGCATATCTTGTTAGTGAGTTAACATATTACCAAAAGGACATGTAATAATCAAGTGAACTAGAGATTCTTTTATTTAGATGTACAGACTGAAGAATTCATCGAAGGGCCTAAGCCACTCACCGAATGAATTGAATGATAGGATGGGGAAGCCTTATGCAACGATCACTCTTTGGTTATGCGTCCTGAAATTGTAACAATTACTTGGTTACCATCCTTCGATCTCTTTCCCTTAAGATTCGAAAAGAATGCGCAAGTGAGAAAAGCAAAATAATGAAAACCAAGTCATCGAAAGCAAGACAAAATATAAAGCAACACAAAACCAAGAAGCAAAGCAACTAACGAAAACTCTTGGACTTGTTTCAATAGAAGCCGTTCCATTAATTGGAAGGTTTTATTACATTTTGTCCGTGTTGATTTGCCGGTAAGGTTTCCCCGAGACTCGATTCTCAACCGAGTCAAAGTAGCAAGTGTTCCATAAGTAACCGTTCGGAGCGGGGCGTTACAGTGCGAGCGACGACTTTGTACATTTTCTGCACAATTTACTACCAGAGGTTCAGACGTGGTAGGAGGAAATTGAGCATCCATCGGAGGTTGATTCAGCCTGCGAAGGCGAACGACCAATGACTCGGACGTGGTAGAGGGTGCCGCATCTCCCTTTGGTGGTCGATCCGTCCTACGAAGGCGGACGACCAGAGGTTCGGGTGCCTTCCTGTGTAGTTTTACGATGAGAGGAGAGGTTGTGTTAGGAGCATATGCCTTTGGACAGACTCTTAAGGGCTCTTCTAGTGTTGCCCCTGCCCCTGCTAAATCATCAGCGTCATAGCTACCTTCATCTTCGTAGACCTGTTTGTAAAGGATCGAGTCGGAGTAGAGGCTTCGATCCCTTTGATCGGGTTGACATCAGCAAATTCTGTTTTGACCATGCCATATTCGTCAACGTACTTTAAGCACTAGTACAGGGTCGACGACACGATCCTATATTCATGTATCCATGGACGTCCGAGCAAGACGTTGTAGGATACGTCTACGCCAATGACGTAGCAGGTGACCTCCATTTTCAAGTCGTCAATCTGGATTTTTAGGCGAATCTTGCCCATAGGGTAGCTCCTTCCTGCGTTGAAGCCAGTGATGGTCGTATTGGTGGCTGCCAGGTGATGCATCAAAATGCCCAAGGTCTGAAGCATACTCCGCGGGATGATGCTGATTGATGAACCGGGGTCGATGTGCATCTGGTCCACCATAATAGCACCAATGTACCCTGTGTAATATAGGGGACGATCATGCCGGTTATTCTTTAACAACATGTCCTGTTGTGAGAAGGTGATGCTGGGTATCGCCTCCATGATATTATTTCAGTAGGAGCAAGCAACAGGATCTTCAGCTGGCGGCTTGACCTGCGTTAGGTAGGTGTCGGCATTTTTGTAATGCCTCACTAAGAGCGACCCGAATGTCTTTAGAGAGTCGGAGAATCTCGAATAGCGACAACTTCGCTAGAATGTTGGCGAGTTGGGCCAAAATGTCAAAGTTGTAGGACTTTTCTAGCCCCTGATCTGAATCTTTGCGCAGCGGCTTGTTAAAGCGAGTGTTTTTATACTTAGACTTGTCTGCTGCTGGAGGCTGGGATAGACCTGGATCTGATGTCGTGGGTGCAACTGTTGGAAGTGCACCATCGTCAGGAATATCGTACTCTCGTTGGTACCTTAGGGATGACCTTGTTATTCCTGCTATAGCTTCCTCCGATAGGAGGAAATTCGTGTAGCAGGGTTTGGATTTCTTGCCCTTAATTTTGGTGGCAGACGGTGTTGTCTGTTGCATCAATTCTAGAGCAAGATCGGGGTGAACCCACATGACCTTCCCACGCGATGTGGTGAGAGGCATCAGCCCGACCATTTGGTCACGAGGCGGCAAAAGGTTAACGACTTTCATCGTTGTCCGGAGGATCAGGATTACTCCGTCTTAGGCCTCCGTCGCCAGAAAGTTGTCGAATTGGAGAGACACCATGTTTGTGGCAACTGTCTTGTCATCGATATCCAATATGAGGGCCTTGGTATCAAGAAAACGCTGGATGTACTGCTTGAGGGTGTAGCAGTCTGTCGCATGGTGAACGTAGCGATGGTAGTGGCAGTACTTTGGATTATTCATCTCAGATGCCTCTACAACGCGTTTGACGTCGGGGAGCCGAAGCTTGCCACCCTTTATCAGCACGTCGAAGATGGGCATGACGTCGTCATCTTCGAAGGAGTAAGTCTCTTGGGGCTTTGGAACCTCAGCCAGCTTTTTCTCGGACTCCTTGGTTAAGTTAGCCACCAGGGCCTGCTTCCCTTTTCCAACGTGGTTGTTGTTGCCGCTATTATTGTTGTTGTTATTAGGACGTTTTTCTCTATTGTCAGCGACATGGATCTATATTCCCAAGAGACGGACGTCCATGACCTTCTTCTCAGCACCGACATCGATGATGATGAATGACGTCCAGTCTTTGAATTGACTGTCGTCCATCCAAAGGTTGACTGCCGGAAGTAAGTTTCTGCGGCACATGTTCATGAGTGTCGACTCAGGATTGCCTGGAGGCAACCTCAGTGCTGCCTATCGAAAATGCTCAATATAATTTTGGACGAGTTTCCTTTCCCCTTGGGTAACATCCATCATGGAGGACATCGTTATGTCGCTTCATCCGTCATAGAATCTTTTGAGGAAAAGACTCTTGAAGTTATCAAACGACGTGATGCAGTTGTCTTGAAGGATGCAAATCAGTCGAATGTGATCCCAGACAATCTTCCGACAAAGAGCTTGGTGAGGAGTCAGTCAGTGCAAGGTAGGTGCCATGTTACAGTCTCAAAATAACTCATGTATTGACGGGGGAAAGTCTTCCCGTCGAATGGGTTCAGGTTGAAGGGCTTGTACTTTGGCGGGTATGGAACATCCCTCCACTCACGGGGGTACGGTTGTCGTATCCCGAGCTCGCGCAGTAAATCCCGGCTGCCAATAAAATCTAGGCGAGCCCGAAGTTTCCTGATTTCCTTCATTGCTTATTTGGCTTCGTCTCCCGCGGAAGGGCAGATAAGCTAGGCAGGGGGTGACTACCGCCCATGGGTGGAGCGGTTGAGTTAGAATCCGCGTTGGTCCTCGGGTCCAAACTTGCTTGTCCAGAAGCCCTTGATGGTTGGGAAGCCATGTTTGCTTTGATCTCCAGCATTGCCTGGGTCAGGGCTTGCATCGATGAGCTCACCGTCTGCATCAGGGCTTCCAGCACCTCGAGGCATTGTCTGTCGCTAGGGCCTTCATGATCGTCCCTGGCCATGTATACAGTCCTCATATGGGGAGAGATGGACGGGCAGTGGACGCCGCGCTTTCCGTTTTCAATTCTTGTCGGGAGTCGTCATCAGGTAGCGTGGCCTCTTTCTCGGATTCGGAGGGACTACTACCCCCAGCGTTGGAAACTACATTATTTGGATGAGGGTGGCCACCTCCAGTGATATCATAGTCCGTTTACTAGAAATCACCGCCTTCTCGAAATGCTGGGTTATTGCATAGGTCCGGAGGAGTACTACCCCTAGCTCGTATAACCCTCAAGGGTCCTAAGGAAGAACTACCCCCAAAGACCGATAGCTTTTTCTTCAAGCGGGTACCTTGGAAAATACCTTCCACAGGTTCCGCTATTGGTCCTCCTAGTAATCTTCTTCTCAATGTGCTGGTTGAGAGTGACGGACTGGAGGTGCTGGACTTCTTTTCTCCCACGACGGAAGGATCTTTCCGAGCAGAATAACATGAGACGAATGATAGCTCATTATCCTCTGGTGTTTGTATATGATCTTCGGGTTGTTGCCGGCGAGGTGCCTTTGGATGCAGTCGTTGGAATGTCAACTGCCTGTTTGTGGGTACTGCCACTTTGTTGCAGTAGCAGTTGATGATGATTTTGGTGCAGTGATGTCCTAGGGAAGATACTTCATGTGTCGCGGTTGTCTCCCTCGTCTTGCACTTGTGACTAATTACGTTGCGCAAGTCAAACGAGGGTTGGTCCACCTTTGTACCTTTTTCGTAAGCACGGGCAGACCGAGCACACTGGTGCGTGGGTGTTGCCTTTGTTCCCTGATCTAGGGTTCGTACAAAAACTTTTTCCAGATCGTCAGTGGAAGACTTTTGAGATTGACCCTGTCCATTTGCCGCTGCGGACTGGACGCATGGGCCGGCCTTATATAGCTTTCCATCAGGGGACCGCATAATGGTTAGCGGTGCCCGCTGACAGTCAGCCAACTGGACAGTTGCTTGAGCTTGACGAGCTCGCACTACCCCAGACTTCTTCGACTTAGCACGCGCAAGTGCATAGTATGAAGAGTCCATGTTTTGTTTTTCCTCAAAGCGGAGCATGGGAGCACGACCGGATGAGATTTTGTCGAAGACGGAGCTTCTGGGAGTGTCAGTGACGCATGCAGCTGAGTTGGAAGCCGAATACTACTTTCTTCTCTGCATCCTTCGTAGTGGCCGTATGGGCTGCGCGTCAACCTCCAAACTCTTGGCATCATATTATTTTTCTCTACCAGAGTTCGGGTGTTGAGTACTCTCATTTTCAGGCAAGGAGGCCGCATGAGCAGGGACAGCCAGACTGGACGCATGTGGTGCGTCTTCAGTATCGGAGAGAGAGAGGGAGTACAAGCTCCGCGGTTAGGTTAGGCGCAGCGGCCTTTGCTACCCATGTCATGCGGGTCTTCAAGTGCTGAGAACCCTTCTGGTTGGAAGGGGCTACCGCATAAGAAGTGGACGCATAATGTATGGTCCCTGCGGCAGAGAGAGAGAGAGAGACGGAAAGTGCGTGCTCCGTAGTTGGGTGAGATGCATCGACCTTTGCTACCCATGTCCTATAGGTCTTCCTAGGCTTTGCCAACCTTGGAGAAGCGCCACCCTTAGAGAGCATATTCTTAAAAGCTTGCTGGTCGAAGCGGACCACCAGTATTCTTTGAGTCGACTCGAGCTTGGCTGCATCGGATTGTGCTACAACTTTCTTAACAAAGGAGAAAGAATCCCCCAGCAGATTTTTCACCTTGTTCGCCATTAAATGAGTTTGTGTAAAACTTTGTATTTAAAGAACGAAGAAGAGTACAAAAAATCCTAAACAGGATTGTCTAAGTACAATATTTTATTCTGGGTGTGGCAATGGACAATGAGTGTTATGGCGGCTCCTTTACTCCGTTGACTATCCGATGCAGGGCGAAGAAGCTTATGCTCTTTCTTTGCTTGGCTCTGTATGCTCTATGTTCCTCCTCTCCCCCCTGTCTGTGTCTTTTTTTCTTTTTTATCTGTCTTTGGGTATATATATAGTCATCCTTGGGCGTGTATATGTTTTGGGCCGCATGGATGCTGGAGGGTACCACGTGTACCTTCTTAACGAGGTACAACTATAACCGTGATCAGGCCAAGATAACATGTGGGTGTTTGTTGGGATTGTTTGTTGCTGAAGATTGGGGCGGTTCTCGTCCTTTTGTGTGCTTAACCTGGTTAATTGTGACATATGGCCCATACTTGGTTAGAGAGAGCTACTTCAGTTGTAACGACTAGACTTAGTCTTCATGTAGTCTGAAACACATGTGGCCAGAACCACATGGGACGCCTGGAGTCTGGGATGCATGGGGTCAGAGATGCATGAAACGCAGGGAATCTAGGACGCATGTGTAGTACCCTGCTCCGCATAGGCACTATGTACAAGTGATATCACTTTGCTTGCTAGAGCGAAAGTCTTCTCGGAGAGTTTCTGATAGAAACACAAAATGATTGATCTAAGTGAGTGGACAGAACTTCATTCTCTGATTCTTGCACGCCTTAATAATGAATATGAGTTTTTGCAATGCTTGTTTACTTAATAAGATAATGTTCGCATTGGTAATGATAGAACGGGAACCTTCATGCTTAACTAGAAAACTTGTATGCTTGTCTAAGAAATTGCCATGCTAAGTCAAGAATGAAATGTTGCATGCTTAGTTACACTGACACTGTTATCAAACGAACCATTGCCATGCTAAAAAGATAAGTAAATAAATTTCTTAAACAAGCCCCTTTGTCATATGCTAAGTAAGAGTAGAATTGCATACTTTAGTAAAAAGAGAGAGAAGAACTACTATCATGCTTTCTTACATAGAGTTTTCTCGCATGTTTTCTATCATATTGAAAGAGATAGATATTGCATGCTAGTTGTTATGAAAATCATTATCGTGCTTGTTAATATATGTTTCGCTTGCCTGTTTTCTTATATCGAACTGCTATAAGTGATTGATTCGTATAAGCAGAGACTAATACTGCGCCCTGAGGTACTGTTCTTGTGATCTAGTAGGGTGTACTATTAGTTGTGTGAAAGAAGATTGAACCTATCGCTCGTTTTGAAAAGAAGAAAATATATGTTTTGCTTGATCATTGCTTGCTTGCATTATTGATGTTTCATGTCATGCATTGGTCTCAGACAACTTGTGTACAAGAGTCATCTCTCGAACAGTTCCTGGGGCACTGGGAATCGGTCGGTCCGGAAAAGATTTTGTTGCATCCTGAGGATACGGTCCTATGGGATCTAGTGGGATATTTTTTCTATTAGTGTTGTGCGAAACCCATGATGTCACAGTTGCTAGTATTCGTGTATGTTGGTGAAGAGCTGAACCTTGAGTCACAGTTGTCGATACACGCGCGTGCTAGTGCTGAGCTGAACTTTGAGTCACCCCTGCTAATCATAGGGCTACCCATGGGCCATCATGTAGTTAGGGTGCATGCTAGGTTAGCCTTCTTGCATACCTAACTGTTTGATGCAGAGACGAACAAGGAATAGAACATATATATTTTATGCAAATTGTTGCTAACTTGTATTTCTACTGCAGGGATAACCGTTCGGCAAAGGATAAGAATCACTGAATAAGTGATGCATTGATTTTTTATTATGCTTTGAATCTTGTTTTGTCCCTAGACTTGCATGTTTTACTTAATGTTTCACGGTTGCCCCTTAGTAATGAATTAATCAGTCCACTAGAATAATTTGTGTTCCTAAAGAGTTAGTAAATATGGTGCACGATACATGCTGTGCACTGCACGATAGAACACTGTCCCGATTGTATGCTTAAATGTTTAAACATGCAAACTGTTTCCAAAGCTATATTTTCGAAAGAAGTAAACTGACTCTAACCCTGTGCTGCATGAAATAAACCTAGGTAAAAGTAGCAAGATCACTAGTAATGTAATATTTTGTCACATGCTTACTTAGTGTTGGTTTCAGGGAGTGTTGCTTCTTTTCGTTGATTTTATACTCACCAGTACTTTCTCTAAAGTGCTGACCCACCAATAGTTTTCTTGTTCGCAAGTGCTGGATCGCCCGAGAAAGCGATAGCCGTGCCTCATCCCTAGGACCCAAAAATCTGGAGTCGATGCCTTGAGCCATATCGAATTGTGCTTTGAGTGCTTTTGTATAAAGGGATATAATGTATGGAACGATGTCATTGTAATCGAGAGAAAGAGAGCTTGAGCGAATTAAAATCTTGGCCAAGTGCCGCTTGTATCACATCTTGATTATCAATAAAGAGCTTATTTTCTTATGCCATTGTGTTCTTTACTTATCTGTAATATGTGCCGCTGCTTCCGTCTTGAATAGCTTACTTGCCCTTGTTCAAGCTTTGGCCTTGTGCAAGTACAACTTAGGTTTGCACGGCATCACGCCCGAGTGAGGACAGTCGGTCCCGCAAAGACCCAAGCGAGGACGAACGGCCCTGAGGGATCGAGGCATGACATAATGGTATCAGAGCAACTCGATTATTTGCCCATTCTGTTGCCTTCGACTCAGAGATGTCCCCAGTATCATGCTGAAATGAGCGTTTCATATAATAAGTCCATATATATTCTCAAAGATGCACACAAAAGTTTTCTTGTTTGCTTTCTTGTTGTTTGGAGATATGATTTCATGATTCCTGATTTGCTTGTGTTTTTTGATTGAGAATGGTGAGGGATGACGACTAGCGCTGCTCTAGATTTTGTAAGTTTCTCCTTGAGTTTCGAGGATGAAACTTTTGTCGGTGGATAAGTATGTAGTGCCCCGCTCCGCGTAGACACTATGTACAAGTGATATCGCTTTGCTTGCTCGAGCGAAAGTCTTCTCAGAGAGTTCCCGATCGAAATACAAGATGATTGATCTAAGTGAGTAGGCAGAACTTCATTCTCTGATTCTTGCATGCCTTAATAATGAATCTGAGTTTTTTCAATACTTGTTTGCTTAATAAGATAATATTCGCATTAGAAATGATAGAACGAGAATCTGCATTCTTAATTAGAAAACTTGTATGCTTGTCTAAAAAGAGAGAGAACCTTGCCATTCTTAGTCAAGAAAGAAATGTCGCATGCTTAGTTACACTGACACCGCTATCAAACGAACCCTTGCCATGCTAAAAGATAAGTAAAGGAATTGCTTAAACAAGCCCCTTTGTCATATGCTAAGTAAGAGTAGAATTGCATGCTTTACTAAAAAGAGATAGAAGAACTACTATCATGCTTGTTTACATAGAGTTTTCTCGCCTGTTTCCTATCGTACTGAAAGAGATAGATATTGCATGCTAGTTGTTATGAAAATCGTTATCGTGCTTGCTAATATATGTTTCACTTGCCTGTTTTCTTATATCGAACTACTATAAGTGATTGATTTGTATAAGCAGAGACTAATAATGAGTCCTGAGGTACGGTCCTTGTGATCTAGTGGGGTGTGCTATTAGTTGTGTGAAAGAAGATTGAACCTATCGCTCATTTTGAAAAGAAGAAAATATATGTTTTGCTTGATCATTGCTTGCTTGCATTCTTGATGTTTCATGTCATGCATTGGTCTCGGACAACTTGTGCACAAGGGTCATCTCTCGAACGGTTTCTGGGACACTGGGAATCGGTTGGTTCGGAAGAAATTTTGTTGCATCCTGAGGATACAATCCTACAGGATCTAGTAGGATGTTTTGTCTATTCGTGTTGTGCGAAACCCATGATGTCACAGCTGCTAGTATTCGTGGTGTGTTGGTGAAGAGATGAACCATGAGTTACAGCTACCGATACACGCGCATGCTAGTGCATAGCTGAACCTTGAGTCACCGCTGCTAATCATGGGACTACCCATGGACCATCATGTAGTTAGGGCGCATGATAGATTAGCATTCTTGCATACCTAACTGTTTGATGCAGAGACGGACATGGAATTGAACATATATGTTTATGCAAATTGTTGCTAACTTCTTTGTCTGCTGCAGGGATAACCGTTCGTCGAAGGGTAAGAATCACTGAATAAGTGATGCATTGAATTTTGATTTTGCTTTGAATATCGTTTTGTCCCTAGACTTTCATGTTTCACTGCTGCCCCTTAGTAATGAATTAATGAGTCCACTAGAATAACTTGTGTTCCTAAAGAGTTAGTAAATATGGTGCACGATACATGCTGCACACTGCACGATAGAACACGGTCCCGATTGTATGCTTAAATGTTTGAACTTGCAAACTGTTTCCAAAGCTATATTTTCGAAAGAAGTAAACTGACTCTAACCATGTGCTGCATGAAATGAACCTAAGTAAAAGTAGCAAGATCACTAGTAATGTAATGTTTTGCCACATGCTTACTTATTATTAGTTTCAGGGAGTATTGCTTTTGTTCGTTGATTTTATACTCACCAGTACTTTCTTCAAAGTGCTGACCCACCAACAGTTTGCTCGTTTGCAGGTGCTGGATCGTCCGAGGAAGCAATAGCAGTGCCTCATCCCCAGGACCCGAAAAACTGGAGTCGATGCCTTAAGCCGTATCGAGTTGTGCTTTGAGCTGCTTTTGTATAAAGGGATGTAATGTATGGAACGATGTCATTATAATCGAGAGAAAGAGAGCTGGAGAGAATTGAAATCTCGGCCAAGCGCCGCTTGTATCACATCTTGATTATCCATAAAGAGCTTATTTTCTTATGCCATTGTGTTCTTTACTTTTCTACAATATGTGTCGCTGCTTCCTTCTTGAATAGCTTACTTGCCCTTGTTCAAGCATTGGCCTTGTGGAAGCATAACTTAGACTTGCACGACATCACGCCCGAGCGAGGAAGGTCGGTCCCGCAAGGACCCAAGTGAGGACGAACGGCCCTGCGGGATCGAGGCGTGACAGCATGGGCCAGAGACGCATGGACCGCATAGACTCTGGGACGCATGGTCCAGAGACGCGTGGAGTCTGGGACGCATGGGCGAGTACTTCCTGGTCCGCATGGAGTCTGGGACGCATGGGGTCCTTGTTTGTGCTGTACACGTGGCGCTACACATCCGGCAAAAAGTGAAGCTATGTGCTAACGTGAGACTTCTGTCGTTTAGTGTGTTCACGTCTTTTGAGGCATTTCAGAAGATCCTTTTGTCAGGATTCTGTATCCGAGGTGATCCGGTTGTCAGGATGCCACGCCAGGTCCATTTTCGGTCAAGTTGTTTCAGTTGATTGGGATGCATGGATGTAGCCTTATTGGACCACATGTTGACTCTGTGGCCTAATTTTAGCCTTCTTTTAGGGGCGCATGGATGTTGGACACATGAACGCGTGCTTCCTGTTGACACAAAGTGGTCACAGTCAACTTGATTATGATAATCGTCAAACATCAGATCAAAAATACAGATGAAGCAGATACTCGATGCAAAGCATATCAACTCCGTCAGTACTAAAGTCAGACTCTGCAACAGCTATTGGTTTCTATTCAAATATAATATTTTATTCATTTGAGTCTAGGACTGATGTAAGCTGAGACTCACTGGAAAAACCCAAGTACCTATACCCACATATCTAGTCCACTCAAATGAACCAAAGAACCTATCCACCAAATCAGGCCACATTCATTTACAAAGTCAACCATACTAAGAGGCTGAACTCGGGCCTAACTCGTGCCAAACTCGGTTACCCTTTTGGTATGAAATCAACCAGTTCAATAGCTCCAGATTTCTTGGCCCAATGGTTAAAAATTTGAATTAAACTCCATCCGAATTCTGGCCGAATTCTATTTGCCTACACCCTATAAATAGGATTGGAATTCTTCATTCTACCAACAACTCAACCATTCTTAAGTCTTCTATCCTATTGTGAGCAAACCCCTAAAGCCTTAAACTTCCCATCTCAAAAAGTAACTACCTAGCCTTCCTAGTGCCAAGTGCGATCTTGGTCTAGAAATCTTCAGATTTGTAAAGAGCTTTGTTCCATTAGTTACTTTCTCTATCAAGCTGTGAAGTTACGAGACTTCGGATCAAAACTTGTGATGTAAAAAAGTGGCAAGCCTTCGGATCAAAGCTTGTGATTCACTATTGGTGATTATAGTGGATACAACTGTGAGCTTGAGTTTTCGGGACTGGACTAGTCCTCTCAGAGGAAAACTAGTATACATCTTGGTGTTTGCATTTTCTTTCTCTCACTCTATTGCATATGTTCATAACACTGCTAGTAGTATCACTTACACATGAGATACATTTAACTGCTAGTAGTTGATTACCATTGCATGCTATAGAATTATATTTTAACAGGTAATTTTATTCTGCTGCATACACACACTATATTCACCCCTCTAGAGTTGCCATACACGGTCCTACAATTGGTATCAAAGCAGGTACTCATACATTAGAACTATTACTGATATTGATTGCTCATACAATTGGTATCAGAGACGGTAGTCTCTTATTTAGTTTCTGATATCAATTGCTCCTACAATTGGTATCAAAATATGTACTCTTATATTGGAACGTTTACTGATACCATTTGATCCTCAATTGGTATCAGAGCAGGTGCTCTCTTTATATAGATATTGCTGATGTCATTTGCTCCTCAATTGGTATCAGAACTGGTACTCTTTAACTATTGCTCATAATAAAAGCAAGTTCTCTTGATTACCGGATTAACATCCAAAGAGTATAACATATGGCAATAACAAGATAACTATTTTCCATCAATGGTGAAAGCCAACTTCTTGATAAGCCACCTGTTTTTAACAGCACTAACTACTTATTTTGGAAAATACATATGAGTGCTTTTCTAAAATCTCTTGGCTCTAACTTATGGACTTACGTTACTAATGGTTACAAAAGAGTTGACAAAGCAGATAATGAATATACCGAAGATGAAAAGAAAGCAGCAAGCGATAATACAAAGGCAATGTACATGCTCTACTGTACTCTAGGAGAAGACGAATTCAAACTTATCTCCAAGTGCAAAACATCATATGAGATATAGAAAATGCTGGAAGAAACCTATGGAAACAACGAAGAAGTTGAAAAATAACCTCATAATGTTGCAATCTTGTATCAACATGAAAAAGCTATATGTACAAAGAAATATGCAGACATTCAGTGCAACAATGATAAAAGCAAGGAAGATAATGTTGCAAACTTATGCCTAAGTGAAAGTCTAGCAATCAATGCAAGCATCCAGTACGAGAATGACAAAAACCTTCAACATACGACAGACTTGTGTTTAATGGTAAGCGAGGTAAATAATGACTCTCTAGCAAAAGATATTTCGTATGATGAATTATCTGATGCTTTTAATGATTTGTTTGAAGACTATAATAAGCTTAGAAATAACTATAAAAAGCTCAAAAAGATATCAAATCTTATCAGCTTAAGAATGATCATTTTATTTGCTTACTTAAGGAAGCTAGAGAAAACTTCTCTTCTGATGAATCAATTAAAATCTCCAAACTTGAGCTTAGCTTACAAGAAGCTCTTGACTGCTTTGATGAAATCAATCAAGAAAATGCTAAACTTAAGGAGGACTTAAAACAGGAAAATGAGAAGTACTCTAATGCCTCACTTAAGATAGATGCTCTTACTGCTAAATATGATGATTTATATGCCACCTCTAAAAAGTTAGAGATTAGATTGGGAAAGCAGGTCTTATAACCTACTATTCAGTCTAACATGAGACACATGGCTAAACAAAAAGCACTCACAACAAGACACCAGCAAGCAAACCAAATGCTTCACACTTTCATGCATGTAGAATACAACATACTTCACACAATCATGTATTTTATTACAAATATCCACGCATGACATGTCACACTACTACACATACTCATCCTTCTATACCCAACACAAATGTATATGCTATATGTCATTATTGTGGTTTAAAAGGACACATTACGCATCAGTGTAAGGCTAGAAAATTGGTTGATATGAATATGTATAAGTGGATTCCTAAAGCTAACAAATACGAATCCAAATTCTGGATACCAAAATCTTGTTCTAATCATATAGGTGGAACGATTTGCGGCAAGACGTAATGGTAAAGGAGAAAGTTGGTGATTGCAAAAATCTAAATGGATATTCTCATAAGCAATTGTACCAACAATGAAACATGACTATTAAGTCATTATGGTAACACAATTTTCATATTCATAGTAGTATACTGTACCCATTCAATTCATTGAAATATGGTAGTATAATTGTTCTTAGACTGTGTACGAAGAAAACTCTTGTTAAATAATTCTTCAATATTATGCTCTAAAGGTATATAAATTATTGTTAAAAATCCTAAAGGGTCCTTCTGTCAATAAGGTATAAACAGCCTTAAGTGACACGGTACTTAAGTGTCTTCGGACCACCGCTAGCTGGGAACCGGTCCCTACAGCTAATTAATAATAACAAAAATACCTCACTGAGTAATGATATACAAAGAGGTATTTACAAATATTTTCTATGTACAATTATCATTCATTCAGTAATTGACTGCATATAAATTCTTTTAAATGACTTGTCTAAAAGCAATGACTGATAATAGCCTGTCATAGTTATAGACCTCATATATTTTATACTTGTATTATTATAAGATCACTTATATGTTTTTCATATAACTATTATAGCATTTTACAAAAAAAAATATTTTCAAAATCCTGAGCTATCAGAACTCGGACAAAGTTCGGTCCAAACTTGATCCAAATTCGGTTCATGTATTCTTATATAATAGCAGCAGCCACGGATTTGATCTCATTACTTCATCCTCCCAAACCCTTCTTATCAAAACCGAGAACAAACATTTTCCTCCCAGACCCTAGTTTTGTGATCTCCTTCTACAAAGGCTTTTTCTCTCTCAACTTGAGATCTAAGGCTCTTGGTGAAATTCTCCTTCATCTCCTTCAAACTTTTTAAGGTACAATCTTCATATTCTCAAACCCTAATTCATGGCTCCTAAATTTGGGATAAAAAAGAGAAAAGCAAATGAAGCTTCCTCTTCTCAACCCTCTAGTGATGATGCTATATATTCCTTATTTTCTCCTAATATTCCAAACCCAGGAGAATATGATGATTTCATGTTTACTTCTATTGATGCCTCAAATCTATGGTTCAATTACTTTGTGCGAAGAAATATTTGCAAGGGCAATCTTATTAATTTCACTACTTTTCATGCCCAAAAATCTAAACTTGTAGAATTCCATCTTCATCGTCTAGTCAAAACTAGAAAACCCATATATTTGAATATCATTCGCATGTTTTACTATAATCTATCTCATGATCAATGGTCTATCTCTTCGAGAGTGGGTGTAATCGATATTGAATTTGACGATAGAACCTTGGGTAAAATTCTTGAAATCCCTAATGAGGGAGATGCCCTAGTGGAGATCGACAAACTCAATCTCAGAGACGACATCACTCTTGACTCTTTCAGGGACATAGTTTGCGCCCCTCATCCTTGTCCTGATAAAAAGTTTCATGCTCGTTATTTTAACCAATACTTTTACGAACTTCACCGTGTCATATACTCTGCTATCATTCCCAAGCAAACCTCCAAAGATGATCTGACCTATAGGGAGATGTCTGCTTTATATCACTTCTACACATCCACTTCATTTAGCCTTCCTAAAACCATGATTCGGCAGATGATTGATTGTTGTAAACACAAACGTCAACTTTCTTATGCCATGTATCTACCACTCATCTTTGAGCACTTTCACATTCCTATGGAAGAACCCACTTATCTATCTGAGCCAGCCTATCTGACCAAAGCCTGCAGGATTCATACTATTTCTCTCGTTCCTGATGTGGATGACTCATCCAGATCTGATTCTGATGCACCAGCTGATCTAGCCCCAGCTCCTCCTGCTTCCACTCCTACTCCATCATCCTCTGCACAGCCTGCTACCTTGGACTCTATCCAAAAGATGTTCCGCGAGAAATTCAGGTTGCAAAACAAGATGATAGCTGCTCAACACCAGGAGAAGAATACTATGATTATCACTCGGCTTCGCGACCAGTCTTATCGCACCACTATTCAGGCTCACACTTTAGCCAACTCCCTGGCAGATCTTCATTATCACCTAGTCCATCATCCTACTGCACCTCACCCAGTGGCTCAGGATCCTTCTCGCTCAGGCTATAGGATCGATGACCCATTTGTTCAGTAGTACTTCGACCCTACCGAGCATACTTTGATGATCACCTGCCTGCTGATGCTGTTGATGATGATTTGTGATAGTTTCTTGTGGCTATGCGGATGTATTAGTTTTTCTATTTTCAGTGTACTAGAAATATTTGCTAAAAAATGTTCGTAAAACTTTTATGCTATTTTAGTTACCTGAATCTAAATATTTACTAGTCTTATTACTTATTAAAATAATGCATGTTCTAGTCTTTTTCCAATTTGTCATAATCACTCATTACGGGGGAGTTTTTATTTCCTACTATGATATATTGACAAAGGGGGAGAAATGACAAAATGTGATAACAAAATGTTTCGATTATAGCTAATGTATGGTTGATAACATATAACTGTGATATATTTTGTTGATATATCTGCACCTAATTTTTCTATAAAGAAATAACAAGTTACAGGTCATTCAAATGCTCCAGTTCAAAGGAAAGATCTACTTATGGGAGAGTTTTTTCTAAAAATCTAGTTTTTGACGAAAAGATCTACATTCAAAGAAACTTCGTTTATGTTTCAACTATTTGCATCAAGGCTACATCAGATTCACCATATGTGTATTTTGGCATAGTTTGTCAATTATCATAATGGGGGAGATTGTTGACACAAAGTGGTCACAGTCAACCTGATTCTGATAATCGTCAAACATCAGATCAAAAACACAGATAAAGCAGATACTCGATGCAAAGCATATCAACTCCGTCAGTACTAAAGTCAGACTCTGCAACAACTATTGGTTTCTATTCAAATATAATCTTTCATTTATTTGAGTCTAGAACTGATGTAAGCTGAGACGCACTGGCAAAACCCAAGTACCTATACCCAGATACATAGTCCACTCAAATAAACCAAAGAACCTATCCACCAAATCAGGCTACATTCATTTACAAAGTCTACCATACTAAGAGACCGAACTCGGGCCGAACTCATGCCGAACTTGGACCGAACTCGGTTACCCTTTTGGTATGAAATCAACCAGTTCAATAGCTCCTGATTTCTTGGCCCAATGGTTAAAAATTTGAATTAAAGCCCGTTCGAATTTTGGCCGAATTCTGTTTGCCTACACCCTAAAAATAGGATTGGAATTCTTTATTCTAACAACAACTCAACCATTCTTAAGTCTTATATCCTATTGTGAGCAAACCCTTAAATCCTTAAACTTTCCATCTCAAAGAGAAACTCCCTAGCCTTCTTAGTGCCAAGTGCGATCTCGGTCTAGAAGTCTTCAGAGTTGTAAAGAGCTTTGTTCCATCAGTTACTCTCTTTATCAAGATGTGAAGTTGTGAGAGTTCGGATCAAATCTTATGGTGTAAAGAAATGGCAAGCCTTTGGATCAAAGATTGTGATTCACTATTGGTGATTATAGTGGATACAACTCCGAGCTTGAGTTCTCGGGACTGGACTAGTCCTCTTAGAGAAAAACCAGTATACATCTTGGTGTTTGCATTTGCTTTCTCTTACTCTATTGCATATGTTCATAACACTGCTAGTAGTATTACTTACACATGAGATACATTTTAATTGCTAGTAGTTGATTACCATTGCATGCTATAGAATTATATTTTAACAGGTAATTTTATTCTGCTGCATACACACTCTATTCACCCCCCTCTAGAGTTTTCATACACGGTTCTACACTGCCAAGATGGTACTTTTAAGACTTGGCTCAACCATTTTGGGAAGCTTAACCGCCTTCATGCAGACTTCTTGGGAACTTAACCGTTTGGTTGCATGCAGACTTCTCGAAAGCCAAACCGTCGGATTCGCCCTTTCTAGGTTCATCATTGCAATTATTGCCGCCACGTGAACCGTCGCTCTCTTCTATAAATACCATTATCGTGTTCTATTTCGTGAAACATGTCATCTGTCACTCCTCGTTCCCGATATACGCATTTGGAACGTATTTTATTTTAGCATGATTGCATGTGCATGGAGACTAGACTCATTCTTTGGTTTAACCTGATTCATGGTTTAATTTGTGGGTTGGTTCAACTCATGAGAACCTTTGGTTCAACCCTTAACCCTACCATATATAACCCAACATTCTCTCTCTCTCTCTCTCTCTCTCTTCACAGTTTTATCTCCCCATTTCCATAGACAAGTACACCTTGCATGAGAAATGGAGAAACCTTATATATTATTGTTCTATTATATTTATTATGTGTTTTTAATCACTTTTAGTTCTTAGAGTTTTCTGTTTTGATGGATGGATTAGTGTAGATCTATATTTTTAAACTTAGGTTTTTCATGGATTTTATGAGTTTTTCTTGGTTTTGATCTATTAAACCTGTGTCTTTGAAAACTAGTTTTTGTTACATGATAGAGCTTTCAATTTAGAGTATTTTGGATTTTGGTTCAACCGATTTGGACTTAAAATGATGATTTTATGAACAAAACAAGATTTTAGTTTTTGGAGCTTTTTCGCCATGGCCGAACCTGCTGTTGGAGAAGAAGAAGTTCCCATGCGGCCAGGGAGCATATGCTACTGAGAATGCCATGCGGCCTGAGAGGGTTATGAGGCCTAAACTCTTACCGCATACTAACAGCATGCGTCCATCTTGTTGGACGCATGACTGCTGATTTACACAAGTGTCCTTGAACACCTTGTGCTTTCACTTGCTGAATGAATGAGAAATTTGCTAAGTCCAAGAGAACTCCATGCGGCATTGAACCCCATGCGACACCGACACCCATGGGCCTGGAGAGCATGCGACCTCTATTTTTCTTGGACGCATGGCTCTGAACCATTGGCACTTATTTCTATGGTTTTGTCTTTTCTTCCTGACACACTTTATGGCTTATCACATCTGTCATATCAGTTACTTTTTGTCACATTACTGACACTCTATTTATTGCCCGTCACTTCATCACTAGTCCCAAGGAGTAGACCTTAACCCTGAGTATGCGACCAAGTGGTCCATGCGGCCTGACATCATGCGGCCTGACTTTTCATGCGGCCTGATTTCATATGCGGTCTGACTTCATGCTGCCTGACTTCCCATGTGGCCTATAGACCCATGCAGCCCTGCTTATTGATTGAATATTTTCTTGATTCATGTGACCCAATGTATAATTGGTAATTGGACTCGAATATTGTATCCTTGTTGATACCACTATTGCCAATTAATTGTTCATGATTTAATGCGCGCCAAGGTGAGACACATCGTGTCACGTGTTAAGTGATAATATTTGGGTTGTGCATCGAGAATGCCTCTAAATTCCTGAATGCGTGATATTATAAATATATATTATTTTCCCAGCACGGACATAATAAGTGAGTCAACTACCAAAGCGTGGCTAGGATACTGATTGTCTTAATGTTTCACACGCTCGAGTGAATCCAGATTTGACTTCCATGAATTCGTATCTAGCGTGCCCGTACTTTATACGATATCTTAAAAAAAATTCTCATTTGACCACGTCTTGAGATTTCAAACACAACATAGGGCTAATTAGGTAACTAAAAGTGGTAGTAACATTGGAGGGAACGGTATCCCGAGATCATGCCAATGAACCTTCCAACAGAGATTCATTCTAGTGCGATATGGGATGGCCACCACACATACTGTATATCATCTGCCTTAGTGGAGTGCAGTATCTGACTTATTATTATGTCGAGCCACTGTTTTAATATAGCAACACTGAAACTGCTAATATCGTATTTTTAGCGCAGTGACCCTACCGGGGACTAGTGCATCCTGCAAGTGCCTGTTTTATTTATTTCGTTCGGTTAGCTCATGTTCGGCACTGGCGTGATCTGAGGATACTTATTATACATTATTCTGAGATAACCTCAGACTCCTAGCAAGCCGTACAAATGATTGGCCGATATAAGAAATGGACTTGGCTGGGATTATATTATTCAGCTAGTAGCCTAGAAAAATGACCTATCATAGTGTAATGGTTCACCCTTGTCCTTGTTTGGTTGTAGGGTTGAGCCTTAGTGCTAGGATATGCCATGGACCTAAGTTACGACACTGAACATATGTATTGTTATATGTTTTTCTTGGGTTTTTGTTTCTCCATTTCGTGCTTCTTTTGTGGTACTTGCTATTTGGGGTCTAACCCCACTGGTTTTGTATGACCAGGTTTTGAGCCAGCACTTCAGGATCTAGCGTACCTTCCCTCAACTCATGGCGCATAACAGAAACATGGCCGTAGGGGATAGCGAGTGGGTTTTCTTCTTCCCTGCTCGTCATTGCATATTTACTTCTTTTGGGCGTTTAGCCACCGACACCTGTTAGCCGGCTCGTCTGGACATTAGTTTTCCTTATATGAGATTATATTAAATTCGACAACAGCTGATCACTGTCATGTACTTTTGTTACTCTTCCAGCTTCTTATTTTTGCACAACTGGACTCTAGAATATTTTGAGAAAGCGTTTGGGACACTTTATTGCTTATCACATATGCTCTATGCTTATTGTTTCTTGTTTGAAAGATTGAGACATATAAGTTCTTGACCCTAGGAGACTTGATTGTAGCATGCACCCCCTTATTTTGTACAGTCGTGATCACGTACGACGTATAGTAGCTTGTATGGATAGCTGGCCATGTCCGTCTCCGTATTCCGGTACTGGAACGTGACAAGGTTTTAGTGGTGGCCCATGTAGGTCTGTTCTTCAGACTTGTGGGGTGTCATGGTCATAGGAGTCTCAATCAAACATGATCCTCCTTGAAACTCTGAATTCATTCTCTTCAATACTCAGCTTGAACTTTTTCAGATTGATTGCTTCCTTGTTCCTTCTTGTTCTGTTCTTGATTGTTTCTTGTGCTCTTCTTTAGGGCTTCTCCTTCCCCCGATGTTGCAGCAACAGGAGAGACAGAGTTTCCAGTGGAACGAAATCCTGTGGAACCCCAGCCAAGGATCCAATTTGAGCCCACGATAAATAGGACAGAGCAACAGGCTCCAGGTGTCCCCGTGCCTCCCGCAGTGCCGGCAGTATTAGATACCCCGACCTTGCTTGAGATTATCCGTGGATTGTTGGCTTTCTAACAACACCAAATAGTTGTGCAACAACAACAACAACATCAGCAACAATAGCTCCAACATCAGGAACATAATTTCCTATTGAACCAAGGGTTGCAGATGGCCATAGAACGAGGCGGGAGAACAGATTCTGGGATATCTGTTAGATTTTGCAGACTGAACCCCAGATACTTCGATGGCACGGAGGACGCAATCACGGCAAACGATTGGCTCCAGGATATTGAGACCATTCTGACAGCAGAAGTTTCGGTCGAGGAACATGTTGACCTGGTTCGCCTACAACTCTAAGATCTGGCAAGACATTGGTGGGCCACGATGGAGGTAGGATTGAGGCATCATATTTCATGGGAGGATTTCAAGACCTGGTTCATGGTGAAGTACTTTAGGATTGTGGCTCGATGTGAGTTGCAGCAAAGGTTCATTAACCTCAAGCAAGCTGGAAGGACAATAGACTGCTATGCGGCAGAATTTTGACGCCTTAGCAGATTTGCTCCAATCATGGTGGCAACAGAGTTGGAGAAGGTAATGAGATTCCAGCAGGGACTTCACTTAGACATCTTGCACATGGTAGAGGTGTACGACTACCAGACCTTCGAGGCGGTATTGATAGCAGCTAAGAGGGTTGAGCTTACTTCTCAAATGATAGCATCAATAAGAGTGGATCGGAAGAGGCCTCATGGACAGAGTAATGAGGGAGGACCAGTACCCCGAACGTCAGCACCATCACCTACGTTTGTATACATGATTCAGCGCCACGGAGGATAGCAGTTTCAACAGTGACAGTACCAGCTCGACAACAGCAACAGAGGCAGCAACAGCAACAGCAACAGCAGCAGCAACAACGACGGAGAGCGCCGGCATGTTGTACCTACTATGGCAAGGAAGGTCATACCTGGGATGTTTATCGGGCAGCTAACGGACTATGTTTGAGATGTGTGAGCCCTAATCACAAGGTTGCCACGTGCCCATTGGTGCAGAGGCCAGGAAGGCCAGTACAATAGTTTCATGCATTGCCAGCTCCAAAGGCAGTGCAGCAAGGAGGACCAGCAGTAGCAGCACGGCCTTTAGCTCAACGTCCTTTGCCGACGCAGGCCCAACTTTATAGGTAGCAATAGCATAATCAGCAGGGGCCGCAACCACGACAGCAAGAAAGACAATAGCATGGAGCTCAACAAGGCCAAGGATAAGCACTCACCTTGTCTTTGGATGAAGCAATGGTGTCGGGCGACGTAGTGGCAGGTAACATTTTTGTTATAAGCTTTACTGTCATAGCTTTAATTGATTCTGGAGCTTCTCACTCATTTATATCTGTACAATATGCGATACATATTGGATTAAAGTTTGAGGCATTGCTAGCGAGGCTGAATATACTCACTAGCAGTGAGATCATAGAAGTTAGTATCGTGTGCCTAACATGTCCAGTCATAATATGTGGGCATTTATTACCTGCAAAGTTGATTGAGTTTCCTATGGGTACTTTGACGTTATCTTGGGTATGGACTGGTTGAGAGACAGTCATGCAATGATAGACTGTCGAGAGGGTAGAGTGTTGTTTAGAATTTCCGATCTAGAAGAGTTTGTCCTTAGCAGAATAGTAAGAGACCAGCACAAGGGAGGAGTCGCAACAGTAGCAAAGAAAGCAAACTTGCTGCCCAAGATAGTTGAAGAGTTCATGGATGTCTTTCCCAATGATCTTTCCGGATTACCCCCAGTTAGAGCAGTAGAGTTCTGTATAGAGTGGATGCCAGGAGCATAATTAGTATCCCAGAAGGTGTACCCAATATCACCATCAGAACTTGATCAATTATATCGACACGTGGAAGAACTAAAGACGAAGAAGTTTATTCGGACCAGTGCATTACCATAGGGAGCACTAGCATATTGGTAAAGAAGAAGGATGGATCGACGCTGTTGTGTATGGATTACAGGAGGCTTAATGCAGTAACCGTGAAGAATAAGTACCCATTACCAAGGATTGATGATTTGTTTGACCAATTGAGTAGAGCAAGAGTCTTCTCCAAGATAGATTTACGATCAGGATATCATCAGGTATGAGTTTGAGAGCAAGATATACCGAAGACAACATTTTGGTCACGATATGGGCATTACAAATTCTTACTTATGCCATTCGGACTGATTAATGTTCTAGCGGTATTCATGGATTTGATGAACCGTATTTTCATGCCTTACTTAGACCTATTTGTGGTAGTATTCATCGATGACATCCTGGTATATTCTTGTAATGAGGAGAAGCATGAAGAACATCTCAGGATAGTTTTGCAAACTTTGAGGGAGCACCAGTTATATAGGAAGCATAGTAAGCGTGAGTTTTGGCTGGATCGCATATCCTTTCTTGGACATATTATTTCTGGAGCAGGAGTGTCAGTTGATCCCAAGAAGGTAGAGGCATTAGAGAACTGGCCAGTTCCAAAGACAGTGTGTTTGATGATAAACAAAAGAATGAAAACTAGGTTTATACGAAACCCTTTCTTTGTTTACAAACAAGAAAAAAGAGTACAATTAATCCTATACGAGGATGTTAAGTACAATAAAAATGATTCTGGGGAAAAATTGCTATAGGAGTCTGATCTGCGGTCGATCACTTTGTCCCTTGGACCACACGATGACGAAGAAGTGCTGTAGAAGAAGAAGAAGCTTCAAAGATTACAGAGAGGATTGAACTCTCGTTGACAAAGTTGTCAATCAACGCTCTTTGTCAGTGCTCTCTCTCTATAATCTCTTGATCTCTGATCTTGATCCTCTCTTCGATCTTTTCTGTGATCTTTCCCTCCTCTTTCCGACCCTGACCTCCTGTGACCAGAGGTCTCTATTTATAGAGATCAGTCACAGTAACTGTCCAGTCGGCATAGAAGCCAGACTGTGAAGAGAGTGGCACTCTTTACGCGGCGGTTATAATAACTGATACCCACGTCTGAATGATCTCCTGAATTCTCGTGTGACGCGTGTCCTATTATGAGGTAACGTGTATAACTGCCTCTCGAAGATCACGGCATGCAAGCCACGTAGGTAACTGCCCCTCGCGTAGAGATGGTTGGCATAAAAGCCAAATAACTGTCTTGTTGGCATAAAAGCCAAATAGTTGTCTTGTTGGCGTAAAAGCCAAGTTTTTGTCTTGTTGGCGTAAAAGCCAAATAGCTGTCTGTTGGCGTAAAAGCCAAATTCTGCGTAAAGCTTGATGTTGCATAATAGGTAACCAGCATAAAGATAGCCAATTATCCTTGCTGACTGAGGTTTTAAGCGTATTCTGGGCCAAATAGCCTTATCACATACCTTTGCAAATATAGCCTGAGTTGGCATATTTCGAGGATATAGCATACGGCGTACTCCTATAGTTGAAAATAGCCTGGTTAGCGTAAAATGCCAGGATGATGATGTGAGCATATTAGCCCTAGTTTTAGCTCTCCCAGTTATAAAAATAGAATAAAATCTCGTGCATTAAATACAGAGATCTACCCCCATCTCGCGCATTAACTACAGAGATATGCCTCAAGTTTTGTACGAAGAACAGCTTTTGACGTGGCGTCTGATTTCGTCTCATCTTGAGCGTAAAAAATCATCTCTGTCTGTGTAAAATAGGCAGCGTATTCCTTGAATGCGTAAAAATGACTTGTATCAAGAATACGTCACTAAACGACAGTCTGGGCCTCTGTGCAAAATTATCATTACAGCCGTCCTCTTGATCGTCGTGCAGTACTCTTTGTCAGGAGTCAGGTTCACTGTTTTGTCTGACAGGTTCATTCGAGGAATACGAAGAGTTCCTCGTACAACTTCACACTGCATTAAAAGCAGACATATTTTTCGCCGGAGGGAGGTGTAGCAACCTTTTTATGCCAAAACGGCCTTTGAGTGCTGCTTTACGCAGACTGTTCTGAACCATATTTTATGCCACACAGCGCTGAAGCTCTGTTTTACGCGTATAGCTCTGAAGTCATATGTTTATGCCACATAGCGTTGAAGCTCTGTTTTACGCGGGCTTCATGCATATTGGGGGTTTTACGCGTATAACTCCCCAGCGTATTTTTATGCTTCTACAAGACCCCCTTCAAAGTTTTCAAATTCCTCATAATTTGAAATACTTTGAATGAAGCATGAAATGGTCAAATTTGACTCGTTCTGCGAGGCTAATTTTTCGGAGATATTTAGGAAGTTGTTGGGATTGGGTATGTTCTCTTCTGCCTATATAAAGGCAAGCGAGTGAACCTATTTTTCCACACTTCCTTCACCAAAAAGATGGTTGCCGAGATCCATCGGGCTGACCTGAGGAAGAAGAAGATTATGCTCTTCCAGCATGTAAGGAGCCGTAAAATGAGGCATCTTCGAGCAAATATCCTCTACAACGATAGATCATGGAAGGATATCATAGCTTCCTTTGCTCGGGATAATCAGGAATTTCATATGGCAATTCGTCCAGGAGAGAGGAAGGGTCTCATCGGACCATATAGCTTGCTAGCTGTATTTTCTCCCATTATGAAGCTGGACGTAGGTAGGCAGTTTGGCCCTGTCTTCCAATATTGTGTTGGGTCTGAATCCCTAACACAATTCTAGGGCGTAGCTGCCATGAAGTATGGAGGGTGGCTTGAATAATTTAAACAGGCCCAGTTCTGTATCCTTCCGCCATTAACCATTTTCTTATTCATCGACCTCAGAAGCCGATGAAGTACCGTAGAAGAAGAAAAAGATCTCCATCAAATGAGAATCCTGGCACAATAGATTCCCATCGTGATTTTGAATATTAATGAAAAATCCTTTGTAAAAAAAGGATTTCCATCATATGTAATCATGATAATGAAAAATCCTTTGTAAACCGGATTTCCATCATATGTAATCATGATTAATAGACTTTGTCTTCTTTTATGCATTGCTGATTTGCCATATTTGCTGATAATGTACAGCTTCGATACGTCTGAGTAATTTTACGCTGACTCTGATACACGCTTATCCGGTCACGTCCCGACTTTTACGCGTAACAGAAGATGCGTAAAAAGCTCTTTAGCATTAAGTTGTCTTGAAGATCCAACTGTCGTGCTATTTTTGGACGAGGAGTCACATAGGATTCTGAACTGTCACTTCTCTGATACGAAGAATTTCTGTTCAGAACATCATCTTCAAGACTGGCTTCCCGAAAGTTTCTCGAAACAGGGCAAGAAATGCCCGCCGAACAGGCCATACTTGAGCTTAGATGTAAAGGATTCTGGCTAGACTTCGAATGAACTTCCAATGGCCCAAGAAGAAGAGTCATCTTCAATGCTGACATCTGTGTGTTTCAGGCACTTGGAATATTTTGTAGCCAAAAAGGAGCATTTTCTGCGTAAACCCTTGTAATTGGCTTTTTGTAGCTTCTGAGCGTAGAATCATAGATCTGTAGCTTCTATACGTAAAACCGTAGATTTGTAGCTTATGAGCGTAAAACCATAGATTTGTAGCTTCTGAGCGTAAAACCGTAGATTTATAGCTTCTGAGCGTAAAAGCTCATAAGCATAAAATCGTAGATTTGTAGCTTCTGAGCGTAAAAGCTCCTGAGCATAAAATTGTAGATTTGTTACGCAGTATGACTGTCCGTCTTCTTTTTTAAATGATAGGCTGACGTGGTCCCCAATCATAACCGAATATAAAAAATTAGATTTGGTTAGGGATTCGAAGAGTTATCTGAACTCTATAAATATCCCAAGGTCTTGAGAGAAAAAACCCTTCATCTGTTTCTGCAAAACCCTTCGTCTCTTTGAGAAATCTTCGTCTTCGTCTCTTTTCTGAGAACTTTGAGTTTCGCCATGGCACCGAAACAGGCTTCCACTGCTAAGGGAAAGCAATTTGCCTCTTCTTCATCTCGCTCCTCTGCTCAAGCACGAGCAACCCCCATTAGGCTGAGCGAGCCCTGATCTGAACGAAGTGCCCCACCGTCGAGCTGCGCACCGGGCATCACAGGTAAAGACTTCGAGAGGAATAAAACCCTTCGCATACGTTGTACGTGTACGCGCAAGGTCATCTTTTGTGCTAAGAGTCTCTTCGAGGAAGATGATGCACAGAGATGTTTTATCATTACGCCCACATTTTTAATGTGTCAGCGTAAAACTCCATCTTTTGCAGTTTGGCGTAGAAACTCAGACTGTCAAATTTTGGTGTATACGGCAAAACCTTGTGTTTTACGCACTGGATATAAATTCCAGCGTAAAACTCAATTTTTTAGCAGTCTGGCGTAAACGCACAGACTGTCAGGTTTTTGCGTATACTGCCAACCTTGCCTTTTATGTACTAAAAATAAATTCTAGCGTAAGACTCAAGTTTTATTGCAATCTGGCGTAAAAGCTCAGACTGTTAGTCTTTGGTGTATGCTGCAAGAGTGTAGCGTCTAGCATAAAACTGACTTAATTTTTTGCTTTTTGTAGTCGACCTACAGATCCCTCCTTTGGCTGAAGTGATGGGCTCTGCTGCTGGGATACTGAATTCCAATTATCTAGAGGACTTGTCGCATGTGACATTCCCCATCTCTGGAAACAAGTATCCTCAAGAAAGGGGAACTCTGATCTCGGCCCAGGGAGAATGCATGTTGCTGAGTATGATCAGTGGGGATCCCCTGATATACATAGATGGGACTGAGTATAGGAAACCAGCTTTCCTATTCGGGGACGTCATTGATAAGCAGTCCCAGAATAAGCCCAAGAAGGAAGACTGGGTGTTTTCTGCTGAGGGCATGATCATGTATCTGCCAAAGATGCCCAGAGATTACCCTATCTCTGCGTTCTTCCATGCCACACATCCTAGGAAGATGTCATGGACTCTGACTCCTGATCTTCACGGCCAGCCGGGGAAGATCTTTTATAGGAAAGGGTTAAACCGAGGGGTATTTGTAAGCAGTCCCCCAGGTCCTGTCATGCCCTTCAGAGGGTTACTGCCGGGCAGCGTCCCGAGTGAAGACACTTCACTGATCCAGCCGCGTCAAATATCGACTTTCTGCAATGACTTTATGGGGCAGGGAGGAGTGTACCCCAAGGTTAACCCTCGCACCAGTGGATGGCTTAGCCCTGGGAATCTTCGATGGGCCCGTTTAACTGCCTGGGCCCTGAAGCACTTCCAGACGGAGCTGGAAAGTATTGGCTTGTTCGCGGCTGTGAGCGCTACTAGTGTTGGGCTGCCTCTCAACCCCAACTTGTTCTTAGCTTTGATGGAGCGGTATAACTCGCTCACTGGGACTTTTGCCACTCCGATAGGTGAGTTGGGATTGACCCTTCATGAGATGGCAGACATCTCAAGGCTGCCAATGGGAGACACTCCTTATGAAGAGTATGTTACCACAAATAGGGAGCTGAGAGACACAAATAATCGGGCAGTGGCAGTGTATCAAGAGCTGATGAGCCACTATCTTGCATGCACCACCTTCTATGGGGAGCCCTCTGATTTAGCCCATACCAACAAATGGGCATCCTACCTCTTCTTCCATCAGGCCAGAAATACCAAGTAGGACAAGGTTGTAGATAGCAAAGATAAGCCTTTGAACCTTCTGAGCATGCTTAGTGCCAACACAGTCGATGATCTCATTGAAGACGCAGGGGCTTCAGATTATATTCTCGATGATGAGGTAGGGGGTTATCCTGCAGGCACTAAAGCCTGCAGTTATATGAGGCATTATCGTAAGCCTCTGTCAAGGGAAGCTCAACTGGATGGCTTCCTCTCTATCTGGCTACGCCGATGGGTAGTGCCTGGCATCGCGTTTGCGGATCGCCTTTATCGCAATATCTTATGGCCCGCAGTGCATTTGGTTTTTGGAGCCAGATTGGGCCTTCTTCCTGCCATGGTATGCAGGAGACAAGCTGGCCTGAGAGCCATTACTGATGGGCTGCTGGCTGATGATACACAGCGTAAAGCATATCCCAGAGTGGAACTACCATTCCTATATCTGATGGGATGGTTGGTCCTTCACAACACCAGAGTGATGTCTCCCGAATCCTCCAGTGGTTCGGGCAATAACTTCCTGTTGAATTACAGGAATTCTTCTTGGAATGTGACTAGCGTCATAGACTGTCGGCTAGCACTAAATTTTGCCCATAGTTGGAAACTCTTCTGCACTGTCCCCTGCGTGCATATCAACCAACAGGGGACTAAACTTCAGGATGCAGGTCAGGGGAAGACTATTCTCTCTCCTGAAGCCTTTTACTGGTTGGTCTGCATTAGACCTTCCCATCTGCTGTACAGAAGTGAGGACCACTGCTACTTGGAGCCTTATCTGCCTAGCCGGTTCGCCAGGCAATTTGGGTACGACCAGTTGCACGTGGGGAATCCTATTACCAGCTTCAAGTTCAAAGGTGGACTCATTGATGGAGCTAGAGGATGGCGGTATTTTATCATGGGTTGTACTGCAGCAACCTTTACTGTGCCCGCGACTTCTCTCTCCATGGAGTTGCGCATTCTTTATTCGTATGCACAGTTTTATGCGTCCATCAATACCTTCCATCGTGATTTCGATATACATGGAAGTTTCAGAATGCCATCTCATAGGTCCACTGGAAGAGAGGAGATACCATCTGTCTCCTTTGATGAAGGTGATGAAACCACCGGTGCAGATGACTATTTGGTGATTTTACCGAGAGGCGTAATAGCTCCGCCAGCAGAGCCTCTCGTCATTCCTCATAAGCGGAAGGCTTCTACTCAAAAAGAGCCTTCCCCCCCGCAAGAAGAAGCAGGTTACCAGAGGTCCTAAAAAGACTTCCACCAAGGGGGCTTCTAGGAGTTAGTCTATTCCTTCCCCTGTTAGGGGTGATTCTTTGATCAGGGGTCCTTCGCCTTTTAGAGAGGGAACCTCCACAGTCCCAGCTGACAGTGTTGGAGATTCTTTGCCCGCGATTACTGCTTCTACTACCGTTACTGGTAGTGCTTCGAGATCGCCTTCGAGGCCGTGTGTAATAAGGTTTAATATACCTTTATCAAGATAAATAATGGGTCTAGCTCTCCTTCGTCTGTAAGTATTTCCAGCGAAATTCCACCCGATGAGCCTCGGGTAGATCTGGGTGATGAATGGGATGACTACTCCCTGGCGTCAGTTGGTGCACCCTCTTCTCCAGGTATGACAGCTTGGTTAGCATCATTAAGAAATAATTTAGCTGTACATGCTGCAGACGCAACATACCTACCATCGGCCATGGGTAAATATTGTCTTCACGCTTTTTTTTAGGAAAATTAACATCAAATTGATATTAACTTTCTCTTGTCTTCTTTTCAGGCGAAGATATCTCTGGGGAGGGTGGAGTTGACGCAACTTCTGACTTTGTTGCGAATCCTGCTAATGAAACGGCGGTTCCCGACATCGAAGAAGCATGCTTTGAAGCTGTCGACCTTTCATCCGCAACATTCTCGGGTGTCATCCCGCCAATAGCAGTTCAAATAACATCAGAGGACGATGAGCCTACCATCTCGACTGTGCCTCCTTCGTTGAGCAAGCCAGCAACTTCAACCGTTGCTGGTGTCCCTTCTTTTGTCGTGCCACCCGTTGAAGCAACGACTGTGGCAACATCCTCTGCAGTCATTCCCGAAGGGAGATTTACCGGTATTGCAGCCACTCCCAGCGTACATCCGATCTTTGCTATGCTAGTTGAACAAATAATACACTAGCATATTCTACCGCACTTTGAAAGAACTGATATCCATGGTGCTGGAGAAGAACCTAGGCTTTGATGCTCTAAAGATGTCCTCCCAGCTTACTATAGCGCCGATTAGAAATTTTAATGACACTGAAAGAGCTGATGTGCTAGAGCAAATAGTTAATGGTTTAGAACAACCCATTAACGAATATTTGCAACTATCCCGAGGCAGCATCGACGATCTGGTTCAGGCTGAGTATGACTCCTTAACTGCGAAACTTGTTCAGCAAATGGAATCTCTAAACAAATCCATCCAGGAACAGCAGTAAGAGATGGATAAAGAGCAGGCTATCTTGGTGGAGGTCATTCCCCAGCTAGCAAGTGCCAGGCCGAGTATGAGGGAAATGAAACGAGGGTTCAAGAATTGGAAGCTGAACTCGCTCAGGCAAGGGAGAGGCTTCTCAAGACATCGATAGTTCGTGATGTATTTGAGGGCCAAGTGAAGACAGCTCAGCAGAACTTGGCACATGCGAGTGTCATCCACCCAAGTTTTATTGATGCTCGGTCCGAACTATCTCACTTGAGCAATGACGAGGCAAGGTTGGAACGGGTTTGTGCTAACATTTTGAACTCCAGGAATGAGAGGATGGCTGCTTTGGCGCGACAGATTCGCGATTTAACTGCTCCTCCCCAATGATGTACATTTTTGCTTCTTCTGTAATTTTCTATTCCCAGAGATAATAAAGATACTTCTTCTGACTTTGTGGACCCATCATTTTAGAATATAAATGATAGGCTAGGATGAAAGTGATATCAGAGGTAATATAGACGTGATATACTTTCGGTAAGTTTCAGCTGGATATATCTATTCAGAGGTTATATGGACATGATAAAATATGATCCAACTAAATTTGTATACAAAACACTATTAGAGGTAATATGGACGTGATAGGTTTTTGAATTTCCAAATTAGTTAAACATATCTATTCAGAGGTCATAAGAACATGATAGAATATGATCCAACCAGTCTTTGTACATAGTATCGTCAGAATGAGATCTTCATCATACTCCGTTTAAGCAAGGGAGATTAAGCGTAGTACTTCTTCAAGAATTTGCCGTTGATAGGAGCCATTATCAAATCTCCATTAGGCTTGGCTAATCTGTAAGCACCATTTGAAAATGTCGTTTCAATCACATAAGGGCCCTCCCATTTGGGCTAGAATTTGCCCTTACTTTTGTGCGTAATGATCATTGGCCTCTTCACAGCTAAAACTAGCTCACCAACCTTAAACACTTTTTTCTTCACTTTTTGGTTAAAAGCTCTGGAAATGCGTGCCTGGTAGAACGCAATGCGCTGTTGAGCTTGAAGGCGTTTCTCGTCTAATCCTTCTAGCTCTTGAAGCCTTAAGTGATCATTATTTTCCTGAGTCAACTCATTAGCCACTGCTATTCTGAGTGATGGAATTTTGATTTCAATGGGGAGAACTGCTTCACACCCATAAACTAATGAAAATGGAGTACAACCCGTTGGTGTTCGTACCGTTGTGCGGTATGCCCAGAGGCATTCTCCCAGCTTCTCATTCCAATCTCTTTTGTTCGAAGAGACGAACTTCTTCAAGAGTTTGATGATGGTTTTGTTGAAGGCTTCCGCCAAACCATTAGCAGCAGGATTATATGCCGTTGAGGCCATATTTTGTATCCAATTTTTATCGCAAAATCGGTGAAACGCTTGACTGATAAATTGAGGCCCATTGTCATGAATTATCCTTCGGGGTATCCCGAAGCGATAAATTACATGGTGCTTGATAAAACTGATCACGTTGGATGTCTTTACCTCAGCAAGAGGGATCGCCTTCGCCCATTTGGAGAAATAATCGGTGATAGCCAATATGAATCGATGTCCTCTAGAAGACGACGGGTGAATCGGACCAATGATATCCTTACCCCATGCTTCAAAGGGCCATGATGCAATAGTAGGATGTAAATACTCAGAAGGCTGATGTATGAAATCCGCATGAACCTGACAGGCTTTGCATTGTCTTGCATATTTCACGGCATCTGCGATCATAGTAGGCCAGTAATAGCCCATCCTCCTGATACGATCTTGTAACTTAGGACCGGGTTGATGTGCTCCACATACACCGTCATGGGCTTCTCGGATAACCCGCTTAGCATCATCATCAGAGAGACACCGTAACAACAGTCCATCATATGTTCGGCGATATAGACTTTGTGAAGAAGCATCAAAATAGAAACGTAGTGATCGTCTTTTGATAGATACTGCTTCTTTAGGATCCTCTGGTAAGATTCCGTATGACACGAAGTCTATAAAGGGGCTTCTCCAGTCTTTTTTAGGAGGAACCATGTTTATAGCGTAGTTGTGTTCTATGTGAAAATTATTTTTCACACAGAATAAATCTCTGTTAAGAAGGATCACCGAATTCTGCATTCTTATAGGAAAAGCTAGATCTGCAGCTAGACTGGCCAGAGCATCAGCTTCCAAATTTTGAGATCGAGGCACGTGCTCTAAAAAGAATCCTTTAAAAGACATGGCTATCTCGATCGTTGTTTGGTGATAAGGAATGAGGTCTGGATTGCGGACTTCATATATTCCTCTGACCTGATTGACGATCAGCTGGGAATCACCAAAAGCTTCCAGGTATTCAACCTCCAATTCTTTAGCGACTTGAAGCTCGATTAGTAGAGCATTATACTCTGCCACATTGTTAGAGCAGGGTTCGCTAAGAGAATATGCTCGATAGATGACGAGTTTATCAGGAGTTACCAGAACAATTCCTACTCCTGAAACCATGTTTCCCTTAGGACCAGTCCTGGAGGCACCATCGAAGAATAGCTCCCATGTATCACCTTCCATTGCAGAATTATATTCTGCAACTTCGTCGGGAATGTCCTCGTATAGTTTGGAGGTTTTCGGAATTGGATGAGCAGCTAAGAAATCAGCCAAGGCTTGACCTTTCATGGACTTTTGAGAGACGTACACCATATCATATGGTGTTAATAGCATCGCCCAAGTCGCGAGTCGGGAATTAAGAACACTCGACTTATTCATCAATACCCGAAGTGGATTGATTCTGGAGATGACATGAATAGTTTGGCCCGTCACGTAATGTCGCATTTTCTGAATGGAAAACATTAGAGCCAAGCATTCTTTTTCCACTGGGTTGTACCGGTGTTCAGCTCCGACCATCATCCTGCTTAGATAGTAGATAGCCTGTTCATGACCCTCATTGTTCTTCTGTACGAGGAGAGCCCCTAAAGAATGATCCATTGCTCGAACATACAGCAAAAATGGTCTTCCTATGACAGGAGGCACCAGAACTGGAGGATTAGTAAGATAGCGTTTGATGTCATTAAACGCTTGCTGACAGGCTTTGTCCCATACGAATGACACACCTTTCTTCATCAGGCGAGAAAAAGGTTGACATCTCTCAGAGAGGTTGGATATGAATCTCCTGATGTAAGCTGGACGACCCTGAAATCCCCTGAGTTCTCTCAGATTACGAGGCGGTCGCATTTCTAGGATAGCTTTCACTTTGTCAGGGTCAACTTGAATGCCTTTAGCAGTGATGACAAATCCTAAAAATTTGCCACTGGATACACCAAGAAAGGACTTTGTAGGGTTCATTTTGAGTTGATGTTGGCGCATCAACTCGAATACTGTCTTCAAGTCTTGGATGTGATTATCCTTGAGACGGCTTTTGATAGCAATGTCGTCTACGTAACATTCTACCATTTTGCATAGATGCTCATGGAATATGTTACTCATAGCTCGCTGATATGTAGCCCCGTCATTCTTTAATCCGAAATGCATGACTGTATAGCAATATATCCCCAATGGTGTACGAAAGGCAGTATGCTTCTCATCTTTAGGATTCATCTTAATTTGATTATATCCTGAAAATCCATCCATGAAGGACATACGCTCAAAACCGCACGTATTATCGATCATGACGTCTGTGATGGGAAGAGAGAACTCATCCTTAGGGCAAGCCGCATTTAGATCTCGGAAGTCGATGCAAATATGGACTTTCCCGTTTTTCTTCATAACCGGGACAATATTAGCGACCCAATCAGGATGTTGTTCTTCCCGGATGAACCCACAGGCTATCAGTTTCTTGATCTCATCTTCAATGGCATCCATCATATCCGGGCGGAACCGGCGTTGGTGTTGCTTTACTGGCTTTGAATTGGACAATATATTGAGTTTATGGGTAGCCACTTTAGGATCAAGACATGGCATATCCTCATAATTTCACGCAAAGACGTCGATATATTCTTTTATCAGCTGGATCATTTCTTCCTTTTCTTCTTCGGAGAGATAGTTGCTGATAAATATCGGCTTTGGTGAAAATCCATCCCCAACATTGACTTGGATAACCTGATCTTTAGTGGGTGGTTCTTTTTGTTCAAACCAGAGTTCCCATTGTGTATCCATCTGCTGTACCCAGGATTCATTCTCAAATGGTTCAGATTCTTCTTCCTCTGTTTTGAAGGAATCTGTCAACACCATATTTACTGATAATGCATGTTCGAGTTCATCATCTGAATCGGAGGACGACAAATCATCTTGAGAAGAGGAAATGGTCTCCTCATTTGACTCAGAATTGTTCGAAGTTGCAAGAGATGCGGTATACCCTAACCCGAAACGAGTTCGTTGACAGTAGGGATCACCATGCAACGGCATTCGTCTGCCTTTTCCATAGTTGAGGCCTGGCTCCAACTTCAAGTCATAACCCATGCTTTGCATAATCTTCAAAGCCTGTGGACTATATCTGTGGACTTGTATTTTCCCAGCATCAGACTCGTGAGAATCCTCTTGTACAATCGGTCTATTACGCATGCGACCGAAGACTATCGGATGCTGATCGTTGTGAGTAGGCGGAACAATAAAGATAGAATCTTCAGGCGGCCCATATGTCGTGACGACATTAGATGTTGATGCTACTTCCCACACATACGGATGATAGAAGTCTATAGCTTCCAAGAATTTTTGTGCTATAGGTTCTATATCGTTATGAGGGAAAGATTCATGATCAGGAAATTGAGCGTCAGTATACTGGAAAATAGAATCTTTATTATCATCAGAAACCACATTTCCGGTCATATTTATATCAGCCGGCTGCTTGCTGCGCCTAAGGTCGATGACCAAAGGTGGAGGTTTTTGGTTCAGAGTGATCACTAGGGGATCATTTCCTCCTCCCAATTTTGATTTGCCCCAGTGGATAGTCATAGGTTCCATGACTTTCGGACGGGTAATCCGCCCTTTCACCTGGATTGACAAAGGTTGCTCAGCAGATGGTTCTCCTGGCTCCCGATGGGATTCCCCCTCCGTCCTGCCTGACACCTCCTTCATGTAGTCTTGGGTGTACAACATGGCATCAGAATAGTAAGATTCAACGCCTTTGAAAGGATTGAGATCAGCGAATTCCATCTTCACTGTTCCTTGGACGTCTACATATTTGAAGCATTGATGTAGAGTTGAAGGAACAATATTGTGGTCGTGGATCCATGGTCTGCCCAAAAGAATGTTGTAAGATACCTCTGAATCAATGACGTAGCATGTAGCCACTGATCTAAGGTTACCTATCTGGATCCTCAAACGAATCTTCCCCAACGGTTTGCTTTTCCTGGCATTGAAGCCCATGATTGTAGTGGTAGTGTAAGCCAGTTCACTTGTAGGAATCCTCAACGGTCTTAGCAGACTGTGGGGGATTATGCTGATCGACGATCCCGGATCTATGTGAATCTGGTCTACCTCCATGGAGCTGATGTATCCGGTGTAATAAAGCGGCCTATCATGTTTGTTGTGTTTTAACAACATATCCTCTTGAGTGAAAGTGATGTTAGGGACCACTTCCATCACACTATGGCATTGAGGACATGCCATAGGCTCTTTATCGGGGGACTTGAGCTGAGTCAAGCATACATTTGCTTGCATCAATGCTTCACTCAAGGCTTGACGAGTGTCTTTGGATAGCCTGAGTAGCTCAAAGATGGAAAATCTGGCCGGAGTATTAGCCAACTGAGCCAAGATGTCGAAGTTATATGGTTTCTCTAAACCCTTGTTTTGGATATTCTTCAAAGGCTTATCAAAAAGAACTTCTCTTTGCTTGCCCTTGTCCACCGAAGTTGGTTTGGAAGGACCTGCTTCTGGCATAACAGGTTCAGGTTCTGGATGTTTGGCAGCTGAAGTGTCTGCCGTTGCTTCCTCCTGGTTCCCTCCATAGTCTTTGAGGTAGACTTTCCCTGACCGGATTCCGGTTGCCAAAGCTTCTTCTTCCGATGTCGGGGATATTGCAACCATATGACATGGTTTACATCTTGAGTTCTTTTTAGACTTAGCTTTAGCAGCTTGAGTCTCTTCCTCAATTTCTGATACCAGATCAGGGTGAACCCACATGATCTCCCCTCGCTGAGTAGTTAGGGGCACTAGGTCATGATTTTGACCCCTGATTGGAGGGAGATTAACAATGTTCATCATTGCCCGTGGAATAGGTACCACACCATCCGGGACTTCTTGAGGGGGCAGATTGCCAAACTGGAGTAAGATCATGTTGGCAGTGACCGTCTTCTCGCTATTACGTAGAGTGATGGCCTTGGCGTCGATCAACTCCTGGATTTTCCTTTTCAATACATAACATGCCTTTGAGGGGTGATGTATGTACCTGTGGAAAATGCAGTACTTAGGGTTATTGGTACTGCCGACTTTATTTGGGCGCTTTACCTCGAGGAGAGTAAGCTTGCCACTCTTGACTAGACAATCGAATATGCTCAGAATGTCGTCATCATCAAAAGAATATTCTTCTTTAGGCCTGGAAGTCCCAAGATTCGCCTGCGTAGTTACTGGAGTATGTTGCCTGGACGTATTGATTGCCAGAGCTTCCTTTCCTTTGGAACTATGAGTATGGTCGTTATTGGAGGATGACCATTTCCCTCTATCAGAGGTAGATATCATGATTTCGTTGTCCCGAGCCTTTCGGCTGTTATCTTCAGCGGCTACTGCTGATATGATAAACGAGGGCCAATTATGGAACTGATATGGTCCTGTAAACACTGAGATCAGTGGGAGAAGGTTCTTCTTGCAAATGTCCACCAAAGCTGAATCCGGAACTCCAGGAGGCATCTGCAAAGTAGCTTAATGAAAATGTTCAATAAAAGTATGAACGTTTTCTTTCTCCTTCTGCTTTACTTCGATGAGTGATGACATAGACATGTCCATCCCTCTCTCGTAGAATTGAGCAAAGAACAGGGTCTTGAAATCTTCAAAATAAGTAATGCAGTTGTCCGCTAGACTACGGTACCATTGGTAGGCCACTCTAGACAGACAGCCCTTAAATACCCGAGTGAGAAGGGCGTCATTCCCCTGCAACAACACCGTCATAATGCTGAAGTAGTTCATATACTGGCTTGGTGACGTCTTTCCTTCAAACAAAACCATGGCCTGTAGTTTGTATTTTGGTGGGAAAGGGTTCTCGTCCCAGACAGCTGTGTATGGCTGGTTGATTCCCAACTTCTTGAGCTGATCCTTATGCTTCAGGGCATCAAATTGGGCCTTTATTTCCCGAACTGCTTGTATCGGATCTTCAGTTGGGAAAGGGACCGCAGAGAGGTAAGAGACCGGTTGTATTGTAACTCCAACAGGAGGTAATACATTCTCCGGGTTGAGAGGTTGAGGAGCAGCTGACTCTTGATTTGGAATAGGCTCCTGGCTTGCATTGGATGGTGGTATGTCTACCTCTACACATAGTTGAGTTGGAGGAACTGGAGCTTGAGTTATTACAGCTGCATGTTGAGTCACCATCATTTGGCGCATACTCTCCATCATGGTATGCATCTCTTTAAGCGATGCTTCCAATACAGCAATGCGTTGCTCCGTACTTCCTGATGGGGAAGCCTCTTTATGTTCATCTCCAACGGCATAAACTCCCATTTCTCTGGATGCTACTGAGGGACTGGTATAGATCTCTGTAGAGATTGAGTCTATACTGCCAGCATCACACTCAGGAAACTGGCGACCCCAGTGTCAGAATCAGAAGAATATGAAGCTGATTGTCGTGACCTCGAACGAGTGTTCCGAAAAACACCTGCTTCAATATTCTCAAGGAGTCTGTCAAATCTCCTTTGGCTTGAAGTCCTAGAGGGATGACGTCTTGAACTTGACCTTCCTCTAAGAATGTGCGAAGCCATGTTTACTGATGCGAATGTCGGCTCTTCTTCCTGTAAGGGCAAAGAGTAGTTCAACCGGTCAAAAACTGACCGTTTTGCCTTAGAACAGCAGTAGTTAACTACAACTTTATGACTATTACAACAATGCTCCCTAGGGGATGTAATAGACATATTAGAAGATCCCCTCGTTGTGCTTCTGGATCAAGAAATCACGCAAATCAGGGGGATTAACAGAAGAAGAAGAAGAAGGCTTATTATGCCTTTTTACATCAGTAGGAACGTGGAGATTGGGAATCATAACCCTTTCTCTGCCATAAGAATACAGCAGTTCACCCATGTGAGTGGCATACGATCTATCATCCATCTGAGGAGCATATTTTCCAGTGAAACGGGTCTTCTTTACGCGGATAGTTTTATCCTTGCGTAATTTAGAGTTCTGCACAGGCTCGCGTAAATCAGGAAAAGTCCTCAAACGGCCTCCAGCGTCACGCGTAATTTGAAGAGTTGGCAACTTTTTCTCTTGTGGGTGTACAGGCCTGGAGGTTGAGAGATTCGCCACTCGTTTTCCCTTGATGTGATCCAAGGGTCCATCTGCCTCGTCAGAGACGAGAGATGTATTTTTACGCGCGGGGCGCGTTTGAAATTTCCGAATTGGCACTGAGGCCTTGTCAGAAATTTTGTCTACCATGTCACAGACGGGAGACGGATTTTTATGCACAGGGCGCGTTCTAGACTTCTGGATTGGCACTGGGGCATTGCCAAAAATTGTCTGCCACGTCACAGACGGGAGACGGATTTTTACGCGCAGGGCACGTTCTAGACTTCTGGATTGGCACTGGGGCATTGCCAGAAGTTTTGTCTGCCACGTCACAGACGGGAGACATAGTTTTATGCACAGAGCACGTAGGCTGTGTTGTCACAACCTTGCTGATCGGAGAAAGAGAGCCTGCAGGAAGGGTAGAGGATGTCTGGGGCATCCAAACTTTACGCAGCTTCATGTTGTCCTGGACAGAGAGGGAATGAGAGCTACCCCCTGCGCGAAGCATGTCTTCATAAGCAGATTGGTCGAATTGGATGACCAAATTCTTCTTCGTTGATCCGACGGATACAGCATCGTGTTGAGCAATGACTTTCTCGTAAGATGAGAAAGTAGTCCCCAGCAGAGTCGCCATCTTGTGTTTGATGATAAACAAAAGAATGAAAACTAGGTTTATACGAAACCCTTTCTTTATTTACAAACAAGAAAAAAGAGTACAATTAATCCTATACGAGGATGTTAAGTACAATAAAAATAATTCTAGGGAAAAATTGCTATAGGAGTCTGATCTGCGATCGATCACTTTGTCCTTTGGACCACACGATGACGAAGAAGTGCTATAGAAGAAGAAGAAGCTTCAAAGATTGCAGGGAGGATTGAACTCTCGTTGCCAAAGTTGTCAATCAACGCTCTCTGTCAGTGCTATCTCTCTATAATCTCTTGATCTCTGATCTTGATCCTCTCTTCGATTTTTTCTGTGATATTTCCCTCCTCTTTTCGACCCCGACCTCCTGTGACCAGAGGTCTCTATTTATAGAGATCAGTCACAGTAACTGTCCAGTCGGCGTAGAAGCCAGACTGTGAAGAGAGTGGCACTCTTTACGCGGCGGTTATAATAACTGCTATCCACGTCTGAATGATCTCCTGAATCCACGTGTGACGCATGTCCTATTATGAGGTAACGCGTATAACTGCCTCTCGAAGATCATGGCATGCAAGCCACGTAGGTAACTGCCCCTCGCGTAGAGATGGTTGGCATAAAACCCAAATAACTGTCTTGTTGGCATAAAAGGCAAATAGTTGTCTTGTTGGCGTAAAAGCCAAGTTGCTGTCTTGTTGGCGTAAAAGCCAAATAGTTGTCTATTGGCGTAAAAGCCAAATTCTGCGTAAATCTTGATGCTGCATAATAGGTAACCAGCGTAAAGATAGTCAATTATCCTTGCTGACTGAGGTTTTGAGTCTATTCTGGGCCAAATAGCCTTATCACGTACCTTTGCAAATATAGCCTGAGTTGGCGTATTTCGAGGAGATAGCATACGGCGTACTCCTATAGTTGAAAATAGCCTGGTTGGCGTAAAATGCCAGGATGATGATGTGAGCGTATTAGCCCTAGTTTTAGCTCTCCCAGTCATAAAAATATAATAAAATCTTGTGCATTAAATGCATAAATCTGCCCCCATCTCGCGCATTAACTGCAGAGATATACCTCGAGTTCTGTACGAAGAACAGCTTTTGACATGGCGTCTGATTTTGTCTCATCTTGAGCATAAAAACTCATCTCTGCCTGTGTAAAATAGGCAGCGTATTCCTTGAATGCGTAAAAATGACTTGTATCAAGGATACGTCACTAAACGACAGTCTGGGCCTCTGTGCAAAATCATCATTACAGCCGTCCTCTTGATCGTCGTGCAATACTCTTTGTCAGGAGTCAGGTTCACTGTTTTGTCTGACAGGTTCATTCGAGGAATACGAAGAGTTCCTCGTACAACTTCACACTGCATTAAAAGCAGACATATTTTTCGCCGGAGGGAGGTGTAGCAACCTTTTTACGCCAAAACGGCCTTTGAGTGCTATTTAAGCAAACTGTTCTGAAGCCATATTTTATGCCACACAGCATTGAAGCTCTGTTTTACGTGTATAGCTCTGAAGTCATATGTTTACGCCACATAGCGCTGAAGCTCTATTTTACGCGGGCTTCATACATATTGGGGGTTTTACGCGTATAACTCCCCAGCGTATTTTCATGCTTCTACAGACAGTAGCAGAAGTGCGTAGTTTCCTGGGCTTGGCAGGATACTACAAAAGATTTGTGTCAAATTTTGCTAAGATCTCGGCACCATTGACTCAGTTGATGCACAAAGAAGTTAAATTTGTTTGGTCGACGTAATGTCATACAGCCTTTGAAGAGTTGAAGAAGAAGTTAATATCTACACCAATCCTTACTCTTCCAGCAGGCTCCGGAGGATTCATAGTGTACTGTGATGCATCAGGCAAGGGACTTGGATGTGTTTTTATGCATCAAGGAAGAGTAATAGCGTATGCTTCTCAGCAGCTCAGAGATCACGAGAAAAACTATCCAACTCATGATTTGGAGTTAGCAGCAGTAGTGTTTGCACTTAAGCTATGGAGACACTACTTATACGACGATCGAGTAGAAATATTCACAGATCATAAGGGTTTAAAGTATGTGTTCATGCAGAAGGACCTGAATATGAGACATAGAAGGTGGATAGAGTTGTTAAAAGATTATGACGTAAAACTTCAGTACCATCTAGGTAAGACTAATGTAGTAGCTGATGCACTTAGCAAAAGAGGTAAAAAAAATTATGTTGACTACTTAGAAGCACAATCTAGAAGACTTAAGAGATATGGGTATCGAGATAGTACTTCCACAGAGTATATGAGTTTAGGCTAGCCTACAGATTCAGTCAACTTTGGTAGATAGAATCAAACTAGCTCACGCAGAGGACCCGAAGATTCAAAAGTTACGAGAAGAATGTGATTCAGGCCTTCGGAAGGAGTTAACAATACATGCGGATGGAACGCTAAGGTTTGGGAATCTTCTATGCGTCCAAGCGGGGATAATTCGGCGATAAGTTATGACTGAAGCACACAATTCCCAGTATTCCATTCATCCGGGAGGCACAAAGATGTACCAAGATATCAAGCAACACTTTTGGTGGAACAGAATGAAGAGAGAAATAGCACGCTTCGTATCGCAATGTCTGATATGTCAGCAAGTGAAGGAAGAACAACAAAGACAAGCAGGATTATTGCAGCCGCTTCCTATTCTAGAGTGAAAGTGGGAACACATCACGATGGACTTTGTGACTGGTTTACCTAGATCACCGACTAGTCGAGATGCAGTTTGGGTGATAGTAGATAGTCTCACAAAAGTAGTTCACTTTCTTCCTTTTCGAGTAGGACAGTCTACAGAACAATTGGCTGAAATATATGTGCGACAGATAGTGAGACAACACGGTATCCCAGTAAATATCGTGTCAGATCGAGACACACAGTTTACTTCTCATTTTTGGAAAGTTTGTACCAGAGCTTGGGCACAAAGTTAAGATTCAGCACAGCTTATCACCCCCAGACGGACAATCAAAGAGAACCATCTAGACCTTGGAGGATATCTTATGAGCCTGTACCTTAGATCTTGGTGGATCTTGGGAGAATCACCTTCACTTGGTAGAATTCTCGTATAACAATAGTTATCAAGCCAGTATTCAAATGACACCTTTTGAAGCACTATACGGCAGAAAGTGTAGGTCACCGTTGGCTTGGGTCGACATTGATGAGCGGAAGATTTTAGGCCCTGAAATGATCATGCAGACCGTAGAGGTCGTCAAGCAAATTAGAGAGCGACTTCGGGTTGTACAAGATATGCATCATCATTGGGCATATCAGCCTCGTAGACCTTTAGAGTTTCGTGTCGGAGACCACATATTTTTGTGAATTTTTTCTACCCGTGGAGTCATTAGATTCGGGGTTCGCAGGAAGCTTAGTCCGCGATACGTAGGTCCGTTCGATATTCTCGAGCGGGTAGGCGATGTTTCTTATCATCTTGCCCTTCCGCCTTCGCTACGTGAGGTACACGATGTATTTCATGTGTCTCGGTTGCGTAGGTATATTCCAGATCTGAGTCATATCCTCAATCACTCTGAATTAGTCGTTGGTACAGACTTATCTTACGAGGAGCAACCCGTATCCATATTGGACCGAAGGGAGAAGGTGCTCAAGAATCGGACTATTTCTCTTGCCCGGGTTGCTTGGGGCCATCACCCTTTAGGAGAATCGACATGGGAGCGCGAGGACGATATTCAATCTCGGTACCCGCACCTATTAGATTCAGAAGGTAATTCATTCTTATGCCTTTATTTCTCGGATTCTGTGATCAGGTGATCACCTGTATGTTGTTATGATATTGCTTGCATGTGTAGTTGCTAGTAGGTTTGTATCATGCTTGTCCTGACTTCTTTAGCTATTGCTTGGATTCGAATTCCGAGGACGAAATTTTTCTAAGGTGGATAAAGATGTCACTCCCCGTTTTTGATATACGTATTTGGAACGTATTTTATTTTAGCAAGGTTGCATGTGCATAGAGAGTAGACCCATTCTTTGGTTTAACCCGGTTCATGGTTTATTTAGTGGGTTGGTTCAACTCATGAGAACTTTTGGTTCAACCCTCAACCCTACCATATATAACCCAATATTTTCTCTCTCTCTCTCTTCACTTCTTTATTTCTTCCTCTTTCTTTTGTTCTCTCCCCATTTCCATAGGCAAGTACGCCTTGCATGAGAAATGGAGAAATCCTCCATATTATTGTTCCATTATGTTTATTATGTGTTTCTAATCACTTTTAGTTCTTGGAGTTTTCTATTTTGATGGATGGATTAATGTAGATCTATATTTCTAAACTTAGGTTTTTCATGGATTTCATAAATTTTTCTAGGTTTTGATCTATTAAACCTGTGTCTTTGAAAACCAGTTTATGCTATATGATAGAGCTTTCAATTTAGAGCATTTTGGCTTTTGGTTCACCCGATTTGGACTTAAAATGAGAATTTTATGAACAAAACAAGATTTCAGTTTTTGGAGCTTTTGCGCCATGGCCGAACCTACTGTTGGAGAAGAAGAAGTTCCCATGCGGCCAGTGAGAATATGCGGCTGAGAGTGCCATGCGGCCTGAGAGGGTTATGCGGCCTAAACTTTTGCCGCATACTGACAGCATGCGTCCATCTTGTTGGACGCATGACTGCTGATTTACACAAGTATCCTTGAACACTTTGTGCTTTTACTTGCTGAACGAATGAGAAATTTGCTAAATCCAAGAGAACTCCATGCGGCATTGAACCCCATGCGACACCAACACCCATAGGCCTGGAAAGCATGTGACCGCTATTTTTCTTGGACGCATGGCTCTGAACCGTTGGCACTTATTTCTGTGGTTTTGACTTTTCTTCCTGATACACTTTATGGCTTGTCACATCAGTCATATCAGTTACTTTTTGTCACATCACTGACACTCTATTTATTGTCCGTCACTTCATCACTTGTCCTAAGGAATCGACCTTAACCCTGAGCATGCGGCCAAGTGGTCCATGTGGCCTGACTTCATGCAACCTGACTTTTTATGTGGCCTGACTTCATATGCTGCCAGGATTGTCATGCGGCCTGACTTTCCATGCAGCCTAGAGACCCATGCGGTCCTACTTGTTGATTGAATATTTTCTTGATTAATGTGATCCAATATATAATTGGTAATTTGACTCGAATACTGTATCCGTGCTGATACCACTATTGCCTGATAATTGTTCATGATTTAATGCACGCCAAGGTACGACATATCGTGTCACATGTTAAGTGATCATATTTGAGTTGTGCATCGAGAATGACTCCAAATTCCTGAACGCGTGATATTATAAATATATATTATTTCCCCAATACGGGCATAATAAGAGAGTCAACTACTGTCACGTCCCAATTTTTGTAGAATCGATAATCGTCCCCCGAGCGTGACGCCGTGCGGGCCTAGGTTGCGCACCGCACAAGGCTAAGGTATTTTGCATAGCGAGCACATATTCAGAGTACGTAGATAAATTGAAACACAAAGTTGAAACATGGAAAAGTTCTCTTTATTGATAATAAATATCTATTATAAACTCTTGAACGAGTCATAAGGTTGTCGCACTGGCTTACAAAAGTTGACACAAAATAAGATAGTTGTCCTATACATTACATCCTTTACTAAAACTCAAAATAAGGGACCTCCAGGCGGGACAATGGCTTTCCCACAGAGCTGCATTGAGTTTAGGTTGCTAGCTCCTGGCTTCAGAATGCTTCAAAAGATGGCACGATCAAGACGTGCCGACAGCTGGACTGGATTGGGTAGTGGCTTCAGCTCCTCGCAGGATCTCCTTAGTGCGGGAAACCTATTTCAACGAGGGTCAGTACATCGAAATGTACTGGTGAAGGCGAGCTAACCCAACTATACCAATCAACACGTTATTTAGATGAAGCATGCAAATTATTTATGGTCTTTCTATCTTGCCTTAGTTCATTTTACAAGCAAGGAGTATATAGAAATTTCTGAAATGAACTTGCCACCGTTTGGTGACTTTTACCTGCCTGTCTGAACCACCTGCACAATACTTACCATGTCCTTTCCTGCCATGAAGACACAAGTTAGCTTGCACATGTTTAAATATACGAGGGGATTACTGGCATGATACCATAATGGACGATAGTCATGACGAGGATGGTATCCAACAAAAAGAATAAGGTGTGCTACAAGCCATCCTGTCCAGAACAAGAGACTCAACTAGAAGTTTCGTCCGGATCGGATCGGTGCTAGTGCCCCAGCGACCGTCCGCAGGAACTAAGACCTTGTGCACAAGTTGTCCGTGATCAAACGGCGTCTATATTAAGTTAACCATTCATGCAGTTGAGGCAACACGAGTACAAGACAAGTAACATTGTGTGATTCATTTTGCATAGTCTCCCTGAACAGTTTGTTGCATAACAAGGTATGTTCTACCATAGTACAATTAAAAGAAAAACTGCATTTTGGGGGAGTATCAAGATCCCAAGCCCGAAGGCAAAACGAGGACACAAAAAGCAAAAGAGAACGACTTGTGCTATAAGTCAGAGCATAACTCTGCTATCCGCTCATGGAGACGAGCAATATGGCCATCCAGGCACCTCTGAGCCAGGCGTTCAACTTCTTGGGCCATAACCTCTAGATCCTCGTAGCAAGCGTAGGACTCATGTCGGTCCTCTAACTGTTGAACCAGAACCTCAATGCCAGTCGTATTCTGCGCTATGTGGCTCGTCTCAGTGCGGATGGCCTCATCTTCCTGCTGGGCCTCCCACAGCTTATTCCTTATAGCATCGAGCTCGATCTAGAGCAGTCTAATTCGCTCGGTCAGGTCCTTTTGCCGAGAAAGGCACTCATCTCTGAGATCGCGCATCCTGTCACATCTCTTCCGCAATATTCGAAGATCACGCTACAAATACTCCATAGACGAAGCAAAGAAGTCCTTCTTTGTATCCAACTTTTTTGAGATATCGTTATATTCATGGAAAATCAACATTCCTATGTCCGCCTGCTGATACTACATCAGCTCTGTGAGGCATTTCTCCACTTCCTTCAGTTTATGGCCCAGAAAGTCGGCCATCTGCTCAAAACCAGTGATACCCCTCAGAGAGTGGACCTGGCCCTCGACAAAATGCCTTGCCCAGGCAAATAATTTGTTGCGCTCCAACACGCCCTCGACCGCTTGCTTCAAGAACATGTGAAAGCTCCAAATTAAGAGCTTGACATTTTCATCGATCTCTTCCAACATAGCCGGAGTCAGAGGTGGTAGGATTGAAGAATAGGCCACAGCACAGCATGAGGCACAACGATGCTTGGAAACCTCGAAGGTAAAGCAGCAGTAGGGGAAAAACCATCAGTCCTGTTGGCAATTCAATCTTTAATGGACGCACGAAGTTCCTGGATACCCGGCAGCTGAACCGCGGACGCCGAAGTAATACCAAGACCAAGGACAGGAGTAAGAGGTCGTCTCGTCACATCGGCTCCCACCGGTGTACCATTCCTGGACTGAGTTACGGCAGCTTCAGAAAGTGACCCAGCAGCCTCAAGGATCTCATCAAGGCGGCTTACCACCCCGCCATCTAAAGAGGCTTCAACCGCAGAACCCCCAGCAGCAACTATTGGAAGAGTAGCTGCCACGCCAGAAGGGCCTATAATGACAGGAACCTCCCCCATCATAGCCTCAGTAGGGGCACGATGGGATGTTCCTCGCCCCAAGAAAAGAGAAAAAAAGACTCAGACCTACCCTAACGAGCTCACTACCATCTTCTTCCGTAACCCCTTCCTTCGTGGTCACGTCCACGACCTTCAAGGGAGAGGTAGGGTCTACAAAACTAGAACAATCAACAATTAACTTCACCTGGAGAATGTGAAGTTGAAACCGGAAGATCACTTCCAGTAAAAGGTTGCGAAGTAACATACCCGGAGAAGGCAATGGGACCTGACGCTCGTCCAGTACAGTCCGAACTTTCTTCGGATCATTCAATTCCTCCACTGAAATGGGGGAGGTGGCCGGCTCCACTAGCGACTCCCCTGGGACATAACCACCAGAGCACTCAGGAACAGACTCCATGGACTCATATCTCAAAAAAGCGATCTCTTCATCCGGCTGCGCATTAAAAACCTCGGCGGCCGTAGACTATTGAGGTCGGTCCCTCTCCTCATGTGTCTGCAAATTTTCAAACAGACCAGAAGAAAGATGCTTATAGAGAGGACCGAGAAGAATTAAACTAAGAGGTTGTATGAATACTGCCTCATTGTCCGGAATAAGCTCCGGGTCAGATGCCACCAGAGCCAGGGTTCCTACCTCTTCCTCTTCTTCTGTCCCTTCTTCCTCAGCCCCAGCTGGCACAGGGTCCTTGACGGCAATCCGCTTCCTATAACGTGGTCTCGCGGCCACTGATGGTTCCCGCCTTTTCTTCTGGGATGGAGGGCTCCGTACTGGGGAGGTCCTGAGCTTTATTGGAGAGCTTACTAGAGACGAAGGGTCATAGGAAGCATCATATTCCCCCGTCGTCGAGTCAGAGTCGATAAGCACAGCCTTTCCCCTGCCTCTTCCCCGACCTTTCTTAGACTCCTTGCATCGGGGCATCAGCTTCGTACCTGCAATGAAGCTAGTGTCCCAGTCAAATCCAGGTGAAGGCGCATTCATGGCAACATAAAAGAGAGTCGCTGAATGGAGGATATGCACAGGACTTTAGCATCAGGCATGATAAAACAGACCTGAGTATCAGTGGCGGAATAATAGTCCCCGGATTGGGCTCCGCCAAGAATGCTACCTTCAAAGCCAAGACATAGACTCGGGTTTCTCAACATGAGATGGCTATAGCCAAACTAACGATCAAATCTACTCAGCAGGTACGGTTCCAAAAAGATGAGGTTCCGATTCTGGTTCTGGTATACCAGATGGGAATGCTGTATAGAAATTAGCCAACAGAGGAGCTTCGGAGACAGAACCTGATGGTCAATACTACCATCACACTGAACCTTATTCACGTCATCCTCTATGAACTTTGGGACCGAGACAAAAAAGGAATAGTCCACTACACGAGCAAGTGCATGCCGACAGGCGGGAACCTCAATATGAACCCAGGGCATCCCACCATACGGGCGAATAAAAGCATCAGCCTCTATCGTCGACTTTGCCACTCCAGGATGTATTAGAGACGGGTAGTGCTTTAACATCTAGTCCAGTAGACAATGGTAAGGCATCTCTACCCAGTTGAAATCCCCAAGTCTGCCATGAGCCATCACTTTACTCGTAAAAGTATAGAGCCCGCGATGGATGTTGCAAACCATCGCTATGAGTAAACCTATCTAATGGACGAAGGTTAACTTCACAGCGGGGAGGATAAGATTATGGCTAACCCTCTCGATAGACCCGGAGCCCCCGGGAACTACACAAGTTCGTATCCATATCATCAAGAATCCAGCCAGCACAACCTTATCAGACAACGGCTGGGTGTCTTGATAAAAGTAGCTGAGGTGTCACCAGAGCTACTAAACCCCTCACCGGATGTAGTCGTTCTTTTAGTACCGGGCACTAAGTTATCGATACTACTCGAAGTTTGAGGGCTCCGAACAAGGACCTGACCTGAAGCGTCAATATTGAAGAGGTAATGAATTCAGGCCTTGGTTTGGGGTAACTTCCCCTTAGTACTTCTTTCCTTCTTCTTCGAAAGCTGGCTGGCTATCTGCGAATCTACACTCGAGCAAGAGAGAAGAGATTCGGCATTAGATCATCTACAGAGTAAAGGGAGTTGCTACACTTCTAACCCTCCATCATTACCCCCCAGAACACAAAATTTGTACTTAGATTGTCTGTTTAGGACTCCTCTCTGTACTCTCTTTAGTTTGTTCAATTAAATCAAGTTTCTTTCCAAACTTTCGTATTTAATGGCAAACAACCACAACTGAGTTATATTAGGACCTCCATGCGACTGAGTTATAACAAAACCTCCATGCGACCGAGTCAAGACCAGCATATACGGCCAAAGTAAGACCTGTACATAAAGCATGCAGTATGGTTATATAGACGAATCCGCACATGTTCTAAATCATGCAGCGGACCGTATGCTAAGTGACTAGGCATCTATACCTCTCCTCCGCCAAATATTACCCTTGATGGGCACTTAAACATCCTCGTAGAAAGAGAAAGAATCCTTCTGGGCGTCGGGTACGAAAGTCGGGCGCTTTCCCTTGTCGATCTTCTTCGCGGCGAAAGCAGAGGATGAAGCTTTGGGGGCCATGGCAAATAAGCAAGCGGTCGGCGGAAGAAATACAAGGTTGAAGAAGTGGGAAGAGGAAAGTTTTCTCTCACAGCGGAGCCCCTATTTATAGGGGATAAAGGTGACCCTTCAGCTATCGTGCCACACTAGCAGCCCTAATAAAATGATGGCCTCTCGGACCCCACACCAGGAGATGGCACAGGATCCCAAAGGAGATCCACTAAAAGATCAAGACAAATTTGTCAGTTAATAACGATTTGACAGCCTGGAAGTGCTCGTCCATGCGGTCCAACGCCCATGTGATCCAACGACCATGTGACCTTCCAGCCATGCGGCCAAAAGTTCTTATTTCTCCATGCTTCTTATTCAAAGTATTCCAAACTTATTAGTTTAAAAACTTTGAAGGGGGTCTTATAGAAGCATAAAAATATGCATCCATGCAACCATGCGCCCCAAAATGAAAACTCAAAGATATGAGGCCACAAAGTCACCATGTGGCCTAAAAAGGAGACAAACATGCATCCCCAATCGACCAAAGCAACTTAGCCACAGAAGTACCTAACGTGGAGTCCCTTCAGCGGGATAGTCTCTCACATAAAATCCTGACAAAAAGAATTTTTTGATTGCCTCAAACGACATGAACACACTAAACGACAGAAATATCACGTCAGCACAGAACTTTACTCTCGATGGATGTGCAGCACCGCATGTATAACACAACTAACCCTATTAGGTCCCATGCATCTTTGGCCCCATGCATCCCAGACTCTATACGTCCCATGCATCTCTGGCCCCATGTGTCCCAGACTCCATGCTTCCCATGCGTCTCTGGCCTTATGCGTCCCAAACTCCATGAGTTCCATGCGTCTCTGGCCCCATGCGTCCTAGACTCCATGCGTCCCATGCGTCTCTGGCCACATGGGTTTCAGACTCCATGAAGACCAAATCTTGCTGTTAAGACAAGAGTGATTCTCTCCAACCAAGTGTGTACTATGTGTCAAGCTGACCAAGTCACGCCCACAAAGAAAGAGAACCACCCAGATCTTCAGCAACCAAAAATCCCAACGAGCGCACACGTAGCAGCTCGGCCTGCTCACGGTTACAGCTGCACCCTGTCAATAAGGGGCACATGGCACCCTCCAGTATCCATGAGGCCCATCATATGCTCGCCCAGGGATAACTATAAATAGCAGGGTACCACACCCATACAAGAGGCTGGCTGGCTATCTGCGAATCTATACTCGAGCAAAAGAGAAGAACTTTCGCATTGGATCATCCACGGAGTATAGAGAGTTGCTACACTCCTAAACCTCCATTGTCACCCCCCATAACACAAAATTTGTACCTAGGCTGTCTGTTTAGGCCTCCTCTCTATACTCTCTTTAGTTTGTTCAATTAAATCAAGTATTTTTTCCAAATTTTCGTATTTAATTGCAAACAACCACAATGGAGGCATGACCCGATCCTTCGACGATAGTCATTTTCAGTGCACCCTTGTCTGTTATAGTATATACAATATTGTCCTGGATTTCCTTTAGGATGACCTCTATTATTTGGATGCTTTGGAGCGGTGTTTCCTCCCGCGTTGCTAGGGCGCTTGTGATTGGAAGTATTCACAGTGCCGGCAGCAACTGAAGGATACTACGGTTCAAGGAAAGGGCATAATTGAGAACTTTCGGCATAATCAGATATTAGGGAAGGACCACGTGCGCATGGATGGCAGGTTGATGGTCGCCTTCAAATTGTCTCGCACGACTCGCCGCATCAGGTAGGTAGGAGCTTCCAAATTTGGAGAGCCGATTGAATTCTGTGTAGTACTGCTTTACTATCATGTTGCCTTGTCGAAGCTGCACAAACTCGTTCTCCTTCTGCCGACGTACGGGAGGGGATATGAACTCCTCCTCAAACGTGCTACAGAAGGTAGCCCACGTGATCATCTTATCTTCTTCGTCTACAGAGAGAGATCTTTGATGCACGTTCAAGCCAGGCTATAGTTGGGCACACAAAACTCGCTTCTCCTCAGGTACCTCTAGCAATTTGACGTGATCCTCAAGCTCTAACAGCCAATCTAGAGCCACGACTGAATCTTCAGTCCCTTTGAAAGACGTTTTGTAGACCTTCTTGAAGTCAGCAAAGTCAGAGGTAGTCATATCCTTCTTATTTAGAGTTTGAGGAATTTTGACTTCAGGCGTGGGTCGCTCCACCAGTGCCGCTATGCGGTCTTCAAGATTGCTTTCGAACGATCTACTGCAGGCCAAGGTCTGAACGATCTACTGCAGGCCATCTACCTGCTTCTGTTAAACTATAAATCGGTCTTCAAGATTGCTTTCGAACTTGCTCTAACGATCTTCCTCCTGCTTCACGACTCGCTCATAGCGAGCCTCATCCCTCTATTGGCTTGCTTCAAGCGTTCGCATCATTCGCTTAATCAGGTTGACAGAAGGCATAGCTCGCTGGCTTTTAAAACATCCCAAGGTGCCGGAACTACTTTTCTAGGCTTGTACCTCTCCTTGTGCTAGTGCTGATACATGCGCTTGAGTCATTCCTTCAAAAGAAAGTAACTTGCATCATGCTCATAATATATTATGGACTTACTGTATGGAACGTATCTCATTTTTGCCAAACGAGTACAAAATTTTGCATAGGGAATAGATCGTTAAAAGAACTTTTCCGATACGAGAGTCAAAGAAACTTGAAGCTGTGCTCTGATACCAATATGTTACATCTCGATTATGTGTAATCGATAGTCGTCCCCCTGGCGTGATGTGCGTTCCTAGGTTGCACAATGCACAAGGCCAAGGTATTTTTGTATAACAAGCACATATTCATAGTACGCAGATAATTAAAACACAATATTGAAACATGAAAAAGTTTTCTTTATTGGTAATGAACATCTTTTAAAAACTCTTGAACGAGTCAGATGGTTGCTGAACGGGCTTACAAAAGTGGACGCAAAATGAGATAGCCATCTGGTACATTATATCCTTTTACTAAAATATCAAATCTATAGACACCTTCAGGCGAAGCTATCGCCTTTCCATGGAGCTGCATAAGATATGTGCACGAGCTCCTGGAACTTCAAACATGCTTCAAGGGTACGAACATGATGTGTCAGTAGGTAGACTGGATTGGGAAGTCCCTCTAGCTTCTTGCAGGATCTCCTTTGTGTGGGGAACCTGTTGCAACGAGGGTCAGTACATCAAAATACATTGGTGAAGGTGAGCTAACCCAACTATACCAATCAACACGTTGTTGATGTGAAGCAGCAAGTTATTATGTAGTCTTTCTATCTTGCCTTAGTTCAAGTTAAAAGCAAGCAATGGATATAAAAAATTATTAAAATAAATATGCCACCGCTCGGTGACTTTTACCTGCCCGTCTGAACCACTTGCACAACACTTACCATGACCTTCCCTGACATGAAGACATAGTTAGCTTGCACAGTTTAAATATACGAGGGTATCACTAGCACGTTGCCATAGTGGACGAGTTATAGTCTCGGGATGGAATGACATGCAACGCATGGAACAGGGGCATCACATGCCATCCCATCCGAAGCAGACGACTATCAGGGAGTTTCGTCTAGATCAGATCGGTGATAGTGCCCCAGCGACCGTCCATAAGAACTAAGACCTTGTGCACAAGTTGTCCGTGACCAAGCAAAGTCTACTAAGTTATCAATCGATGTAGTTTAAGACAACACAAGCACAAGACAAGTAACAGGGCATGATATGTTTTGCATAGTCTCTATTTTTAGTTTATTTTATAGCAAGGTATGTTATACACATAGCAAAATAATAGAAGAAGTATATATTCTAACTAGAATTAAAACATGATGAAAGAACATTTTAAGCGAACTAGCATGCAACAAGGTAACCGTTCACAAATTGATTGACAAGCATAAGTAATCCAAGTCTATTTCATTTTTATCTTGACATCTATTAGTTATTATGGTATCGTCTAATCGGAACAATCAAGAAGGCAAGATTTTAGATGTGAAGACTTGGAAGAAGGGTCAACTAAATCGAATTATAGCCACTCATAAGTTGGTAGAGTGAGAAAAGGAAAAAAGGTGCTTCAAGACTATGCTCGTGTGATGCCTACTAAACGATCACCTGCATTGCCATAAATAGATGATCAATATCTCTTCTCCTATTTCCAAGATCAAAACAAAAATATATTTCAACGAACGAAAGCAATTAAATCCATCAAAATCGTTCAAGAAAACACAAATCCGAAAACCAATTTAAAAGCACAAAAGCAATAAGGCGACAACAAAAACTAGGCAAAAAAACTTACGGCGGAGAGGTCCCTATTGACTCTGTCGTTAAGTCCATCCTTGGGGCACGGTCCACTGAATATGGGAATCAATTCCAAATAAGCCAATCCATAACGAGGAAAAGATCTTGATTCAACTATCCCGATCGAACGATCCTGAAAGTATTTCTTAGCTGCGCTCCCCGAAAAGGAGGAACGGGGCACCACACCTGTTAGCTCGTATTTTGGACTTGTTATATAGCCTACTAGGCATGACATGATTAGCATATTCTAGACTATAGCTAGAGTTGATCATGTATGACTTACGCTCTTGCTAATTCTTTATTTTGTATTACTAGCTTCATGATCAGCTATGTATATATGGTTTGGGACACTTTACTATTTTGCTTCTGATGATCATATTTATTTGTATGTTATGATTTTCTTCTTGTGATTAAGACACTAGGATTGCTTCACCTAGGTTGACTGATGTCTTGTAGTGTTAACCCCCCATATCTATCCATAGTCATGACCGTATTTTGGGGTACTGGAGTACTCTGGTATACGTAGCTGGCTTTGTCAGCCCCCGCTCTCCAGTATTCTGGGCCTGGGTTATGACAAGTGAGCATGGGTGCGTAAGTGGTATTTTTTGCTTCCTAACCTGGGGCTCGTACAAGAACTACCCCCAAGTCATAATGGAAAACTTTTGTGACTGGACCATTTTATATGCCCCAGGCAGCCGGGCGCATGGGTCAACCTTGTACAACTTTTTGTTAGAAGCATACATAATAGTTAGTGGCGCATGCTGACGGTTAGTCAAATGAGAAGTTGTTTGCGCTTGGCGAGCTGCGTTGCCCTGGAGGTTCTCGACCTAGAGCGAACTGGCACATAGTATAAAGAGTCCAAACTTTCTCCTTTTTTAGGATGGCACTTGGAGTCAGCACCATATGAGATTATGTCCAAGACATAGCCTCTTTTATTTTCCTAGGCGCATGTAGCAGCCTTCCTGCGCCCAGAGCTAGGTGCCGCATGCCTTTTCTTCTGTGTCCCATGTTGTGGGCGCATGGACTGTTCATTTGTCCTCAAGTTCTTGACATCGTAATATTTTTTCTCTACCAGAACTTGGGTGCTGAACCACCTTCCTCTCAGAAACGGTTGCTGCATGAGTAAGGTCGGCCTGCGTAGATGCATGACATGCGTCTTAAGCACTAGGTACAAAGGCAGGAAGTATATGCTCCGTAGTGGGATGAGGCGCACTGGCCTTGGCATCCCACGTCCTACGGGTCTTCTTAGAATTTGTTAGCCTTGGCGAAGGACTGGCGCTGCCCTCAAAAGCATTTCTTCATAAGCCCGTTGGTCGAAGCGCACGACTAGCATCTTTTGGGTAGAACCCAGTTTTGCCGCGTCGGACTGCGTCACGACCTTTTCGTCGGTGGAAAAAAGATGTCCCATGTAGAGTCGTCATTTTTGTTCCGTTACAAAAAAAATATCGAAAACAAAGAAAGTACAAAGTGTCCTTAAACAAGAAATCTAAGTACAATCAAAATTCTGGAGAGTGTGACGATAGATATCGAGTGTTGCAGCTGACTTCTTTACTCCGTTGATGGTCCGACAGTGAAGGAACTTGCAAGGTCTCTGGCTCACTTGCATGAAAGATAGCAACTGGTCTCTTGAGTATGCTTTCTCTCTGTCCATCTTCTTGTGTGTGTATGTATATATGGGAAAGCATCCCGACAATTTATATCCATCTACACTGGATGGCTTATGCATGCACATATGCTATGCGTGCATGTCTTGTAGCCGCATAGCCAACCTTAACATAATGTAGTTGTAACCGAGAGCGCATATCATGGTTATGCTGCCATGTGGCATTGGTTTGGATATGTTTTTGATGAGATCTCGACAGTCAACCTAGATTTTTTTCACCTGTTGTGTGCGTGACTTGGTCAGTTTTGACACGTGGTCATCATTTGTTGTAGAGAGAATCTCAAGAGGATTTGGTCACATGGAGCCGCATGAAAACTGAACCACATAGGAGTTGGGCCTCATATTTAGGCCTCATGGAACTTGGCCGCAAAGGGGCTGAACCTCATAGAGTCAGAGCCGCATAGACTTTGGGTCGCACGGAGGCGAGGCTGCATAAATTTGTCGTATGTTGATGTGGCACTTCACGCCTGCCAAGAGTCATTATTATGCTAACGTAATTTTCTGTCACTTAGTGTGCCAAATTTCCTCACAACTTTCAAAGCGTTCAGGGCACTTGATGCCATGTCATAACTTTATGGACAACAATAAATGCCATGCCAGGGCATTATATGACTGATGCTTCCATTATTGTTTGGGCCGCATGAATGCCTCTTGAGGATTTGGATCCTCCTAATTTGTAACCACATGAGTTACTAGGCCGCATGGTTGCTATTGAGTCCCTACGATCTGTCTTTACTGAGTCTGAGCATATGGCTTCTGGACGCGTGGCTTTAGATTCCATTATTCTACATGGATAGAGGCTCATAAGCATACATGGCTTCTAAAAATATTCTAGCAAAGGGATCAACATTAATGTAGTGTGAATTAGTATCATATTTATTCATACAGTACAAGATTCCTTCCTCCTCTACAAAATCAACAAAAGGTTTAGCCTTAACAGGAGGCTTAGTAAGATTAATAAATAAAGGCTGACTTGTTTGAGAAGGCTATTTTTTGCAACTGAGGTTGATAACGAGCGAAGGCTCCACCTGCTTGGTTTTGGTGATTTTTATCACTAATGTTTCCTTTGCCTTCTCCTCGCGTGACGACTTACGGAGGTTAATAACAAGGGGCTCCATAGCATTTTTATGAGTAATATGCCCTTTACCTCAGATCATGAGAGGTTCCTCCAGAAGATTTAGTCGAGTGACACGCCCTTTGACCTGGATTGTGAGGGGTTCCTCGCTTGGAGTAATTTTAGCTTCATCGTCAGCTTCGTTAGCCTCTTCCTTTATATACTCTGACATGTATAGGAGAGAATTAGAGTAATATGCTTCAATACCCTTGAATGGGTTGATGTCGACAAATTCTGTTTTGACTTCTTCCTGACTGTCCACATACTTAAAGCATTGGTGCAGGGTGGGGGCTACAATCTTGTTTTCATGTATCCATGGATGTCCCAGTAAGATATTATAAAATACATTCGAGTCAATCACATAACATGTAAACTTAGTCCGAAGATCGCCTATTTGAAGTTTTAGACGTATCTTCCCCAACGGCCGGCTTCTTCCAACATTGAAGCATAAGAGTTGGTGGTTGACAGGCTGTGCATCGGTATCTTTAGATCCCACAATAAACTCCTGGGGATGATGCTAACTGATAAACCTGGATCTATGTGTATCCGGCTTACTTTGATAGAACCGACATAACCAGTATAATACAATGGCCTATCATGATGGTTGTACTTCAGCAACATATCATCTTGTGTAAAGGTGATATTAGGTTCTTCTCCATCATATTGTGGTAATGAGGACATGCCACTGGTTCTTCTGCTGGAGTTTTTAGTTGATCTAGACATGAATCTGCATAGATCAGTGCTTCGCTCAAGGAATCATGAGTCTCCTTCGATAAACGAAGTAACTCAAAGATGGAAAGTCTGGCTAGAGTATTAGCAAGCTGCGCCAATATATCAAAAATGTCTATGGCTTGTCAAGTCCCTGGGGTGAGTTCTTCTTCAAAGATTTGTCAAACCGAACCTCTTTCTTCTTTCCTTTTTCTGCTTTTGTAGGCTTTGACGGACTAGGTTCAGCGGCTATTGGAGCATTGGAAGGAACAGGAGGAGCATCCTCTTGAGTAGGTTCATAGGTCTTGAGATACTCCTTTCCAAACCTAATGCCGGCCATAACTTCTTCAGGTACTGGAGAAAGAAGAACCATGTGACATGATTTTATCTTCCTCCTTGTACGACTTCTTTTAGCCTTGCTGAGACGCTTTTGCATGCTACCATCCTCGTATCCGAGTCCGTAAATGAATTTTCCAAGACAACTTTGGTGTTGTAATAGAATGCGGCATTCTTTACCAAAGTTCAGACTTTCGGCCTTCTGGATGTTATATCCCATCTTTTGCATAAGGCGGATAGATTATTGGCTGTAATGATAAAATTGAGGCTTCTCGTCATCCGGTGTTGCTGATGAGCTAGCTGATGAGGACTTATGGATAATAGTCTTGTCATCTTTGTTGTGGCTTGGATTGAAGATATGGTGTGCCCTATACAAAGGAATACTACACAACCAACACCATTGTTGGTAAGTCATGCAAGGCTTGTCTGCAAAAGCTCCTGGAGATAGATTCAGATTTGGGAGTCTTGATTCTAGGATAGTACTATCTCCATGTTGATCTTGATCTTTGTCTGAGTTATGCTCTAAGAAAATCATATGGCAGGACTTGCTCTTTTGGCCCTTCTTCTTGGATTTAGAACTTGAAGATGTTACTCCTTGTTCCAAATCCTACAACAAATCAGGATGGACATACATGACCTTGCCACATTGAGTGGTAAGGGGCACTAGTCCTTTAGCTTGATCACGGGCTGAAGGGAGGTTGACAATCTCAATTTTGGCTCATGGTATCGGCACAACACCATCCGGGACTTCCTGCGCAAGGAAGTTACCAAATTGAAGAGACACCAAGTTGGCAGTAACTGTCTTCTTTTATTATGGAGAGTGATTGCCTTGGAGTCTATCAGCTGTTATATCTTCCTCTTCAATTCATAGCACGCTTTTGTGGAGTGGTGCACGTATCGGTGATATTAACAATATTTTGGATTATTTGTTTTGCCAGCCTTATATGGCTGTCCGATATCAGGCAACAATAGTTTGTTGCTTTTTTATTAGGCAGTCAAAGATGCTGATGATATCACTTTCATCAAAAGAGTACTCCTCCTTAGGCTTTGAAGATTTTGGAGGCTTCTGTGCTTGTAGAGAGATATGTCGCTTGAATACATTTATGGCAAGAGCTTCATTTCCTTTGTTATTGCGAGTATTATTATTATTGTCGTTGTTGAAAGGGTAGTTTCCTTTATCTTCTGTGATTTGTATCTTAAGTCCCAATAAGTTCAAGTTGACTTCTTTCACATTCTACTCAGCATTGTCAGCATTCATAATGAACTGTCACGCCCCAGTCCCAAAATATATGGAACCAGGCCACGTGGCAATAGCCAGCTGACACGTCTCCGAGGACATCCTAATTTAATGGATCCACGAAGAGTGCTACGCTGTCCTATAATACTAACAAGTCCAATATCAGTCAATAACAGGTAATCTAATCTCATCCACAATATAAAGAGCAAGAAATACTAAATAAACTGCTGGATAATAAATACCAGTCTCAAGATATCATAGTACAATCAGTAAAGTCTGGTGGGAACAAACCCACTACTATGACGAAATAAAGTGCTGAAATGAGATGTAAAAGATAATGATTAGGGCATCGGCTGACTAGATAATGATGCACCCAATCTAGGATGAAGGCCTACCAACTGGTCACGGAAACTCTGACGGCTGTACCTCCAACTCCTCAGCTGAAGCAAATCTCGTCTCCTGTCCTGGGCCGTATACGGTGGGGTAGTAAGCCTCGTCTAAATCTGGAAAGGTACCAGATCCTCAGAGGGACGTAATAAGATACAAGAAAACAACATGCTATATATATGAATACTGAATAAAATAAATACAATAAAGGTGTGCTAGCCATCTAAGTGAATGCAATGTGAGGACAATGCTGGTGCGTATGGATAGGTGTAGGCATAACGTCCACGCTCCGAAGAGAGTAGCATCAGTACAGTATATCGTCCATTTCGCTCCGAAGAACGTGGCATCAGTGTAAAGGAAAAGTTATTGGATCCGAGGCTCCTCCGAAACTACGGTTCCAATGTGGGTACCCCATACGCCTACTAGTTGTCCTCCCCGCCCAATGTAGATACGCAAGTCGACTACTCGACGTGCATACCTTGTATCTATATGCCAAGTCTCTAAAATTATATCCTGACTACATGCTAACCGTGATGTAGGTGATACACAACGGTAGCTAGTCGAATACGCAAACCCGCATCCCAATATGAATATGTCTCAGTGAACGTGTAAGGTGTCAGGTCTCAGACAATAACAGAGTATCGTCCAATGGGTTGAGTCTACTAAAAGCTAAGTCCATGTATACTAATCATCGACGTACCCGTCGAATGCACCCGAGACAACTCGGACGCGCACAGTTGTATAAATTACAAGCAACAAGAATACAATACAACATATGCATATCTAAATTAGACAGTAAATATAGCAAGGTATCTTGCCTGGGTCCTGAAGCTGTGAATGCCAGAAGCCGGTTCCTGCAGTATCTCCTGGCTGATCTAATGGTCCTAACACATAATATAATATAACAATCAATCATCAAACCCTAAGTAATATATACGCTACGTTGTTTTTCAGCACGGACGCAAGGATCACGTCGGTCGAACACAGAGTCGCGGTGCATGTAGCTAAGATACACACGTGCCCTGTCTTCAGTCACCGTGTATCCCACGATAGACGAATGCTAAGGTTATACGACCCAGCTAATTATGTTTAGTATAATTAACGGTCCTTAACCTCCGTATTAAGCGTTTCTTGCTGATATCCATGTTTATCAATGCTTTACGAGTCTTAGTTAACCATTCTACTTACAAGGATGTTCACTAGTTATTGATTACTAACTGGTTCGTTATTAAGAAATCTGATTTGGCAACTATTCATAAGTTAGGGTTTCCGAGTTACTATTTCATGTCCATGCCAAACACGATACGACGACACGATGATAAAACTACTCACGATACTAGGGAAAGAGGCCAATGAGTATTACCTACACGAGGATGAACGTGGGGAGGGGGTTCTGCTCGTCGTCGTGTGTACTCGCCGGTGGTCAGCAGAGCTCCGGAGTCGGCGGCAAGTCTCGGCAGCAGCGGTGGCACTCTCGGCAGGCGCGGCAGCGGTGCACGGGGCAGCGGGTCGGGGGTGTACGGGAGCAGCAGGTCGGGGGGTACGGCTACAGCGGGTCGGGGTGTTCGGCTGCAGCGGGTCAGGGGTGTTCGGGAGCAGCGGTCAGGGGTGTTCGGCTGTAGCGGGTTAGGGGGGTTCGGCTGTGTAGGGCGAGGGTTGGCAATATATGGAGGGTGGTGGTCGGCAATATATGGAGGGTGGTGGTCGGCAATATATGGAGGGTGGTGGTGATGGTTGGTGCAAAGGAGGAGGAGTACTCGGCTAGGGTTAGGGGAGGAGGGTGATATGAAATCTAGGGTTTGAGTGAATAGATGTATATTTATATGGGTGGTGGAGATGATGGGCTAGACTCGAGGGTTGGGCTTGACCGGCTTATTGGGTTGGAAATGATCCACTCAAAAGCGCATGTGGGCTGGGTTTGGTTATGCTTGGGGTGAATTGGCTTTAAGTTTGATTTAATTTAATAATTCAACTCGAAAATTACTAAAGCGTCGGAAACATAAGGAACTAGATTTGGGTGGTACACGGAGTCGTGGCCTAACAAGTTTGGTGTAGTCTGATACCCTAATTTAGGTACGTGAAATTTGGATTACGGTTTCATCTCAGTAAATAATTAATTAAATCCTATTTTTGACGAGGGGGTTTACATGAACGAAGTCCAATATTCAAATCGAGTGGTGCCAATACAGAATTTCATTCCCGGTAATAATTTTTTCCTGCAAGTGTCCATAAATGCGATCTCAGGAATGCCTGAGGCATCTTCAGAGTCGCTTGCTTGAAGAACTCTATGAATTCACGAACTGGTTCTTTCTATTTTTGCTTGATGTCTATAAGTGAAGACATAGTCATATCCATCCCTCCATCATAGAATTGGGAGAGGAAGAGGCTCTGTAGGTCATCGAATGACGATATGCAATTATCAGGGAGACTGCAGAACCAATCATAAGCTACATCGGCTAAAGCTCTAACAAATAGCTTAGTGAGGAGGGTGTCATCTCGTGGCAGATGTGTTGTCATAATGTCAAAATAGTTCATATATTAACGCGGTGACGTCTTTCCTTCAAACAGGTTCATTGCTTGAGGCTAGTACTCGGGCGAAAAGACGACATTGTTCTAGTGAGAAGGATATGGTTGTCTTATCCCAAGCTTCTGGAGTTTGTCTCGGTTATTCATAGCATCAAACCAAGAACACAACTCACAAATAACCTCTTGTGGGTCTTCCGTCTGAGGTGGTGCAGCTGACTGGAAATAGGTTGGTTGAACTTGTAAGAATACTGGCATAGGTCCACCCATATCATTGAGGGGGTTAAGAGGTGGTGCAGCTGACTAGAAATAGGTTGGTTTAACCTTATCATCTCCAAGATTAAATCCCTAGACTTCTAAGTGCCAAGTGCGATCTCGGTTTAGAAGTCTATCAGGGTTATAAGAGTTGGTTCAGCAAGTTTCCTCTCTAGCTGTGAAGTTGCGAGCCTTCAGATCAAAACTCATGGTTGTAAAGAAGTGGCAAGCCTTCAGATCAAATCTTGTGATTCACTATTGGTGATTATAGTGGATACAACTCCGAGCAAAAGTTCTCGGGACTGGACTAGTCCTTTCAGAGGAAAACCAGTATATGTCGCGATGTTTGCATTTTCTCTCTCTTACTTTACTGCTTTCTATACTTTATTATTGTTAGTTATAAGCTTCCTTCACATAGCTTAATTTTTAATTGGGTAGTTTATTCTGCTGCACTCTATTCACCCCCCCCCCCCCTCTAGAGGTTCCATCACGGTTATTTAGGGTTTGCTTTGCACATTGCACTGAATATGCAAGGAATTAGCATAACGAGGATGAACAATCCCCTTGGCATCATAGTGAATTCCTCTACTAAGGAAAGATTGGTTCATATTCCGCTTGTTATTACATGAGCTTCATGATTTATTCTCCATAGTTAGCACACTGGCGTGGCTAAGGGGGGTATCCACCGAGTCACAGACCGGGGACAGAGAAACGGAGTCCCTAACAAGGTAATCATCATTGATAGCAGTCAGCACACTCTTTTCTTTGTTCACAGCAACTTCAAGATAAGAGGAGTGAGGCTTAGGCAGCCAAGTCTTACGGATCTTCCTCGACTTAGGTGCAATTGAGGGGCTAGAACTACCCCCAAAGAGCATCTCTTCGCAGGCTTGCTGGTCTAATTGAATGACTAAAGTCTTCTGCGTTGTTCCAACTAACGCGGTGTCATGTTGAGCTATCACCTTCTCATCAGAGGAGAAGGTCGTCCCCAGCAAAGTCGTCATTTTGTTTGCCATAAACAAAAAAATTATGCAAACTTTGAAAAAAAAATTACAATAAATCTTATACAAGAATTTAGAGTACAAGAATTCTGGGAAAGTATAGCTATGGAGATTTGATTTACAGTCGATCACTTTACTCCTTAGACCACTCGACACAAAGAAATGCAAGAACTTGAACTTGGACACTTAGAGAACTTGGCAACAAAAAAGTTTTGGCAGCACTGACACGTAGGACTTTTGTCCGTGTGTGTGTGTGTGTGTATGTGACATCACAGGTCTCATATTTATAACCATTCAATACTGGAACAGTTATTAGAAGCTAGACGCACAAAGTAAGCAATTAGCACTGAATTTACTATTTTGTGCGCGCATTTTTTAGAATTCACATCCCATGTTTTTGCTGTGTGGGTGCACAATTTGTTGTCATCGTGACACGTGGCTCCCTGTACGAGGAAAGCTCGGGTAGTGGCCGCAACTGCATGTACACGTTCTGCAAGGATAATGGCATTGGAGACACGTAATCTTAACCGCTCACTGTCATTTTGGATCATAGACACACTATTGAAGAAGCTCAGCAATACTGGTGCACTTTTATAACATTTGAAGACAGTAGCTATACTGGCATACTTTGTTGAGTTGAATGGATTGTACATTCACCTTTGTTGAGTTGAACGAATTCTACGTTTGTTAGCTGTTAGTTCATTGCATTAAATGTGGGTGGAAGACAGATTGTACATTCACCTTTGTTTGGTTGATCGGATGGCACAAAAGTACGCCTTTGCTGCATTCCTCTGAAACTCTGAGAAAGTACGCCACTGCTCCAATCTTTAAAAAGTGTGCCTCTTCTTTTGGACTTGTTTTGTTAGTACGCCACCCTTACTTTGGATTTAGTATTATTTGGAGGCGTATTTTTTATGCTTCTACAATGCCCAGTTGAACATAAATATTTTAACCATAATTCTTAAAGGAAAGACCAATAGTTATAAACTGAATTCATATATTAGGATCGGTTATGACTAAAGCTTCCTTGATATGGTATGTGAACCCAAAGTCCAAACTTCTTTCTTTGTATTGTTGCTTGAACTGAATTAATGAAGCCAAGTTTGCCCGGCCCATGACTGGGTCTTATCTATTACTTAGAATATCAAATACTCATTGATCACTGGCTAACTCAATTTAGAGCTAATAAAGGTCCATACTATTTTGTGACTTCTTTTTCTTCTCTTCTATTATCAATAAACTAATCCTAAGTTTTTTATTTAGGTCTCTTTTCCAAACATACCATTTAGGGGTCAAACTCCACTAATATTATTCACAAGCCGAACCATCTACATCCTTAAAGTCTAGGGTCCTGATCCAAGTCATGTCCATTATTTATTTTAACTAGTTAGCCACTAAAATAATTTTATTCAAATTAATATTAAAACTTATAAATATAAACTATTTGGAACAATTTTTTTAAAGATAGATTTCAAATCGGATTACTAGGATTCAGGGGTTACATATTTTATTAAGACATGAAAGAGTAGAAAAGAAGGGCCAGAGTCCACCCACTAATTTTAGATTTGCATATCGTTCTGTCGAGCCGATACAGCCTATTATTCCGACTATGCGATCTGATGTGATGCACGATCTCTCACACTATTCTAAAGTAGCCTGTTGATCTAAACAATGTTGCACACACCATGTCTCTTTTTGTTGTGAGGTGATACTCTAATTTCTAGGTGTAACCTCCGTATCCTGAAATTCGTGCTTAAATGTTGTTATTAGGTTAAATTGGGACTATTGGAATTTTTCCATAATTTTTAGTTAATTAAAAACTAGTAACCCTAATTTCCTAGGACTTTCAAGAATTTATTTTAGGGACAAACTTAATTAAAAATATCCCAAAATTTTATTTTAGGTTCTAAATAGTCAAATATATTTTCTAGATTTTTTTGGGAATTTTCTGATTATTTTTAGCATTTATTTTGAGTTAATTATGAAAAACTGAATTAAAAACTATTTTCTGAAAAAAACCCAAAAAGTAATTATTTCTGCCCAGTCAGCCAACAGGGGCCCACCTGTCAGCCTCCTGCAGCAAACTGGGCTGGGCCCGCCTGTCAGTGACCGCGGGTTGGGTGTGGGTGAAGCCGAACCGACCTCGAGCCAAGCCGAGTCAGAGTTCGACTCGGACTCAGCCGAGCCGCGTCAGTGCCTGACCGTTCAATCTGAGCGGGCAGCCGTGGATGGCTGCCACGTGGCGCTCTCCGAGCCACGGCTACTCTCTCTCTCTCTCCTCTATATATATAATAGTTTAAGTTATTAATTTCTAGGGTTTTCCTTGAGCCGAATTTTGGAGAATTGCCATCTAGGGTTCCTTCATCTTCCAGAAGCCATTGCGCATAGCTCCGGACTCCAAACGAGGCCCAATTTCTTGTGTTAGAACGATATTGAGGTTAGCTTTCTGATTAAATAAATTATTTTACGAAATTATGAGTATTAAATTCTGGAAAATTTGTAGAGCACAACATGTCCAAAAATAGACTTGTTTAGATGTTTTCGCAATTTCGGGAGAACCAGGAATCAGAATCATGAACCGTTTAAAGTTTCATAAAGCTAATGTCGAGATAATTGACATATGTTTTTTACAGAATTTAATTCGAAATATTTATATACTGCTAATTCTGTAGAACTTCTAGGTTAGAATTTAACCATCGGTGCACGATACGAAATTTGTATGTGCCATAATTCTCAAACGAATTTGAATTCGTACGAGCCATAAATTCTAGCATGTTTTTGAATCTGAAATCTACAGGAAATCATGCATGAAAGTCGAGTTTGTGTCGGTTGACTTTTCGGTCAACAGATCGCCTCGATTTGCGTGCCATGAGTCTCGAGTTGATAAAATTAAGTTTCTTTGGACAAAATTTAGGAATTAACCTAACAATCAGAATAATAAGATTAAAATAGGATTTTAGATTAATTATTCTAGAATTAAATAAATTAAAATAAATTATCTTTTGACATGGTAAAATTATAATACATATGCTATTTGGACTGTGACTTGGACTCTGATTCATACCAGCTAAGGACCACATGCGAGTACATTCTCTGATAATTTTCATTATTTGATAATTCTTATAATTCAAGTATTTAGAAATGTTACATCAGACTCTTGACACTGTGCTACACGGACTAGTATATAGATTGGATCTTTAGTCATGAGATGTTACATTGGTTATCGTATTGACATTGTACACGACATTGACATTAGACATTGATATTAGACATTGTACATGATATATTGGACATTGATCGTGTATTATGACGTGTCATGATTGGATCCACAGTACTAGTTGGGGGCAGGGAAATTGCTAGTGAGAGATGTGATCAAAATACCTATCGTACAAGTGTAGACATTGATAGTGTTAATCATGCACCTCACGTATGATTAGCCAGGCCATGTAGTCATCGTATAAGTTCCCAACCCGATCATATTTCGAAACTACGATTTCAAACACTTAGATAGTTACAGTTCTCTATTTTAGTTCATATACTACATCACCCGTATATGATATTGTACCTCGTTCTCTTCATTTCATATATGCACTAACTGTACCATATTGTCTATATTGCCTGTTCTCCTTATATTGTCATTGCATTTATCTATTGCCTTCTCTCAGTATATAGCATCATCTATTTATTGTTTTATAGTCCTTATCAATTAACTGGAACTGTTATTTGAGATGTACTTTGCTCCATCCTGACTGAAAATATTTTTCCAGACTGCGCCTTAGAGGACTGGTGTCCGACATATTATGGACCACAGGGAGAGTAGCTGCAGACTTGGACTTGGTAGCACATGTGTGATTCCCGGGAGGTCTAGTCGGGATCACTAGTTATTTAGTTAGTTTCTTTTAGCAGTTTATGGTACCGGATTTGTTTCCGGCATACTTTGAAACTTGGAGATTATTGTTGAGTTAGATTATTTCTATTTTAGACTTGAGTTGCATTTTGATTTATTTATTCTTCGATATCTTATCGTACTGTAGTTATGTGATTGAGTATATTGTTCATATTATATTGTGATATCTGTGACTCCTTATGGAGTTGGATGCTCGTGTGAGAATGATTAGATAGCATTGTGACCTAGACAGCGTTCTATATGCTGCGGCATAGGCTGGACGTACCCATGTACTCGTGCCCCAAATTTCGGGTGCGGGTCGTGACACGTTTTTAGTGGTGGCCCATGCAGGTCAGACTTTGCAAGTTGTACGATGTCGTGGTAGTGTGACGTCTTAGTTATACTACTGCATGCCTGCGATATGATCTAGGATATAGCATACTAGGATGAGAGCGAATACTCAATCACAACTAGGAACATTTCCAATCTATTTGTCTTGTTATCCTTATTTCTCACGAATATTGCTTCCTTTAGAATTTTGAATGTCCTCCCTTGATGATATCGCATCTATTGCCTTAATTTATTCTTTTCGGTCTGCCTTCAGGATGCCGCCGAAGACTAGATCGCAAGATCAGCAACAGCCTCCGAGGCAGACTCAGCTGGCTTGTCATTTCTGTAAGAAGCCAGGTCACCTTTGAAAGAGCTGTAGGATGAGGCTAGGACTTTGTTTGCACTATGGTGCTGCGGGACATCGAATGAAGGATTATAGTCGAGCCCCATATCTTTCCAGCCATCGAGCAGCTCCAAACTATAGAGATCCAGTTAGGCCACCTGTGGAACCGCAGATTGTTCAGCACCCGCGAAGGGATCCACCCCAGCAGGGCGGGGCATTTGCGATGATGATCGAGGAGACCGATACTGCAGGTGATGGGTTAGCAGGTTCTGTTCTTTCTTTCCTTCTGTTCCTTTCTATTTGATTGATTGATTGATTCCTTAGTACCGTAGCTTGTATTCGTGATTTTCTTGTTAGAATATAGTTAATAGTTCACCCTGACAGAGACTGCAATACCATGACAAAAGTGACCATAACCATACATGTTTTCCTTAGATTGCATATTGTATGATTGTAGGTAGAATTCTCTTAGACTTTAATTATTGAGGATTTAACTGTAGTAAAGATTAACGAAGAGGTTATGATTGGACAGAGAAAGATAAGATGCCTTAAATTTCAAGGATAAACATTAATTTAAATAAAGAGTTAGAAATTTAATATGGCAGAATTGACAATTTTGTTAAATCATTTATTTTTATGAAGATTATGAAATGATTGAATTTATCATTGAATTTTGAGGAATTTAAGAAGGCTATCAATATATTTATTGGACTGCAAGTTATGAACTTATATTTTGAATATTGTATTGGAGGTTTCATAAGTATTACATCGTTGAGTATTATGTGAAAAAAAAATCGAGGAATAAGAACACAAATGGATTAGTGTTGAATTCAAATTTTGGGATGAGATTAAATTTTATAAATATGCATTGATTGGATTTAAATTAGAGGAGTAAGATCATTAATGGATTAGTGTTTGAATTCAATTTTTGGGATACGATTTTTAAATTTTATAAATATGCATTGATTGGATTTCAATTAGAGGATTGAATATTAAATTCTTGTATTCGTTATTAACTTAAAATTTTGGAGGAGATTATGATAAGAATGGAATTTAATTTTATATTTGAAGATTTTTAGGGATATGATATTTATAGAATTTTGAGAAATATTGTGAAATAACAATGTGGACTAGTTCATGATTACATGATTTGATGAATTCAATTTTGATGGTAATAAATAAATAAAACAATTGAGGATTTTAAATTTCGAGGACAAAATTTTTTAAGGTGGGTAGACTTGTAACCTCCGTATCATGAAATTCGTGCTTAAATGTTGTTATTAGGTTAAATTGGGACTATTAGAATTTTTCCATAATTTTTAGTTAATTAAAAACTAGTAACCCTAATTTTCTAGGACTTTCAAGAATTTATTTTAGGTTCAAACTTAATTAAAAATATCCCAAAATTTTATTTTAGGATCTAAATAGTCAAATATATTTTCTAGATTGTTTTGGGAATTTTATGATTATTTTTAGCATTTATTTTGAGTTAATTATGAAAAACTGAGTTAAAAACTATTTTCTGAAAAAGAAAACCCAAAAAGTAATTATTTCTGCCCAGTCAGCCAACAGGGGCCCACCTGTCAGCCTCCTACAGCGAACTGGGCCGGGCCCGCCTGTCAGTGACCGCGGTTTGGGTGTGGGTGAAGCCGAGCCGACCTCGAGCCGAGCCGAGTCAGAGTTCGACTCGGACTCAGCTGAGCCGAGCCGCGTCAGTGCCTGACCGTTCGATCTGAGCGGGCATCCACGGATGGCTGCCACATGGCGATCTCCGAGCCACGGCTGCTCTCTCTCTCTCTCTCCTCTATATATATAATAGTTTAAGTTATTAATTTCTAGGGTTTTCCTTGAGCCGAATTTTGGAGAATTGCCATCTAGGGTTCCTTCATCTTCCAGAAGCCATTGCGCATAGCTCCGGACTCCAACCGAAGCCTAGTTTCTTGCGTTAGAACGATATTGAGGTTATATTTCTGATTATATAAATTATTTTACGAAATTATGAGTATTAAATTCTGGAAAATTCGTAGAGCATAGCATATCCGAAAATAGACTTGTTTTGATGTTTTCGCGATTCCGGGAGAACCAGGAATCAGAATCATGAACCGTTTAAAGTTTTGGAAAGATAATGTCGAGATCATTGACATATGTTTTTTTCAGAATTTAATTCGAAATATTTTTATACTGCTAATTCTGTAGAACTTCTAGGTTAGAATTTAACCATCGGTGCACGATACAAAATTTGTATGTGCCATAATTCCCAAACGAATTTGAATTCGGACGAGCCATAAATTCCGACATGTTTTTGACGCTGAAATCTACAGGAAATCATGCATGAAAGTCGAGTTTGTGTCGGTTGACTTTTCGGTCAACAGATCGCCTCGATTTGCGTGCCATGAGTCTCGAGTTGATAAAATTAAGTTTCTTTGGACAAAATTTAGGAATTAACCTAAAAATCGGAATAATAAGATTAAAATAGGATTTTAGAGTAATTATTCTAGAATTAAATAAATTAAAATAAATTATCTTTTGGCATGGTAAAATTGTAATACATAGGCTATTTGGACTGTGACTTGGACTCTGATTCATACCAGCTAAGGACCACAGGCGAGTACATTCTCTGATAATTTCTATTTTTTGATAATTTCTATAATTCAAGTATTTAGAAATGTTACATCTGACTCTTGACACTGTGTTACACGGACTAGTATATAGATTGGATCTTTAGTCATGAGATGTTACATTGGTTATCGTATTGACATTGTATACGACATTGACATTAGACATTGATATTAGACATTGTACATGATATTTTGGACATTGATCGTGTATCGTGACGTGTCATGATTGGATCCACAGTACTAGTTGGGGGCGGGGAAATTGCTAGTGAGAGATGTGATCAAAATACCTATCGTACAAGTGTAGACATTGATAGTGTTAATCATGCACCTCACGTATGATTAGCCAGGCCATGTAGTCATCGTACAAGTTCCCAAGTCGATCATATTTCGAAACTACAATTTTAAACACTTAGATAGTTACAGTTCTCTATTTTAGTTCATATACTACATCACCCGTATATGATATTGTACCTCGTTCTCTTCATTTCATATATGCACTAACTGTACCATATTGTCTATATTGCCTGTTCTCCTTATATTGTCATTGCATTTATCTATTGCCTTCTCTCAGTATATAGCATCATCTATTTATTGTTTTATAGTCCTTATCAATTAACTGGAACTGTTATTTGAGATGTACTTTGCTCCATCCTGACTGAAAATATTTTTCCAGACTGCGCCTTAGAGGACTGGTGTCCGACATATTATGGACCACAGGGAGAGTAGCTGCAGACTTGGACTTGGTAGCACATGTGTGATTCCCGGGAGGTCTAGTCGGGATCACTAGTTATTTAGTTAGTTTCTTTTAGCAGTTTATGGTACCGGATTTGTTTCCGGTATACTTTGAAACTTGGAGATTATTGTTGAGTTAGATTATTTCTATTTTAGACTTGAGTTGCATTTTGATTTATTTATTCTTCGATATCTTTTCGTGCTGTAGTTATGTGATTGAGTATATTGTTCATATTATATCGTGATATCTGTGACTCCTTATGGAGTTGGATGCTCGTGTGAGAATAATTAGATAGCATTGTGACCTAGACAGCGTTCTACCGCCGATGTTGCGGCGTAGGCTGGACGTACCCACGTACTCGTGCCCCAAATTCCGGGTGCGGGTCGTGACACTAGGGACTATGCTTGCTACCTGCACACGAAACCAATCTGAATTAATACTTTTTTCAATTATCGACTCATTGTAATGCATCGTGCGGAGTGGGGCATTACATATATACCACTCAGAAAAAAGGTTCGTCCTCTGTCACGACCCGCACCCAGTATAGGGACACGAGAGCGTGGGTACGTCCAGCCTATGTCGCAGCATCGGCGGTAGAACGCTGTCTTGGTCATAGTAATACTATATAACTAAACACCTGTCAATGATATCCATCTCCATAAGGAGGTCAATATACGTCTCACAATAATCTCACAATGTAACTCAATCACAACAACTATAAGGCACGATAAAAGATAAAAGGAAATGACATAGTTAAACACCATGTCTCAAACATAAAGATAACTCACAGTCTAGCTGTCCAACACAAGTCTCCAATTAGACTTAACATGAGTCTAAACATAAACTGAAATAACCTCAATAAGTCTCAAAGCATCATAAATACTATCTAGATAGCTGCAGGTAATGTCTCATCTAAAGGCATAGTCTCCTCTAGGATCTCTGGTGCGTAGTCTGCATCTATACCTGGTCCGTAGTGTATGGTACAGAACTCCTCAAGATCCTCTGGAAAAATATATCCAGTCAGGATTAGAACAAAATACACCTCTAACAGCAGTTCCATGCATATTGACAAAAACTATAACACAGTGTAAAGAAATACAAGACAGATATAAATAACTGGCAATAAGAAATACTGAATTAAGAAAATGCTGGAATAAGAAATACTGGAATAAGAAAATACTGGAATAAGAAATACTGGAACATCATCATCAATATACATCTAGCAATGAAATAGGAATACAAGTACACGCAAGAACAATGAACTGGTATGTAAGTGTGTACAAGAATAATGACTAAAACATATGAAGGTGCTAGATCAATATACTAGAGATACATGTCAAGAATCATCTAACTAAGTGTGTGAAACATCAGCATATCATGTGATCGGCTTGGGACTATATGACTCATTACATTGATTAGCGATCATCCCTAATAGGTCAGGCTAACCACATGTAACAGCGATGAGGCATGTAATGGTAAGGCTGCACCGACGTGAGGTGTGGGTGAGCTATGATGCATGTAAAGTTTGGGTATGATCACATAAGCTACTAACATTTCCCCATTTATCCCCATCTAGCAAGATGGATTCCAATCACGACTCCTCGTGACAGGTCTCAATGATGCCAACTCGTGTGAACAATAATGTCAGAGTCATGTACGCTATACAACAAGAGTTATAGAGATAATCAACATAATGGAAACTGTCAGAGAATGTACTCGCCTGTGGTCCTTAGCTGGCAATACCAATATCCGGGTTCCAAGGTATCGTCTGAGTGATCCAACAGTCCTATAGATATATCATAAACACAATGCTGCATCAGATATTACACCAATACACAATCAACACCATGATCTTAGGGACTACGCTAGGGGGTCACATCTATCGTTGCTGTGCATAACAGACAGTCAGTGGTACGGTCTTGCCAGTACGTCAATGTACATATGGCAGTCTTCTAACATGCTACATGGTTACAGGTTGATGTAACTATGGGGTATCCGTGGTTACATTCAAGTCATCTACATAATATGATCTAACATATACATAAATATCTATTAGTTACAATTATATTAGATATATGTATATACATATACTTTAAATAGAATTTATACCTTGTATCTATATTAAACATGTACTAGGGAGATATATTCAATATATATATACCAAAACACATTTAACCCTATTCTAATACATGTACCCTACGTATATACTAATTAGGTTCGCATACATTATGGTTATACATATATATATCGATGTACACATAATAACCATATACGTATACCAATACTAATACGTACCTTCATACACCAATTTATATATCTATATACCAACATACCATATGCGTATCTCAACATAGCAAAGTACGAAGGCAACTGGAGAACTACGCTTATGCGTGCACGTATATATGAGAAGGAACTCAAACCTGTGCGCGGGAACGAGACGTGCGTGTCGTGGCGTCGTCGAGTCGAAGGGATGCTCCGGTCGGATTCAGCGAGGTCAGCGGTCTTCGGTCGAGCACAGTGGTCGTCGGCGTTCAAGCGGTGCAGGCGAGCTCTCGGTCGACGGGATCCAGACGGCTCAGGGACAGCGGGTCCGACCGATCTCCGGCGTTCAGTCGTCGAGGGTCGACAGTAGGGTGGTTCCGGCGATGGTTGAGGGGGTCGAGTGTAGCAGGGACGGTTGGAGGTGCAGTCGTGGCGGGGAGAGAATGACTACGGCGATTTCGACTAGGATCCGGCAGTTATCTGGGGTATTCAGACGAGGGCAGCGGTGTTGTGGCCTCCAGCACGCTGAGCTCCGGTGGGTTGCGGTTTCACGAGAGGGAGAAGATGGGCGGGGTTGGCTGTGGCTTAGGGTTAGGTTGAGAAAGGAAGGGAAGCAATATTATGTATATATATATATGTAGTAGACTTTGGGTTGACCTAGAATTAGGTTTGGTCAAGGCCCTCTTGGGATTGGGCTTGATGGATAATTTCAAGGGTCATGATTACCGTGGGTTCCAAATAAAAGCTAGGATTTAATTGGTTCAAGGTTTGAAGAGGTTGGTGTTCAATTACACACTCCCAAAAATCATAGAAAAATATGAATGAGGGATAAATGGATTTTATTCATGTGTCGTGTCCAAGGGGGTGGACACCTTAATATGCTTTTGCATGAAAGTGTCCAACAATTTGGAAAATTGCACAAAATAGATTTATTGTTTTATTAATTAAATAAAATGCAAGGAGGTGTTCTACAATTAAATAGAAGTACAAAGGGATGGATTTAAGTGGGACACTAGCATCGATTAACGGTCTGGCATGTCTAGGACAATGGTGTGAATTTGTTGGAAGACAATGGCTAGCGTAGCGTTCTAATTATCGAATAACGATAAAGCGCAACAATCAATTAAGGTCACCGTAATTTAAATAAAATTAATTATCATGCAATCATTTACTCATTAATTACAAAAGGACGAAAATACCCTTAATCTGAAAAGTGGGGGTGACAAGTCTACCCTCCTTAAAAGAATTTCGTCCTCGAAATTAAAAAAATAAACTAGCACAAGACAAGCAATCAAATAATGAATTATACCTCAAGTCTCGAAGAGATACGGATACTGCTCGCGCATTTCGTCCTCTCTCTCCCAAGTTGACTCTCCTGGAGAGTGTTTCTCCATGCAACACGAACCAAGGGAATAGTCTAATTCCGCAATACCTTCTCTCTACGATCCAAGATCTCAACGGGTTGTTCAGGATAGCTGAGTGTCGGTCCAACTTCGATCTCCGAGTGGTCTAGTACGTGACTAGGATCTGCCATGTACCGTCTCAGTTGCAACACGTGGAACACGTCATGCACTCCATCTAGAGCAGGCGGTAAGTCAAGTCTATAGGCTACTGCACTGACCCTTACAAGAATACGGAAGGGCCCGATGTATCGTGGACTAAGCTTTCCGCATCTGCCAAAACGAATCGTGCCCCGTGTCGGAGAAATTCGTAGGAACACCAAATCGCCAACCTAGAACAAAAATATTAACACACAATCTAAACAAAACAATCACAAACAAAAACAAAACAAAACAAAAACAAATCAAAACAATACCTGAAACTCTAGGGGTCTACGGTGGCTATCGGCCCAATGTCGCTGTCTGTCCTGCGCCACTCGCAGTCTGTCTCTGATAAGTTTCACTATTTCTGCTGCATCCACGACCATTTCTGGTCCTAACAAGGCTCTTTCTCCAACATCATCCTAAGATAAAGGTGTACGACACATTCATCCATATAAAGCCTCGAATGGTGATATCTCAATGCTGGCCTGGTAACTGTTGTTATAAGCAAACTCTACCAAGTGTAGATGATCCTCCTAAGAACCTCCGAGATCCAATACGCAAGTGCGTAGCATATCTTCAAGAGTCTGAATAGTCCTTTTAGATTGCCCGTATGTCTGAGGGTGATATGCGGTACTGAACTTGAGCTGAGTGCCCAAGCTAGACTGTAGACTCCTCCAGAAATGGGAAATGAAACGACTATCCCGATCTGAGACAATACTCATAGAAACTCCATGTAATCTGACAATCTGCTGTACGTATATCTCTACTAGCTTCTCCGTCGATGTACCCACTTTGAAAGGTAAGAAGTGGGCTGATTTGGTCAACCTATCTACGATGACCCAAATTGCGTCCTTTCCTCCTGGAGAACGAGGAAGTCCCGAAACGAAGTCCATAGTCACGTGCTCCCACTTCCATTCTGGAATGGGTAAAGGTTGAAGCAATCCTCCTGGCCTCTGTCGATCTGCCTTCACCTGTTGGCACACTAAACATCGGGATACGAAGCGTGCTACTTTGCGCTTCATACCAAACCACCATACATGCTCCCTCAAATCTCGATACATCTTGTTGGCTCTAGGATGCATCGAGTACTAAGAGCGGTGTGTCTCCTGCAAAACTTCTTCGCGCAGCTCTCCACATGGTACGCACATCCTCGTGCCATATCGTAAGGATCCATCATTCGCAATAGTGAAGTCATCTATCAATCATGTCTGAACTTGTGCTCTAATATTCCTTAGAGTCTCATCATCATACTGCGCAGCACTAGTTCTGTCCATCAGCTCTGATTGTATTTGCAGTCCCCACATCTGAATCTCAGCTCCTGGAACTAATACTTCAATTCCCAGGCTCTCAAGATCAACTAATAAATGTCTATCCGAAGTCAAGCATATAGCCATTGGATACCTGCTCAAGGCATCGGCGACTACGTTAGCCTTTCCTGGATGGTACTGTAATGAGATATCAAAGTCTTTCATCAATTCTAACCACCGTCTCTGTCTCATGTTCAGCTCCTTCTGTGTAAACATGTACTTCAAGCTCTTGTGGTCTGTGAAGATCTCCACACGCTCTCCATACAAATAGTGCTTCCACAGTTTTAGGGCAAAGATAACTGCCGCTAACTCCAAATTGTGAGTGGGGTAGTTATTTTTATGAGGGCGTAATTGTCTTGAAGCATAGGAAATTACTTTCCCGTGTTGTTGAAGAACGCATCCCAAACCTTTTCCTGAAGATCACTGTAGATAGTGAATCCACCTGTCCCTGATGGCAACGTCAAAACTGGTGATGTCGTCAATCTTCTCTTCAGCTCATCAAATACGGCTTGACATTCTTTCGTCCAGACAAATTCCACATCTTTCTTGGTCAGCCTAGTCATTGGATCTGCAATCTTGGATAAGTCTTGTACAAATCTTCTTTAGTATCCTGCTAGTCCGAGAAAGCTCCTGATCTCAGCTACCGTACTGGGGGTAGCCCATGACTCTACTGCCTCTATCTTCTTTGGGTTAACTGAAATTCCGTCACCCGTTACAATATGTCCAAGAAATTTAACCTTGTCAAGGAAGAACTCACACTTTGAAAGCTTCCCGTACAATCTCTCTCTCTCCTGAGAGTTTCTAAGACTATCCTCAGGTGCTCTTCATGCTCTTCTGGGGTTTTTTGAATATACTAGAATGTCGTCAATAAACACCACTACAAACTTGTCAAGGTACTGGTGGAATATCTTGTTCATCAAGTTCATAAATACGGCTGGTGCGTTGGTTAAACCAAACGGCATTACTGTAAATTCAAACTGGCCATATCTGGTCCGAAAGGCTGTTTTTGGTATGTCTTCCTTCTTTACCTTTACCTGGTGATATCCTGACCTCAAGTCTATTTTTGAAAACACCTTCGCTCCGCTCAATTGATCGAAAAGATCATCTATCCTCGACAGCGGGTATTTATTTTTGATAGTGAGGTTATTCAAGGCTCTATAATCGATACACATGCGTATCGTGCCATCCTTCTTCGGTACAAATAATACCGGTGCTCCCCATGGCGATGAACTGGACCTAATGAAACATTTGTCTTGCAACTCCTCTACTTGTTTCTTCAGTTCTACCAACTCATTGTTGTTAACTCTATAGACATGTTGCGAAATAGGCTTCGCTCCTGGTATCAAGTCTATAGAGAACTCAACATCTCTATATGGCGGCAAACCTGGCAACTCCTCTGGAAATACATCCAGGAACTCCGCTATAAGTGGATGTGGTAACTCTTCTTCTTCCATCCTGGCTCCGCAAAAAGTGCCTCTACTCCTCTGGCAATCTCAAACTCTGGCTCTCCTGGTGGTCGAAATACTACTCTACCTCCGATAATCTATAAAAGTATGGTGTTTACTTAACCAGTCCATTCCGAGTACAATATCGTATTCCGGAAGTGGCATGACGAGTAAACTCACGCTCAACTCTCGGCCTTCCAATGACACTCTCCGATCCTTGCAACAATCACGGACTAGGATAATGCCTCCTCCTTTCGTGATCTTGCGCCTGGTATGCTTCTGCTTGCACTCTCTGGGCCTCAGCTTGAACACGCTGAGCTTCTGCTGTTACTCTCTGGGCCTCTAGCATGCCCTGCATTAGTGCGAACATCTGTGCCCCGTCAGTGGGCACTCCTCCGGGAATCGGTGTCGGTGGTGGTGGAAGGTTGTCTGTCATAGCTGGGGCAATCCTCTGAATAGGTAGAGGAGGAATCCCGTTAGCTGCAGATACTCCCACACGAACAGGAGATGTAGGAGGAACTCCAGGTGTCTGTTCGTCAGGTTGAGAGGTGGCAGACCTCTCTGAAGCTGATGCTCCCACTCTCATGGATCTAGCATTCGGCGGCATCCTGAATACGGATCAAAAGAATCAATGATAGGTACGATATTATCAAGGAAGGACAGAAAAGAAGCAATCAATTAGAATAGCAATATAAAGTTCAGAATTCCCTAGTGTGATTGAGCATACTCTCATCCTAGATCCTATTTCCTATATCCTAGCACAGGCTCGTAGCAGTACAACTAAGTTGTCGCACTACCACGATATCGCATAACTTGCAAAAGTAGACCTGCATGGGCAACCACTAAAAACGTGTCACGACCCGCACCCGGTATAGGGGCACGAGAGCGTGGGTACGTCCAGCCTACGCCGCAGCATCGGCGGTAGAACGTTGTCTAGGTCACAGTAATACTATATAACTAAACACCTGTCAATGATATCCATCTCCATAAGGAGGTCAATATACGTCTCACAATAATCTCACAATGTAACTCAATCACAACAACTATAAGACACGATAAAAGATAAAAGAAAATGACATAGTTAAACACCATGTCTCAAACATAAAGATAACTCACAGTCTAGCTGTCCAACACAAGTCTCCAATTAGACTTAACATGAGTATAAACATAAACTGAAATAACCTCAATAAGTTTCAAAGCATCATAAATACTATCTAGATAGCTGCAGGTAATGTCTCATCTAAAGGCATAGTCTCATCTAGGATCTCTGGTGCGTAGTCTGCATCTATACCTGGTCCGTAGTGTGTGGTACAGAACTCCTCAAGATCATCTGGAAAAATATATCCAGTCAGGATTGGAAAGAAATACACCTCTAACAGCAGTTCTATGCATATTGACAAAACCTATAACACAGTGTAAAAAAATACAAGACAGATATGAATAATTGGCAATAAGAAATACTGAATTAAGAAAATGCTGGAATAAAAAATACTGGAATAAGAAAATGTTGGAATAAGAAATACAGGAACATCATCATCAATATACATCTAGCAATGAAATAGGAATACAAGTACACGCAAAAACAATGAACTGGTATGTAAGTGTGTACAAGAATAATGACTAAAACATATGAAGGTGCTAGATCAATATACTAGAGATACATGTCAAGAATCATCTAACTAAGTGTGTGAAACATCAACATATCATGTGATCGGCTTGGGACTATATGACTCATTATATTGATTAGCGATCATTCCTAATAGGTCAGGCTAACCACATGTAACAACGATGAGGCATGTAATGGTAAGGTTGTACCGACGTGAGGTATGGGTGAGCTATAATGCATGTAAGGTTTGGGTATGATCACATAAGCTACTAACATTTCCCCATTTATCCCCAGCTAGCACGATGGATTCCAATCATGACTCCTCGTGACAGGTCTCAATGATGCCAACTCATGTGAACAATAGTGTCATAGTCATGTACGCTATACAACAAGAGTTATAGAGATAATCAATATAATGGAAACTGTCAGAGAATGTACTCGCCTGTGGTCCTTAGCTGGCAATACCAATATCCGGGTTCCAAGGTATCGTCTGAGTGATCCAATAGTCCTATAGATATATCATACACAATATTGCATCAGATATTACACCAATACACAATCAACACCATGATCTTACGGACTACGCTAGGGGGTCACGTCTGTCGTTGCTGTGCATAACAGACAGTCAGTGGTACGGTCTTGCCAGTACGTCAATGTACATATGGCAGTCTTCTAACATGCTACATGGTCACAGGTTGATGTAACTATGGGGTATCCGTGGTTACATTCAAGTCATCTACATAATATGATCTAACATATACATAAATATCTATTAGTTACAATTATATTAGATATATGTATATACATATACTTTAAATAGAATTTATACCTTGTATCTATATTAAACATGTACTAGGGAGATATATTCAATATATATATACCAAAACACATTTAACCCTATTCTAATACATGTACCCTACGTATATACTAATTAGGTTCGCATACGTTATGGTTATACATATATATATCGATGTACACATAATAACCATATACGTATACCAATACTAATACGTACCTTCATACACCAATTTATATATCTATATACCAACATACCATATGCGTATCTCAACATAGCAAAGTACGAAGGCAACTGGAGAACTACGCTTATGCGTGCACGTATATATGAGAAGGAACTCGAACCTGTGCGCGGGAACGAGACGTGCGTGTCGCGGCGTCGTCGAGTTGAAGGGCTGCTCCGGTCGGATTCAGCTAGGTCAGGGGTCTTCGGTCGAGCACAGTGGTCGTCGGCGTTCAAGCGGTGCAGGCGAGCTCTCGGTCGACGGGATCCAGACGGCTCAGGGACAGCGGGTCCAGCCGATCTCTGGCGTTCAGTCGTCGAGGGTCGACAGTAGGGTGGTTCCGGCGATGGTTGAGGGGGTCGAGTGTAGCAGGGACGGTTGGAGGTGCAGTCGCGGCGGGGAGAGAATGACTCCGGCGAGTTCGAATGGGATCCGGCGGTTATCCGGGGTGTTCAGACGAGGGCAGCGGTGTTGTGGCCTCCGGCACGCTGAGCTCCGGCGGGTTGCGGTTTCACGAGAGGGAGAAGATGGGCGGGGTTGGCTGTGGCTTAGGGTTAGGTTGAGAAAGGAAGGGAAGCAATATTATGTATACATATATATATATGTAGTAGACTTTGGGTTGACCTAGAATTAGGTTTGGTCAAGGCCCTCTTGGGATTGGGCTTGCCATGGATAATTTCAAGGGTCATGATTACCGTGGGTTCCAAATAAAAGCTAGGATTTAATTGGTTCAAGGTTTGAAGGGCCATGGTCTTAAGGAGGTTGGTGTTCAATTACACACTCCCAAAAATCATAGAAAAATATGAATGAGGGAGAAATGGGTTTTATTCATGTGTCGTGTCCAAGGGGGTGGACACCTTAATATGCTTTTGCATGAAAGTGCCCAACAATTTAGAAAATTGCACAAAATAGATTTATTGTTTAATTAATTAAATAAAATGCAAGGAGGTGTTCTACAATTAAATAGAAGTACAAAGGGCTGGATTTAAGTGGGACACTAGCATCGATTAACGGTCTGGCATGTCTAGGACAACGGTGTGAATCTGTTGGAAGACAATGGCTAGCGTAGCGTTCTAATTATCGAATAATGATAAAGCGCAACAATCAATTAAGGTTACCATAATTTAAATAAAATTAATTATCATGCAATCATTTACTCATTAATTATAAAAGGACGAAAATACCCTTAATCTGAAAAGTGGGGGTGACATCCTCGAACTTAGGCCACTACTCATTCCATATATTTCTCTCAACCATCTCCAAAATTTTATTCCACGCAACTTGTGCATCACCGATCCCAATTTACATTCTTTATTTTGTGTGCAACACTCTTATAATTTTCTTAACACTGCATCATCATCTCTGCAGTTCTATTCGAATTCAGCATATCACTTAGTTTGGATCATACACATATTTTAGGCGTTTCAGAAATATATGCATTTCAACAAATCTCAGTAATAGAGAAATCGAACAAGCTACAGGTGCAACTTTGTTTCAAACAACAATCTATTCCATACTCTCGACCAAACTGATTCTTAGCTTCTGTTCCAATAACTCATTCACATATGCACTATTTTCGAATATGTGTTCACCATCAACAATCTCTACACCTCACCAACTTTAAAATCATATTCCGTCTCTATACATTCTCCAAGTTAATCCAACACACGCATGCATCAAGTCCTTTCGTATCCGAACGAAACGGTTTTTGCAACTCCTCCTCGTCCTAAATCTTTTACATCGACAATCTCGCGTATACGTTGCATCAAGCCCTTGCACATCATAACGCAACGGGTTTTTGCAACGTCCTCTTATCAAATTGTTTCATTCATTGCACATCCAAGTCTTTGCCCAACTATTTCTAACATCTCACTAATATGGACAAAGTCCGACATATCTAAAATCCTTTCTGCCTTCAATCATACTCTGCCTTGACAAACCATTTCTTACAATCATCACTCTCCGAACTGCCAACACATCAACATATGGGGTTACCCCGCTAGGCAACTTACCCAGACACCACACTTGCATCCTCCTGACGCAAGGGACTAACTTAAACCAACCATACCCATGTTCACCAAATCCGTAATACAATTCCATTTTTCAATAAACTTTCCGTCCATCTCGTCCTCCAAAAATACTTCGATATGTTATCACATCATCTCGACATATCTTGCTAGCATTGATCGAATCGATAACCAACACAAACTACCTTTCGGTTCTCTACATTAAAGTCAAACCAACAACTTATCCGACTAATCCTCAAACATTTCCAATCGCTTTAATTTGTTTCCTCCTAACTTATATTATGCTTCTTACCATGAAATCAATGACACTCTCATGCAACGATCCATTTGACATAGAAGTTCCATCAAACACATCTTACATACTATCTTCTATCTAGTATTAGTCACCCACCAATTTCTAAATCCAATCATACTTGTCCGTTTCGCTAACTTCGATCATAACAGCGACACGCATACGTGTAACCATCTATCTTTATCACTACGATAAGTTCATCCTTCAAATTCCAATCTGATTCTCAACCAACTAAAAATCATTCACATATTCATTCAACCAACTATCAAAAATTTGGCTACGTTATTTTCAGCCGAAGGCTATTCCATTAAATCCGGAAACTAATATTCGATCAACTAGACTTATCTTCAACATGCACGACTCAATATTTATCTTCGATATAATTTTCAATATGACATTGTCCTATGGGTATCCACATTCACTTCAATTCAGCAGTCAAGTCTCCAGGGTCAGCTATCTCGAAGCTACGCTCCAAAATTATAGATCATCCATGATGGACAATTACTAAGAACCATACTATATCATATCTCGAAGCCAAACCATAACCCGACGAGTTCTATGAGACTCTACCCCAAATCAAAGAATACACTTCTAAATCTGAATAACGCATGCACTACCGCCAAAATATCCTCTAACCAAGGAAATATCTAGCCGTCTAGGGTCCGAGTTTATCTACCCAAAATCGATATCCGAGCTCACTAAAACAATCCTCAATAACTTTATCGTTTTGTCATGAATCCATCACAAAATTTCTGATCACTCAGATTCAACTTCTCATACTATTAGTCATAAAAGTTTTAAAATCATAGGTTTGCTTTGATTTATATTCTTATATCGCACATAAGTTTTCTGTACATCCAACTCGCTCAAGCGACACAGTAAACTATTTCGATATCTCGATCATGTTTAGTTACTTCAAAGGTCCATCCATTATGATCCTTGCTCCCATTTTATTTTTCCAACTCTATATCAATTATCATGTGTTCCATTGTGTTTGCACAGTATCGTCGACTTGCGCACTAATCCCTAAAGTAAGTCATTTCTCAAAATATATTCCATCAAGTCCTACTTTTGTCATCCCTATTTTGATATGCTGCATCCATTCTGATACTGCAAGGGTTAACTTAGAAACCTCTTTTAGCCATTAACTTGACTCGCATCACTTACGTCAGAACTTTTTTATAATCGTTACACTGATTCACAATATCAGCATCCACTATATCCCAATCACGTAACTGAATAACTGAATATTCGATATCAAAATCCTCGAGCGATAATGATCATACCCTCTAAGTTTTATGTGACTCGGTCATACAATTCCTTCTTACCCTACGAGTTTCTCTGTTCAACCTACAGTTTCCTTACGTTACCAAAATCTATAATCCATGCTTGTTACTCCTCGATACACAACAATCCGTCATGCACATATGCACGCATACAGACTATTCAATCTCCTTAGCCTCAACTCTCCGCATTAGCAAATATTCTGATAAGTTTTGAATAGTTATACCCAACCATACCTTCTGAGTCTAATCATTCGTCCAACCGATTCAACCATTTCCTCGACGTAAAATTTCTTTCGCTATTCTTAGCCGATCGTCCATCTTATACTTTCTGAATTCTCGTCTGACGTAACATCCGTTTATACGAGTCTGTTCTCAATCATTCAAACCTATTGCATTGAAGAATACTTGAAACTCAAACACTGCCATACAAATTCCCAACTGAGTTTCGATACTACCCCATCCTCTACGGGCAGTCCTATCGCTATCCATACAACCATTCTGACGCATACCTCATTACGAGATATAGCATATACAACTCAAAAATTGAGCTACTCCTCTATCATACTTCTCTCGACCTCGCTCCAATATTTATTTTGAACTGTCCATCCCATGGTGATCCTGACGACCACAACAAAATAATCTCTTATGCAAAGTCTGACACAAAAATCCAGTCAACATATACCATCACTTATTGTTTCTGTTGATCCCGTCTGTTGTATCTCGTGCAACATTTTCTTTCCGATATTCCAAGTCATTACTCGAATCCGTTCAACACATTTGTTATCCTTCCAATCTCCCAACATACAACATTCCTACATACACGATATTGCTCAACAGATCGACTTGTTGTACTGATGCAACAAACATCTCTCGGTGTTACTCAGCATCACAATCGATAGAAAATATATGTAGAAAACAAACACAATATTATATAGACTTATTGTATGGAACATCTAGTGTAGCATCGAGTAGAGTAAAGAGTAATTCGATCGAGGAAGCAACTTAGAAATAAAATAAAATAAAAGGAGTATCCGAGGAAGTAAAACCATCGCTCTGATACCACTTGTCATGTCCTGACTCCGTAGAGTCGGTAAGTCCCTACCGGACGTGATATCGTACAAGTCTATATTGCACTTGTATAAGGAAAGAAGGATAAACACTAATGGTTATCTCAAAAAGACAATGGCACAGTAGAATAAAATAGAATCACAAAAGAAGTTACAACAAAATATACGAAACAAATCTTTTTTTATTGATAATGAAGCAGGTTACATGGCTCTTAATAGCCCACTAAATATGCCATATTGGCTTACAATATTCATGACCTCTCTTGCTCACAAAGAATCTCGTCATTCCATGCATCATGTTATTTATATCTAAGCAAGCATCCTCAGTCCAACATGTTTACGTTGCCAATCCTAGCTTCCAACACCTTGGTACAACCGAGAGGATTTTCGTACCTGGGAGGTTGGGTATCAGTACACATCTTGTACTGGTAAGTGAGGTAGTCCACTCGCCTAAACCGACACTAAGTAATCATGTGAAGTATACAGTTTATATAGGTGATCTTGCTATTAAGACCTAGATTAATTTCAATTCATGTTTATTGCATATATTAAAAGCAGGAAAGCATGTACGCATGTTAAGCATTGTAGTCACGTTAGCAAGTAAGCATGTTATACTCGATCGCATAATTAAAATAGGAAAACATATATACACCGTGTCACTCGTTCATAACTTCTTACCAAACCGATGCACTTACCCTTGCACTGATACAAGGTAAATACTTACAACCCTGCATATGACATACGTTAGCATGTCGACACTTATCTATATGCAGGTCACTGGCGACACGCATGCCACCATCTTGGACTATATTCGTGGTAAGTGATGAACACTTAGCGTGCATGTTGCAAGCCCTACATAAGGCACCATCTTATCCGCAATACGACGCCCTTCTAGTTAGGTTGCAAGCCCGACTGCAGGTTTCGTAATACTCCATGCCTTTCTGTTAGACATGTTGAATCTGCTAGTTCCTCCTAGGCTGAACGGTCAAAGCGCCTTGAGCACATCCATTCGAGAAACTATATGCCTTGTACATAAGTTGTCAATGACCATGCGAATGCGTGAATAGCTACTATAAAACACATGTATGGCTACCGAAATGTAAGCAAATTTTTTTATATATCTACTCGCAGCATTTAATCATTCTCGCGTAAACTACATATCCGATCAGTGTTCCAGTTGGAGACCCTTATGTCTCAACATACCGAGGCACCATGCCGCTTTCTGCCACAGTGTTCCGTGGGTACCATACCCCTTTCGATAGTTTTGTGGGCACCATACCCCTCTTTAATTATTACTCCCTGATTCCCGTAGAAGAAAATCATCCTCGCTTAGCGCCTTACGGAACCGATCGTCCTCACATGGGCATAAAGTCGTGCAAGCCTAAGTTGTGCTTGCACAAAGCCAAGGCTTGAACAAGGACAAAATAAGCTATTCAGAGTAAGAAGCAGCAGCACAATATTGCATAAAAGTGAAGAACACAATGGCATAAGAAAATAAGCACTTTATTGATATTCAAGAAGTGTTACAAGCGGCGCTTGGCCAAGATTACAATCCGCTCAAGCACACATACTCTCTCTCTCTCTCTCTCTCTCTCTCTCTCGAATACAATGGCATCGTTCCATAAATTATATCCCTTAATACAAAAGCATCTCAAAACAACTCGATACGGCTCAAAGCATCGACTCTAGATTTTTGGGTCCTGGGGATAAGGCTCGGCTATCGCTTCTTCGGACGATCCAGTACCTGCGAACAAGCAAACTGGTGAGGGGTCAGCACTTTGGGGAAAGTACTGGTGAGTATAAAATCAACGAACAGAAGCAACACTCTCTAAAACCAATAATAAGTAATCATATGGCAAAACATTACATTACTAGTGATCTTGTTACTTTTACCTAGGTTCATTTCATGCAGCACAGGGTTTGAGTCAGTTTACTTCTTTCGAAAATATAGCTTTGAAAATAATTTGCATATTCAATACATCCAAGCATACAGTAGGGGCAGTGTTCTATCGTGCAGTACGTATCATGTATTGTGCACCATATTTACTAACTCTTTAGGAACACAAGTTATCTCTAGTGGACTGTTCATATCAGTTCAAGACAAAATGCATCTAGTGGACTTATTCAAGTCAGTACTAAGGGGAAGTAGCGTAATCAAGTAAAACATGCAAGTCTAGGAGCATTACACAATTCAAGCATAACCAAAATTTAATACATCACTTATTCAGTAATTATTACCCTTCGTCGAACGGTTATTCCTGCAGCAGACATACAAGTTAGTAACAATTTGCATAAACACATATTTTATTTCCTGTTCGTCTCTGCATCAAACAGTTAGGTATGTAAGAAGACTAACCTAATATGCGCCCTAACTACGTGATGGTCCATGGGTTACCCCATGATTAGCAGCGGTGACTCAAGGTTTAGCTTTGTACTAGTACGCGCGTATGTCAGCAGTTGTGACTCAAGGTTCACCACTTCACCAACACACACGAATACTAGCAGCTGTGACATCATGGTTCCAGTCTTCACTAATAGACAAAATACTCCACTAGATAACAAGTACTGTACCTCAGGGTGCAACAAAATTTCTTCCGGACCGACTGATCCCAGTGCCCCAGGAACCGCTCGAGAGATGAACCTTGTGCACAAGCTGTCCGAGACCAATGCATGACATGAAACATCTATCAGATAATTCTATAATGCAAACAAGAAATGATCAAGGAAATTATATATCTTCTTCTTATCAATCAAGCGATAGGTTCAATCTCCTTTACACACAACTAATAGCATACCTCACTAGATCACAAGGACCGTACCTCATAGTGCACTATTGGTCTCTTCTCATTCATATCAATCATCTTTAGCAGTTCGATATAACAAAACAGGCAAGCGAAATATATTATAAGCGAGCACGATAACGATTCTATAAAATCTAACATGCAATTTATATCTCTTTCAGTACGATAGGGAATAGGCAAGAAATCTCTATTTAAGCAAGCATGGTAGTAGTTCTTCTATCTTTTTTAACTAAAACATGCAATTCTACTCTTACTTAGCATATGACATAGAGACTTGTTCAAGCAATTCCTTTACTCTTCTTATTAGCATGGCAAGAGTTTGTTCGATAGCGGTGTCAGTGTAACTAACATGCAACATTTCTATCTTGACTTAGCATGGCAATGGTTCTATCTCTTTTAGGCAAGCATATAAGTTCTCTTATTAAACATGCAGGTTCTCGTTCTATCATTCTCATACGAACATTCTCTACTTAGCAATAAGCATTATAAAAAAAACTCATATTCATTATTAAGGTGTGCAAGAATCAGAGAATGAAGTTCTGTCCACTCACCAAGATCAACCGTCTTGTGTTTCGATCGGGGAACTCTTCGAGAAGGCTTTCGCTCAAGCCAGCAAAGTGATATCTCTTGTACATAGTGCCAATGCAGAGCGGGGCACTACATTAATAGTTACATGATTTTGAACCACAACTGTATACTTCGCTGAAAAAGGCGTTACTACTTGATACTCGTGCACTAATGCACGCTCCACTACTGCAGTTCCATGGCATTGTACCATAACTGCTCTCTTCGCTATCGAAGCGTTACTATCGAATACTCATGAATTGATGCACATTTTTATACAATGTTCAATATTCTATCCTTAGTGTTCAACATACGTTACGACTTATATTTATCCGAACCATGGACATTGAATTCTCCGATGTACACATAAGGGATAAATTTTATTAAGGCATGTAGAAGTAGAAAAGAAGGGCCAGAACCTACCCATCTATTCCAGATCTGCCTATCGTTCTGTCACGACCCGCACCCGGTGTAAGGGTACTAGTCGGAAACAACGCCCAGCCTACGCCGCAGAATCGGCGGTAGAACGCTGTCTAGATAATCTATCTAATATAATGAACCACCAATAATGATAGAATACTCAATCACAGAACTAAGATAGAATGAACACGAATCAGATAAGAATAGAATAGTCACAATACAACTCATGAGTCTAAAATAAAACATCAATGAGTCTGAAGAAAAACAGAAATAAGCTGGAGACAAATCCAGTACAAAAGAATACTACAAAACTATAAAGCTACAACTCCAGGGTCAACTGTCTCAGTTGGGATAAGTCCCTCTTGAGCCAGGGTCTCAGAATCTAAACCCACAACATCCTGGGGTCCATAGTAGGTAGGGTACTCCTCAGTGTCATCTGGAAAAATATTTCCAGTCAGGAAGGAGCAGAGTACAACCCTAACAGCAGTTCTCAAATAATGATAAAAACTATGTAACAGTAAATAGCTGTGGATAAACAAGATGCATAAATAGATACAAGAAATGTATAGACAATAAGGAAGTACTGGAAAGAAATACAATAATGAACAATATGCTGATGGAACAAGAATACTAATGACTAAGTGTGTGAGTACTAGCTTTAACATGTGATCGGCTTGGGAACTTGCACAAGAGTATAATGGCCTGGCTGATTATACGTGCGGTGTATGATCAACACTCACAAGGAATAAGACATGCACAAGGAGGATATGATCACATATCTACACTAAAATACTCCCCACCCCCGACTGGTATAATAGATCCAACCACGGTACGTTATGGCACGAGATTCCCCAAGAAGAGAGCGACTCCTCCCGAAAATCGGTGTCTGTACATGTACAAGATAACCAATGAAACAATACTTGCACCATATACACCATATACCAAGGAATAACATCTCATGACGAGATCCGGATATACCAATCCGTGTAACAATAGTGTCAAGAGAACATGTAAATCTACACTAGATACAACGAACATAGAGGATATCATAAATGAGAAACTATCAGAGAATGTACTCGCCTGAAGTCCAATGAACAGTCTCACAAATGTCTGACTCGGTGCCTCGAAGACCTAGATATGGAATACAACATTAAAACAAGGTCCCGGAAAGAGAACAAGTCAAACTAGACAACTTCTAGGTCAATAACTCAATTCTAAGGCAAAAGTCAACTATGGTCAACTCTAAAGTCCACTAAAGTCAAACATGGTCAAACCCAAAGTCAACCTCACAAAACATCCATAAAATAATATAAAAATAAAATACAACAATTTAGGAATCAAATTAGATTCCAAAAGAACTCACACAAAGTATACTAATAATACAATTAATATATACCTTAAAATATATATATACAACCCAATATTCATATAATTAAAATACTATATTATAACAATTATTATACCTCACAAAACACATATATATATACATATAAATATATACAAATACAATATATAATATATACATTAAATCTGTCAAAGCGTCACTGAAAACAGTGAGCTAAGAATACAATTTAATTAAAACGGCTAATAGTGACAGTTTCGTCTGTCACCGAAAAACTGTCGCAGAAAAAACTGAATACAATTCCTACTGCCGACTGGATCGCTGACAGTTTAAAACCGTCGCAGAAAGACTGTCGCGGAAAATCCGCTCAGACCCGCCCACTGCTAATTAATGACAGATTTGTCATTAAATGCATTTAAATGCACAGAGTTATAGCGGCTGCTGTATCGGCTAATTAATGACAGTTTTACTGTCATTAATTCACTGTTACTAAAACAATCAAAATATATATATATATATATATATATATATATATATATATATATATATATATATATATATATATATATATATAACAATATATATATATACAATAAAATCACAATACAATATAATTAAATAACTAATAATTATATACTTATATATATACACATCTACACTTATAATTAAATACCAATTGTTACAAACTCATGTACATATTAATGTACATATTTTATATGGCTAGAAGCACACCTAAAATATATACATTAATATACAATAAGTTCATAATAATTATAAATAATACAATTACACAATCAAACACATAAATATATTTTATAAAATATTTTATGTATAAATTATATTATTTAACAAGTAGTAATATATATATTTGCATGCAAGAAAGCTACATATTATATTGTACATTATATTAGCACACACAAAATATAGATCTATGCTACAATAATTACTATAATAAATACACAAAATAAATATATAATATCCATATATATTTACTAATTATAAATGAAGAATTGAACCATAATTAATTAGATCTATGCAAAATACACACAATTGGAGAGTATCTCACCGTATCCCACTAGATCTAGGATACGCATGCGACACGAGTCCAACACACAACCAAATGCACCCCGAAGGACACAAACAAATCACAAATAATATTTATGAACAAATCAAAGTGTCAAAAGTAGATCTATGTGTCCGTGTCAAAATACGACATGTTCAAAGCCCCGTGTCGGAGAAAAACCCCCAAATGACACGTATCACCAAATAGTTGGGATACGAACCACAAGTATCCCAATATGGACACGACACTAGCCTCAAACACAAATCTCATGTCCAATTGATCTATAGGATCAATTGACACACACAACAAAATGTAAATTCGGAATTCCAACAAAATTGATACAAAAAGCACCATAACTTTCTCCATGGGTCTCCTATGAACACAAAACAAAGTCCTATGGGTAGTACATACATATAGGTTGATTTTACATGATTAAATCCCAGATTTAGAAGCTATTTAAATGGGAAAAATCTGAATTATACCTATTGGGAGATGGATTCCCAATGAAACCTCCAATTGAGATGAACTTGCTTCCAAATTGTAGATCCTTGCTCCTCTTTGTAGATCCTTGCTTCCTTCTTCTAGATCCTTGCTTTCTTCTTCTTTAATGGTGAATTGGGAAGAATTTGGAATGAATTTGGTAGGGAATTGGATTGGGGATGGAGGGAATTTGGTAGTGGGAAAATTCTAGATCTAGATTTGGAATGAAATGAGAGGAGAGAGAAATTTCCCCCCCTCATTAATAGGCCGGCCATAGCCCCTCCCCCAAGCAATTGTAAAATGTCCAATGTACCCCTTGGGGCCTCTCATGAAGAAATAATTAAGGAAGGAAGCTTCTAGTCTAATCATTTAATTAATTTAATCCATCTCCTTAACTATGGGCTTTCTAAATGGGCCAAGTCTAACTAGTTAATTCATGTTGGTCCATGGGTCCAAACTAAACTAGTTGGGTCCACTAAAATAAGTCTAAAATAATTAAATAATAACTAACAACAATTAAATAATACAACAAATAATTATTTACCATGCACAATATTTATTTAAATAGGAAATTACCAAAATACCCTTTCCTAGAAAATGTGGTAGTGACAAGTCTACCCTCCTTAAAATAATTTCGTCCTCGAAATTCAAAGACGAAAACTACCCCCAGAAAATCACAAAACATAACTAAAGAATCACAACTAACTAATGAACAGAACATAACAATGAACAGAACATAACTAGAAAATAACATACCTCAAGGTACAAACAAATATGGATAACGCTCTCGCATTTCATCCTCTCTCTCCCAGGTAGACTCCCCCGGAGAGTGATGCCTCCATGCGACGTGCACCAAAGGAATAGTCTGGTTCCTCAGCACCTTCTCTCTCTGATCCAGAATCCCAACTGGCTGCTCTGGATAGCTAAGAGTAGGGCCCACCTCTATCTCTGAGTGATCCAATACATGACTAGGATCTGCCACGTATCGTCTCAACTGCGACACATGAAACACATTATGCACTCCCTCCAATGCAGGTGGCAAGTCTAGTCTATAAGCAACTGCACCGACCCTCTCTAGAATAGTGAAAGGTCCAATGAATCGCGGACTAAGCTTTCCGCCTCCACCGAAGCGAATCGTGCCTCGTGTCGGAGAAATCCTCAGAAACACCAAACCACCCACCTAGAACAAAACACCACCTTAAGAACTTAATCTATAACAAACAACCAAGAACAAACAAAAATCTAAACTATACCTCGAACTCCAAAGGTCTCCGATGGCTATCGGCCCAATGCCGCTGTCTGTCCTGCGCCACTCGAAGTCTGTCTCTGATCAACTGAACCTTCTCTGCTGCATCCACAACCATCTCTGGCCCAAGCAAAACTCTCTCTCCAACATCGTCCCAAGACAAAGGAGTACGACACCTCCGACCATATAGAGCTTCAAAAGGTGACATCTCTATACTGGCCTGGTAACTGTTGTTGTAAGCAAACTCTACCAAATGGAGATGGTCCTCCCAAGAACCCCCGAAATCTAGTACACAAGTGCGCAACATATCCTCGAGAGTCTGAATAGTCCTCTCTGACTGCCCATCTGTCTGGGGATGATATGCAGTACTGAACTTGAGCTGAGTGCCCAAACTCTCCTGCAAACTCCTCCAGAAATGAGAAGTGAAACGACTATCCCGATCTGAGACTATGCTGACGGGAACTCCATGTATCCTAACGATCTGCCTCACATACATCTCTGCCAGCTTCTCCGTAGACAAACCCACCTTGAAAGGCAAAAAGTGGGCCGACTTGGTCAACCTATCAACAATGACCCAAATCGCGTCTTTCCCTCCTGGAGATCGTGGTAGTCCGGACACAAAATCCATAGTAATGTGTTCCCACTTCCACTCTGGAATGGGTAATGGCTGAAGTAAACCTCCTGGCCTCTGCCTCTCGGCTTTCACCTGCTGGCACACTAAGCATCTGGATACAAACTGTGCCACTTCCCTCTTCATGCCATACCACCACACACTCTCTCGCATATCCCGATACATCTTGTTAGCACCTGGATGTATGGAATACTGAGAGCGATGCGCTTCCTGCAACACCTCCTCACGCAACTCCCCACTAGGCACACACAATCTAACTCCATGCCTCAAAGATCCATCCTCTGCAATAGTGAAATCATCCTCCAATCCTGCTCTCACCTGAGCTCTGATACTCCTCAAGGATACATCATCATACTGTGCTGCCTTGATCCTATCCATCAAATCTGAATGTATCTGCAATCCCCACATCTGCATAGCACCACCAGGAACAATCACCTCAATGCCCAAGCTCTCCAAGTCCTCCAACAAATATCGATCCTGCGTCAAGAACATAGCTACCGGATACCTGCTCAAAGCATCGGCAACTACATTGGCTTTCCCAGGATGATATTGCAAAGAGATATCAAAATCCTTCATCAGTTCCAACCACCGACGCTACCTCATGTTCAACTCCTTCTGTGTGAAAACGTACTTCAAGCTTTTGTGGTCTGTGAAGATCTCCACACGCTCTCCGTACAAATAATGTTTCCACAACTTCAGAGCGAAAATGACGGCTGCCAACTCCAAATCATGGGTAGGATAGTTCTTTTCATGAGGACGCAATTGCCTGGATGCATAGGCAATTACTTTCCCATGCTGCTGGAGAACACAACCTAAACCCTTCCCCGATGCATCACTATAAATAGTGAAACCTCCGGACCCTGATGGCAACGTCAAAATAGGAGCAGACGTCAACCTCTTCTTCAACTCCTCAAAAGCAACCTGGCAATCCTCCGTCCAAACAAACTCCACATCCTTCCTTGTGAGTCTGGTCATCGGCTCGGCAATCCTCGAAAAATCTTGCACAAACTTCCTGTAGTAGCCTGTCAATCCCAAGAAACTCCTGATCTCTGCTACCGAACTCGGAGTCTTCCAAGATTCCACTGCTGAAATCTTCTTCGGATCCACTGAAATACCATCACCAGTCACAACATGCCCCAAGAATTCCACCTTGTCCAAGAAAAACTCACATTTGGACAACTTCCCATACAACTTCTCCTTCCTCAGCACATCCAACACAATCCTCAAATGCTCCTCATGCTCCTCCGGTGTCTTCGAGTATATGAGTATGTCGTCGATGAACACCACCACGAACTTGTCAAGGTACTGGTGGAACACCTTGTTCATCAAGTTCTTAAATACCGCCGGTGCATTAGTCAAACCAAACGGCATCACCATAAACTCGTACTGACCATACCGAGTTCTAAAAGCAGTCTTCGGTATGTCCTCCGGCTTCACCTTCACCTGATGGTAGCCTGATCTCAAATCTATCTTAGAAAATACCTTCGCACCACTCAACTGATCAAACAGATCATCCATCCGTGGCAAAGGATACTTATTCTTGATAGTGAGATTATTCAAAGCCCTGTAATCAATGCACATACACACCGATCCATCCTTCTTCGGTACAAACAATACCGGGGCTCCCCATGGTGAAGAACTCGATCTGATAAACCCCTTATCCTGCAATTCGTCCACCTGCTTCTTCAACTCGACCAGCTCGCTGTTGTTTACTCTATAGACATGCTGCGAAATTGGTTCTGCACCTGGCACCAAGTCTATAGAAAATTCAACATCTCGATCTGGCGGCAATCCTGGCAATTCCTCAGGAAACACATCCAAGAATTCTGCTATCAACGGATGCGGCAACTCCTTGTCTTCCACCATAGCTCCACAAATAATGCCTTCTCCCTGCTCTGCAGCTCCTCTAGCAAACTCGAACTCTGGCTCTCCTGGCGAACCAAACAAAACTCTACCTCCTCTACAATCTATGCTAGCACGGTGCCTACTCAACCAATCCATCCCGAGTACAATGTCGTAGCTCGGAAGTAGCATTACAAGTAGACACGCACTCAACTCCCGGCCTCCCAGAGTAACTCTCCGATCCTTGCAAATATCATTAACCAGGATAATGCCTCCCCCGGTCATGATCTTGCAAGTCCTAAGCAAAGACTCAGCTACCAAACCATGCTTTAGAGCAAAAGAAACAGATACAAAACTATGGGAAGCACCACTATCAAACAAAGCTAAAGCTGGAATGGAATCAAGAAGAATAGAACCTGCGATGACATCTCCGGTGGGTTCCTCCTCTTCGACGGTCATAGCAAACGCTCGTCCCTGCCGAGCACCTCCCTGCTGATGCTGGACAAAACGTTGCTGCTGTGTCGGAAGCGGTCCCCTCGGTTGTGCTGCAGGTGGTCTCGTCTGTGCCCTCGGAGCTGGAGCTGCTCCCTGAACTGCACGACGAGGACACTCCCTCAATTGATGCCCTTCAGTACCACAATACAAACAAACTCCTAGCCTCTTTCTGCAAACTTCCCAGATGTGGCCGGGCTTCTAGCAGAAGTTGCATAGAGCTTGCTGTAACTGTCTCTGCTGCTGAGGTGCCTGGTGAAAAGGCGCTCTAGCTGGAGTCTGGTTCTGCTGTGGCTGCTGGAAAGGTCTGGACTGGAAATGAGGACGTTTGGCAGATACTGCACTGCCGTTGGCCCCCAGAAAAGAATCACGGTCTCTCTTGGTCTTCAAACCCAGATCCCGCTCAACCTTGCGTGCCTCCGCAAGTATCTCCGAGTATGTCTCATAAAAAGACGGAATGAGAATCTTCACTTCCCAGTTTAGACCCTCTCGGAAATGAATAGCTCGAACCTCCGGCTCCCTCACCAGATACTCTGCAAATCGGCTCAGCCTACCGAACTCCGCAGCGTATTCCTCCACAGACATGCTCCCCTGAATGAGACTCTCAAATTGTCTCCCCAAGTCAAGCCTGTCTATCCAAGCGAAAAACTTCTTCTTGAAAAGGTCCTTGAATACCTCCCAAGATTGTCCTGCGTCAACCAGAACCGGCTCATTCCTGAACCAAGTACGAGCGACGTCGAACAGTTGAAGTCCTACCACCTCAACCTTCAGATCTTCAGAAAGACGGGACACCCTCATAAGATGCTCAATGTCCTCGAGCCAATCATCAGCATAGACGATGCCCTCCGTCCCTTTGAAAACCCTAGGCTCCAGTTTCTTGAAGTCCTGAATGTTGCCTGGCCGAAGCTGAGCAACTTGAGGAACAACCTGTTGCTGGATCGGAACTCCTCTCTCAACTACAGCACGAGCAAGCTGATGAGCACTCTCGATGCCCTGCCGTAGAACGTCGGTCTGTCTCTGATGTGCCTCTGACTGGGCCCTCTGTGCCTCGAGCATCTCACGAAACAGAGTAAACATCTGTGACGACTCTGCTGGCACAGGAGGTGGAGGTGGAAGCCCCTCAGATACAGCTGGCACAGTCCTCTGAGTAGGTGGTGGACCTCCGAAAGCAGCTGACACTCCAATCACCGGAGAAGTGACTGGTGCAGGCCCTCGGGATGTCGCAGACCTCTCAGAAACTGCTCTCCCTTGCTGTGATCTAGTCTTAGGCGGCATCCTGAGACAAAGCGAAAGAAAGAATCAATATGGCACAAGATGTAAGACATCAAGGAAAGGACAGTTTAAGGGATCAAGTATCAATATCAAAGGAGAATAGTTGAATCAAAAGAATTTTCCTAGATGTGATTGAGTATCTCAGCCTATATCCTATATCCTATATCCTATTGCAGGCTCGCAGTAGTACAACTAAGTTGTCGCACTACCACGACATCACATACTTGTGAAGCTAGACCTGCATGGGCCACCACCAAAAATGTGTCACGACCCGCACCCGGTGTAAGGGTACTAGTCGGAAACAACGCCCAGCCTACGCCGCAGAATCGGCGGTAGAACGCTGTCTAGATAATCTATCTAATATAATGAACCACCAATAATGATAGAATACTCAATCACAGAACTAAGATAGAATGAACACGAATCAGATAAGAATAGAATAGTCACAATACAACTCATGAGTCTAAAATAAAATATCAATGAGTCTGAAGAAAAACAGAAATAAGCTGGAGACAAATCCAGTACAAAAGAATACTACAAAACTATAAAGCTACAACTCCAGGGTCAACTGTCTCAGTTGGGATAAGTCCCTCTTGAGCCAGGGTCTCAGAATCTAAACCCACAACATCCTGGGGTCCATAGTAGGTAGGGTACTCCTCAGTGTCATCTGGAAAAATATTTCCAGTCAGGAAGGAGCAGAGTACAACCCTAACAGCAGTTCTCAAATAATGATAAAAACTATGTAACAGTAAATAGCTGTGGATAAACAAGATGCATAAATAGATACAAGAAATGTATAGACAATAAGAAAGTACTGGAAAGAAATACAATAATGAACAATATGCTGATGGAATAAGAATACTAATGACTAAGTGTGTGAGTACTAGCTTTAACATGTGATCGGCTTGGGAACTTGCACAAGAGTATAATGGCCTGGCTGATTATACGTGCGGTGTATGATCAACACTCACAAGGAATAAGACATGCACAAGGAGGGTATGATCACATATCTACACTAAAATACTCCCCACCCCCGACTGGTATAATAGATCCAACCACGGTACGTTATGGCACGAGATTCCCCAAGAAGAGAGCGACTCCTCCCGAAAATCGGTGTCTGTACATGTACAAGATAACCAATGAAACAATACTTGCACCATATACACCATATACCAAGGAATAACATCTCATGACGAGATCCGGATATACCAATCCGTGTAACAATAGTGTCAAGAGAACATGTAAATCTACACTAGATACAACGAACATAGAGGATATCATAAATGAGAAACTATCAGAGAATGTACTCGCCTGAAGTCCAATGAACAGTCTCACAAATGTCTGACTCGGTGCCTCGAAGACCTAGATATGGAATACAACATTAAAACAAGGTCCCGGAAAGAGAACAAGTCAAACTAGACAACTTCTAGGTCAATAACTCAATTCTAAGGCAAAAGTCAACTATGGTCAACTCTAAAGTCCACTAAAGTCAAACATGGTCAAACCCAAAGTCAACCTCACAAAACATCCATAAAATAATATAAAAATAAAATACAACAATTTAGGAATCAAATTAGATTCCAAAAGAACTCACACAAAGTATACTAATAATACAATTAATATATACCTTAAAATATATATATACAACCCAATATTCATATAATTAAAATACTATATTATAACAATTATTATACCTCACAAAACACATATATATATACATATAAATATATACAAATACAATATATAATATATACATTAAATCTGTCAAAGCGTCACTGAAAACAGTGAGCTAAGAATACAATTTAATTAAAACGGCTAATAGTGACAGTTTCGTCTGTCACCGAAAAACTGTCGCAGAAAAAACTGAATACAATTCCTACTGCCGACTGGATCGCTGACAGTTTAAAACCGTCGCAGAAAGACTGTCGCGAAAAATCCGCTCAGACCCGCCCACTGCTAATTAATGACAGATTTGTCATTAAATGCATTTAAATGCACAGAGTTACAGCGGCTGCTGTATCGGCTAATTAATGACAGTTTTACTGTCATTAATTCACTGTTACTAAAACAATCAAAATATATATATATATATATATATATATATATATATATATATATATATATATATATATATATAACAATATATATATATATATATATAACAATATATATATATACAATAAAATCACAATACAATATAATTAAATAACTAATAATTATATACTTATATATATACACATCTACACTTATAATTAAATACCAATTGTTACAAACTCATGTACATATTAATGTACATATTTTATATGGCTAGAAGCACACCTAAAATATATACATTAATATACAATAAGTTCATAATAATTATAAATAATACAATTACACAATCAAACACATAAATATATTTTATAAAATATTTTATGTATAAATTATATTATTTAACAAGTAGTAACATATATATTTGCATGCAAGAAAGCTACATATTATATTGTACATTATATTAGCACACACAAAATATAGATCTATGCTACAATAATTACTATAATAAATACACAAAATAAATATATAATATCCATATATATTTACTAATTATAAATGAAGAATTGAACCATAATTAATTAGATCTATGCAAAATACACACAATTGGAGAGTATCTCACCGTATCCCACTAGATCTAGGATACGCATGCGACACGAGTCCAACACACAACCAAATGCACCCCGAAGGACACAAACAAATCACAAATAATATTTATGAACAAATCAAAGTGTCAAAAGTAGATCTATGTGTCCGTGTCAAAATACGACATGTTCAAAGCCCCGTGTCGGAGGAAAACCCCCAAATGACACGTATCACCAAATAGTTGGGATACGAACCACAAGTATCCCAATATGGACACGACACTAGCCTCAAACACAAATCTCATGTCCAATTGATCTATAGGATCAATTGACACACACAACAAAATGTAAATTCGGAATTCCAACAAAATTGATACAAAAAGCACCATAACTTTCTCCATGGGTCTCCTATGAACACAAAACAAAGTCCTATGGGTAGTACATACATATAGGTTGATTTTACATGATTAAATCCCAGATTTAGAAGCTATTTAAATGGGAAAAATCTGAATTATACCTATTGGGAGATGGATTCCCAATGAAACCTCCAATTGAGATGAACTTGCTTCCAAATTGTAGATCCTTGCTCCTCTTTGTAGATCCTTGCTTCCTTCTTCTAGATCCTTGCTTTCTTCTTCTTTAATGGTGAATTGGGAAGAATTTGGAATGAATTTGGTAGGGAATTGGATTGGGGATGGAGGGAATTTGGTAGTGGGAAAATTCTAGATCTAGATTTGGAATGAAATGAGAGGAGAGAGAAATTTCCCCCCCTCATTAATAGGCCGGCCATAGCCCCTCCCCCAAGCAATTGTAAAATGTCCAATGTACCCCTTGGGGCCTCTCATGAAGAAATAATTAAGGAAGGAAGCTTCTAGTCTAATCATTTAATTAATTTAATCCATCTCCTTAACTATGGGCTTTCTAAATGGGCCAAGTCTAACTAGTTAATTCATGTTGGTCCATGGGTCCAAACTAAACTAGTTGGGTCCACTAAAATAAGTCCAAAATAATTAAATAATAACTAACAACAATTAAATAATACAATAAATAATTATTTACCATGCACAATATTTATTTAAATAGGAAATTACCAAAATATCCTTTCCTAGAAAATGTGGTAGTGACACGTTCTGTCGAGCTGATATAACCTATTACTCCGACTATGCGATTTGATGTGATGTACGATCTCTCACACTATTTTGAACTAGCCCACTGATCCAAATTATGTTACACACACACCATGTCTTTGCCCGTTGTGAGACGACACTCTGATCGCTAGGGACTCCTCTTGCTACTTGCACACAAAACCAATCCGAATTAATACTTCTTCTAATTATCGATTCATTGTAATGCACTGTGCGAAGCAGAATATTACAATGCCAAATAGAGAGTTTGGAAGCAACTGCAAGTTTGCAACAATAATGCCAAGTTTACAACCAAATATGTTATGGAGAGGGGTGAGCCAATTGGCAACCGCCACGTAGACGGTCGTAAATGGGTTGTAACCCATTTGGTTGTAACCTAGCATTGTCCAAGTTTACAAACTTCGTATTTGAATATTATGTCTTGGGCAAGTATTATTGAAGTAGTCATTTTTCTTATATACCAAAATGGGTAGAGATTAATAGTCCATTAAAGATAATTAACGAGACGAAGATCCAAAATACAACCAAATGAGTTTCAAAGGTCCATTTTTTAGTGATAGATGCATGTCAAGGTGTTAATCGGGCTGGGCCGAGCCTGTCCAAGTCCAGTATTGACTGGGCCTGGGCAGGGCCGACACAGACCGAAAGACTTATACGGTGAACCCAGTCGGGACTCGAAATCGGTTTGGGAGTGGGCCAGGCCTGACTGGGCTAGGTCCAGGCCGGTTTAGGACTGGGCTGGATCGATTAATTAAAAAAGCCAAAAAATAACTTTTCAAGAAAAAAATTAATAATTAAAATTAAAAATTGAGATAAAAATTTTATAAGCTTAAAAATAAAATTAAAAATTGTATTTACATTAAATTTGGAAGAAAATTTTCAAGTCTTCCATCTTCAATCTTCTATCCAAGTTATTCCTCAGCTCCCCCTCCTCCTCTAGTAGGGTCGCTCATATTAAGAGACTGAAAGTCTAGTTCATTATTGTCGGCACATTCATCTTTTAAGTGTTGAGTCTGTTTTTTCGCACGAACCCAATCTTGAACGCAAACACGGACTTCTAAAATATCTTACAGAATCATGCTCCTCTTCTTGCTTAGCATTATTGAACCTGTACTAAAATAAGATTATGATGCTATAGTGCACACTGAGACCATTAGAAGATCACGTGCTAAAGAAGAAAGTATATGATAAAAAAATTCGTATCTTTTTCACCATTCTAAAATTAAAAAATATGATCCAGAATCATCATCATCTTCATTATAAGAATTTAAATACAAGAACAATTCTTGAGTTGGTAGTGAAGATTATTTTTGTTTCTTTTTTATAGTATACTTTTAGCATGATATAACTTAGGCACTAAACCAGAGCTACTACTACCTTGAACGGTTGTACCAGGTCGGCTCGATACAACTTTTTCTTCATATAAAGTAATTAGATTATCTAAATTTTCTTTAATTTCTACTTTTAAGCTACTTACCTTAATATTCATATTGTCATGATAATCGTCTAACAATATAAATACACCATCTAATTAATTTTAGGATAAAAAATCGAAGCCAAACATTATAAAAGATTTATTTCACACCAATATTTTAGAAATTTTACTTCCATTTTAGAAACATCATAATCAAAACCAAGATCATTTCTATATTTTTCTAATAAATGAGACATATTAATAATTTATGTAAAACCTAAAGGAGAAGTTGGATAATAAACTCCGGACAAAATACATGTAGCTTTGTAAAATAATTCTAAAAATTTATAAATTGAACTAGCAACTAGCCAATCATTTTCAGTTACTTGAAAAAATAAAACTTGGATTAACATTACTATAATGTGTAATAACATCTTTAAATTTAATACAATATTTTAACATTAAATAAGTAGAATTTTATCTATTTGATGCATCCTTAACAAATCTCCTAAATATTATACCATATTGTCCACATAACGTTTTAAAATCTTGTTGTCTACTTGCACAAATGTTCAAACTAATTAGACATGATCTAATATTTTCTAAATTTTCTTGAAAAAACTGAAGATTCTTGTACAAATAAATTAATAATATGACAAACACATCTTACATGAAAAAGTTGTCCTTCTAGTATAGGCAAAAATTGAGATTTTAAATACTAATACAAGAAGTGTTATTACTAGCATTATCAAAATAAACTAAAAAAAAATTATTGTGAATATCATTGTTGGACTTAAGCGGAATCAAAGCCCTCGATTGATCAGAAGATCCTTTCAATTGGCTAGAATCCGTTACTTGAACGAAAATAGATCTTTCACGTAAAACTTGTATTAGAGCTCCACCGGTTGCAGAGGCAGTATGTGAAAATTTGAACGATCTTAGACCAATAATTTATTTTTTACAAAATCTATTTTACATCTAAATAATGTGTCGTGATACCAATAAAAGGGTAATTATTTTTACTAGTCCATATATCAGAAGTTAAAGAAAATTTACTAACATTTACAAAACTTTCTTTCAGAACTGCCTTTTCTTTTTTAAAATTTTTGACATCTTCTGCTCTAGTAGTAGATCTAGAAACTTTAGTAAAACAAGAATTAACAGCATAATCATAATATGATTCACTCTCACCAAATGTAAAAGGTTGTTCATCACAAATAATATATTTTGTTAGCTCGGATTTGTTACAAGCAGCAAAATAAGAAAAGTTTTCTACGGAAGATTCTCTAGGACCAGTGCTTGGCTGTGTTTGTCTAGCATATAATGTGTCATTGCCAAAACAACTTTTATAGTGGCTACTAATTTATTTATTTATTTATTTTGTATTGTGTACATCTAGTTATTGATTTTTTGACTTTTGGATCTAAAATTTGTTTTCCTTCACTATCGGTGACAAATAATTTATCAAATTTTTTCCATAAAACTGATTTTTTTTTTCTAGTTGAAACATTAATAGTTATACTTCTAACTTCTGGAGGTGACATTTGTATCGGTGACACAAAATTTTGTACATGATTATTATGATAATCATAACCAGTATAATAATTATAACATTGTTCGGAAACACTTTGATATGGTTGGTTAGAACTAGTAGCTCCATTATGATCAATATTTAAAAAAATAGAAAAATAATAAAAAGAGAGCGTGAAAATTTTTTTTTGCCAACTAAAAAAAAGAGAAAGGGGGAGAAAATTAACTAATCAAAAAAAGAGAGGAAAGAAAACTACTTTTTAATATTAAAAAAACTTAAACCTCAACTTGATTTACTGCAAAGTCGGATGTCGGTTTTTTGCAGCTTTGTGGTGATGAATCAAGTTGAAGCCTCCATAATATTGTACTTCAATCTTCAGAAAATTGTACTTCAGTATCTAGAAAGTTGTTACTTTAATCTTCAGATAGTTGTTACTTCACTCTTCAGAAATTTGTTTGCTTGCTAATATTGCAAAAGAGGAAAAATAATTTTATTGTGGTAAATTTGGAAGTATTATGCCATATTTATAGAAATATTTGGGAGCCAAATTACCCCTAATGTCCTTAAAATATAGTTGTTATAAGGGTATTTTGGTCATTTTCAAGAAAATTATTTTTCCTCTCTTGCAATATCAACAAAATGACCAAAATACCGTTCAAACGAGCTAAAAACAACCATAGTATTGGGAGTTTTTTGATAAAAATATCTCCCAAAGAAAAATATGATTGTTGGAAGGGTAAATTACCAAAATATCCCTCTAATGTTTTAATTATCGATAATATAGAAGTTTTCTGGTATTATGTAAAGTTTTACCAAAATATTCCTGCAATATTTTAATTTATTCCCTTTTACACTTATATATGCAGTCGGGTGGGGCTCGCTAGAGGGAATGGGGAACTCCGTTCACCCGGACCTAGACCGGGCCTAGACCTTCGAGCCGGGTCGAATGAATTTTTCGGGTCGAACCGATTTGGTTCGGATTTTACTGTAGGCCAGACAGAACCGGACTATTGGGCCCAATTTCCAAACCTAGTTTGAATCCGAGTCACTTATGGGCCAGACCGGATCGGTCCAGATTGGATTTGACTGAGCCGGTTCAGGGCCTGGTTGCAGACACACATCCCAGTTAACATCTTGAGATGCATGAACACATCAGCTACTATCATTATGGTGTAAGGAATTTTTTGTGGAGCTCCGAACTAGAGGGGACAATTTACAAGAGTGGGATTAGAAACGTACCTAGATTCCGACTTCACTGGATTCTAGCTAGATTTTATATTATATTTTTTAGAGTCAGGATGGGATTAAGAATATTCTAACCCAATTTTACTAACACATGTAAAATAAAGATGGTGCATAGAATAATTTTAGGGGGTCTTTTTTTATTTTCGAATAAATTTTGAATGGAAAACTAATTCCATATTTAGTTTGGAAAATTTTATTTTCAATAATTATGAATAACTGAATAAATAATTTGTTCATAAAATATGAAAATTATATCCCTTAAGAATACGTGAATATATCTATTTTGCCATGAGAATAAAATGTTTCAAAAGATGAAAAAAAAAGTTCTTAAATTTTTTTCCTTTTTTCTACACTTTTTAAAGGTGTTCTTTTCCTCTTTTTTTTATTCATCTTATTTTTTCATTTGTTATTAAGAATTTCTTTTGTTTTTCAATTTTTTTTTCCCGTTTTTGTTCTTTCTATAGAATAATATCTTCTTCTTCTTCTTTTTTTCTTTTTTTTTGTATTTTCATTTGTTTCCTTCTTTTTAGTTTTATTTTTAAAAACTTTTGGGTTGTCTCTTTCAGTGTCGTGAGCTTTAGATTAGGTCCAGTTTGAATCGATATTAAGAATTAGTTTATAAAGTAAAAAAAATAAATTTTTTGACTTTAGTCCCACTTAATAAGTGGTATTTAGACTTACATCCCACTTTTTAATTTTATTAGACTTTAGTCCCACTTTTGTCACGAAAAGTATTTATTTTGTCATGAAAAACCGTCGTCAAATATTTTTCGTGACTTTTTTTTGACAAAAGTGGAACTAAAGTCTAATAAAATTAAAAAGTGGGATGTAAGTCTAAATACCACTTATTAAGTGGGACTAAAGTCAAAAAATCCCTAAAAAAAATTATTATTTCACTAGTATTTGAACCATTATCACCTTAACCAGCTACACTTTAAAAAGTCAGAGATAAGAAATAACAATTATTAAATATATTTAATCATCAATAAAAATTGTTATATTTTTTATATTAACTATATATCAGCGAGAATATTTATATATTCCGAAATATATTTTTTCAGAAAATTTAATTTCAGATAAAATATTTTACGTACCAAACATTCCCTTATTAGTATTATTACAAGATAAAGCTAAAAATGTTTGGACCCAACCGGAAATCAACAGTCCAAAAAGCTCACAAAGTAATAAATCTTCCGATAGTGCTATGTGATTTAGTAGAATTGGCATTTCATGCGACGGGAATTAAGATCGAATTCCAAATCCCTCCTTTCCTTTTGGTACGAGAACATACATTGCTAGTTTCTCAATAATGGCGGTATATGAATGCCAACCACACTATAAAAACCATATACGAAGACAGGTCTATACAAATAAAAACATTGCGAATATTAGTAACAATGTGAGAGCTCATTTACTTTAACAACCACACTATAAATAATACACGACTTGAGTTTGAGTAAAAGCTTTCAAACATTTGTGAAACCAAGAGAAAAAACGCATTACAAAGAACCTTTAACAAGCCAATAGGGCAACACATTATGGATTTGAAACAAATGAGAAAAAGAAAAAGAAAATCAAACCAAATCTCCATCAACAATCTAAAAGTCTGTAGTTGTGCTAAAGAATAGTAAGCATCGTCACTTTACAAGATGCTTCCCACGCCTCGTACTAGCGAAAACACAAAGCAAGTCGATACCAACTGTACACTCCACCTTGGCAGCAATGGCAGGAAAAAGTTATTGAACCTCCATCCGAACTCTTCTGCCATCTTATGATGATCCATGAAGATCAGAACGTTAGCACAAAACTTCCCGTCAGAGGTTACTTGCATCATCTTGAAGGTAGTTGGCAACGTGTTGCCTGGACTGATAATATTTAGATGTGATAGAGTGAAAGTAGGCCAAGGTATAAGACTATGCTCAAAGCAGCTGAGGTCTTGGCCTTGTCCTCATGATCCCATCCTGAAGAGGCTGAGATCTTGGCCTCGCCTTCATGATCGTTTCATCACTATGCCGGATCCATTCGGACAATCTCCAGGGCTTCTGCCATTTCCATTTGAACTGTAATAGCCACTGATGATGACTTCTTTTCCATCTCCAAAGCTTTCCTGGTTTTCCTGCTACCGTCAGCTTCTTCCCCATGGAAAGATGACCAACCGGAACCATCTGCAGTCAGGAGAATACATCTTCTAGTAAGTAAATCCGGAAGACAAACTACAAGATACAGCGACTGTTAGGTGAGGAGGGCGGACCTTTAGTGTCTGTTTACTGAAGTTTCCAGTCCCTTTGCTTGGACTGTTGACAATTCCAGAAGTATATTTGAGTTGCTTCTGTGCAGGAGGTGCCACAGGAGATGATGGTGTGTCGGTCTCATCACGATGCTGCAGCAGCGAACCATTTGTCTTCTCCTGCATCATCAGAACCCCAAAATGTTGAAAAGTGTTCAAAACCCAGGTTCAGCTAATCTGGGTATGAACAGGCAATCTATGTTTAGATGCATAGGAGAATAGCTTCTTGTGAAATTATTGGCCTATGTTGCATGGACACAAATACGGCCATATCTGTATCTGTCCACTTTCGAGCAACATAGATAACTACTTCTCTACCTACTTGAAAATGTCTGTAACCCGTATTTGTATCATGTCCGTATTCATGCAACATAGTTAGTGGCTAAGAGGCTAGTCCATGCCAGGTCAAATCTCACACTGTTCATTGTCAAAGTATCTTATAACAATCACGGTCTCCACATTCTAAACAACCCAGATATTCGCTCTTTCAGTAGGAAGTCTTGGACTATTGAAAAAAATGAGAGCCTCAATGTTTCAAATTGTTTTATGTAAAACTAGTGCAAGGGGGAGGAGCATTAAAGCAAGGAAAGTATACTGTGAAGAGTAAGAAGAAGGGATGTGAGCGGAGAGGAAGAGACAGAGAAGCAAACCTAGGAAGTTAGAAACTTCAGCTGCACAAAACGTTTCCAAACTTACGAGGAATGCTGTATCTACTGAAGCTAGAAAACAAAGCATGAAGTAACTTATACAGATATTACGAGCACAACTGTTTACTTGATTTTTATAGAATGCAAACCATCATCAACATCATCCAAATCTTCTCCCATCAGAATGAGGTCGGCTATGGAACATGAAAAGCTCCATACAAGATTGATAGTCTTTACATCCGGTTGTCAACCTGACGTCAACTCTCTATATTGGTGCCATATCCTAGCAAAAATAGCTATGAGCATGAAAGGACCATATCATACAACTTAGAAGGCCATTTGGAGGGTAGGTAGACCTACCTTCTTTTATGCAGTTTAAGCTCATGCAACCAATGAGTACCCTCAAAGTTCTCCTAGAATATAAAGTCTAGACGAAGAGGTAAGATGAGACAATTCTTATGGGGAATTTCATTCATCTCTTCGACACAACGATTCAAAGAAAGGCATGATATTACCAATAGAATACATATATGATTTCATTTTAATCCTATAAAAATATATGATTAGTAGGACACTAATCTCTACTGCTGTGTCCATCTGTCTAAGAGAACAGTGATGGACACTTATGTTTTCAATTAATAATGTAATATCCATAGGATGAGTATTATGCCCCTATTTAGCAAATATTATACTATTTTAATACATTTACCCTATTTTGTTCTTATTAAGTTCCTTATTCAGATACAAACTCTACACTAAAATGTATCCATGTCATATATGTATATTTACAAAGACAAACATATGTAGCCATGTCCTCACATCTAGATTTTGAAGACTTGGTCATGCATGTCTGTTAAACTAATCATAATAAGTCCCACCAATTACTTAATTACAAACAAACACAGTGAACTACTTAATCCCTTATCAAGCCATTTAGTCAGATCTCATCATCTCTTGCGCATTATCTACTTTTACATTTTATAAGCCAACATTTCCTTTGTTGAACAAAAATGGAGTATTTAGATGTGTCATCATCCATCATCCAGGCCTTCTCCCATCTGATTCGGGCCGACTATAGAGCATAAGAAAGATCCATAAAAGATTTGACGAACTTTTTTGTTGAGAGTATTAGTGGGTGTTTAGTCCCACATCTAGTAAAATTGTAGAGAGAGGGGTTAGCCTCTCCTATATATATGTAGTCTCACCCATCAACAAAATTAAGCCAAGTATTAAACCAAGTTTCTATTTGGTATCAGAGCCAAATTCTCCCACCCTTCTCCAAACCCTAACCCTCTCACAGCCGCCGCCGCCCCCTCCCTTCTTTCCCCGCCGGCCTCGGCGACCGCCTGGCCACGCGCAGCAGCGCCGACGGCCTGCCCTGCCGCCAGCAGCCCCCGCCGGCCCCAGCGACCGCCTGATCGCGCGCCGCAGCGCCACCGGCCTGCATCGCTGCTGCTGTTGCCGCTGCGATCTCGGCGACCTCCGACCCCGACGATTTTCTTCTTCGTCTTCTCTCCTGCAAGTTGTAACTCGGTTCTGTCCATATGCAACTGCGATTGTACGGAAGACCGAAAAAATTAATTTTCTGATTATTGTTTTGTAGCAGTAAGTTGTAATGAGGATATTAATTACATAGTTGCTTGTTGGATCAAGATATATCAGTGAGGGAACTCTTGTGTGAACTACTGATCTCGACTACAACTGTCGGTTCCTCCTCGTCAGGCCATGCGACCTCGGGTCGAAGCCGTGCACGAGACGTAAGCAGCGGCTCTCAGGGATACCGCTATCGCTGAAGGAGGAACAGTAGACGTGGAGAAGACGGCGATCAAAGGTGGAGACAATTTAGATCTGCCACCGTCTTGCTGATCTTGCTGATGGAAGAGGACAAGAAGAAGACGATCTACGGCAAGCTGACGGCCCAAGAGATGAAGGCTTTGGTGGACGATCTCTTCTCTAAGAGGCTGACCGAGACTAGCTCCCGTGGTGCACACGCAGATGTGGATCCTTCACCATACAAAATAGGAAAGTTGGAGAAACTAGAGATAAAGTTGGAGGGTACTTCCAACTACTTGAAGTAGTCGCGTCAGGCAATGCGGACTCTGAAGGCAAGAGGCTTATTGGACTATGTGAATGGCCAAACCAAGGCACCTGAAGATCACTCCTCACAGAAATTTGCTGTGTGGAAGATCATTAATAATGTTGTTACTGGATGGTTGACAGCCTCATTGACCGACCAAGTGTCGGACAACGTGGAAGCAATAGAGGGTGCTGGTGACATTTGGATGACACTGAGAAATATGTACTCAGGGTCGGGCAACCCTATGAGGGTTTTCCAACTACAAGATGAACTTGATAAGGTGGTCCAAGAAAATTACACCATCTCTGAGTATGCGGCTCTGCTAAAGAAGTATTGGTCATATCTCAACCACTATGATCCCATTGGCGTGGAAGATGAGCAAGTGGAACCGGCATTTGCGAAACATTATAAAAAGTTTATGGAGTATGTTTTGCGACAGAGGATGATGAAGTTCCTGAAGGGGCTCAACCCAGCATTCGAGCAGAGGAGGAATATTCTACTTGCTCAATCTAGGCTGCCATCACTGGAGGAGGCCATAGCTGCTATGGCACAAGAAGAGGCACGACTGTAGCTGATGCCTAGCACCACTAGCTCTTTGGAAAAAAAATCAGCTCTAGCAGCTTTTAACCCAAACCCTTCCGGAGGGGGAGGCTGTTACAACTGTGGAGATCCTGGACACTTCATCAGATTCTGTACGAAACTCCTGAGAGGCCAGTCCAGCGGCCGCGGACGCAGCCGTGGAGGGCGTATGGGTGACATTGGAGGCTATGCTGGTGGCAGAAGTAATCATCCGGAGAACACAAGGCAAACCTGGCAGAAGAGGAAAGTGAGAGTCAGTCACCCAATATGACCCCTAATTGGAGGAAAATGCTAGAGATATGGAGAAGCATGAATTTTGGAACCAGCGACAGTCGAGCCAACACCTTTGGGGCATCAACTCCAACCACCTCCGGTGGTAACATCACTCACTATGTCCATACAAGCACAGGTATACCTGCTCATGCCCCGACATCTATCCACAGACCAGGTTGGATAATTGACTCTGGGAAATCACGCCAGGTCACGGGTGTCCATAATGAGTTACAAGATTACACTTACCTGACGACACCTGAAAGGATTCAGATTGCTGATGGTATGGCTAGACCCATTATAGGTAAACGTACAGTTGAATGCACCCATTCCATAACCTTTACTGATGTCTTGCTTGCTCCATCTTTTTCGGTTAATCTATTGTCCATTAGTGCCATTGTTCTTCAGCTTAAATTGTGTTGTTTCCTTTGGCATTCCTATAGGATTTTTGTTGAAATTAGTTGATTTATTTTATTGATTGTCTCATTGGCATATATAGCCTTACAGTCATTAATACAATGATCTCAATCATTATGACAATAATCTCATAATGGAATATCCTGTGACATATTCTGGCATCCCAAATATGTCCTCAGGATATTCCCATGTGCTTATACTATACTTAAATATGACACCCAACATACCATATCAACACCCAACATACCATATCAACACTCCCCCTCAAGATGGGTGAAAGATATTCACTAAGCCCATCTTGTCACATCCTCTAATCATGCTCACTGAGGCGAGTCCCTTGGTTAGTCCATCTGCTACTTGATCCCTGGTTGGAACATGGCCAAGCTCCAGTAATCCCCTATCCAACTTCTCTTTGATGAAGAATCTATCAATCTCGATGTGTTTGGTCCTGTCATGCTGTACTGGATTGTTGGCGATACTAATAGCTGACTGATTGTCACACCACAGCTTCATCTTGGCTCCTTGATCCAGCTTCAGCTCCACCAGCATATTCTTCAACCATAGCAGCTCTGCAACTCCCAAGGCCATAGCTCTGTACTCTGCTTCAGCTGTCGATCTGGCCACCACAGACTGCTTCTTACTCCTCCAGGAGACCAAGTTACCTCCTACAAATATGCAATATCCCGAGGTAGACCTCCTGTCATCAGCACAACTAGCCCAGTCAGAATCACAGTAGCCCTCGATGCTCACGTGATTGTTCTTCCTGAATATTAGTCCCTTCCCGGGAGCACCTTTCAAGTACCTCAGAATCTGGTACACTGCATCCATATGACCCTTCCGTGGGTCATGCATGTAGCGGCTCACCACACTTACTGCAAAGCAGATATCAGGGCGTGTGTGGCTCAAATAGATCAACTTGCCAACCAGTCTCTGGTATCTGTCCCGATCAACTGGTTCTCCAACCTCAGGATCAATCTTGAACCTCTGATCTATTGGTGTCGCTGCAGGTTTGCACCCCAACATCCCAGTTTCTGTGAGAAGGTCCAGTGCATACTTCCTTTGAGAGAGAACAATCCCCTCTGCTTCTCGAGCAATCTCAATCCCAAGAAAGTACCGAAGAAGGCCGAGATCCTTCACCTCGAATTCCTTGCCAAGCTTTCCTTTGAGTTGGGCGATCTCCTGCTCATCATCTCCTGTGATAATCATATCGTCCACATACACCGCAAGCATGGTGATGTGGCCTCCACTCCGACGGAAGAACACAGTATGATCAGCATTGATCTGCTGATATCCCATCCCTATCATCGCCCTTCTGAATCTGTCAAACCACGCTCGAGGAGACTGCTTCAGTCCATAGAGGGACTTCTTCAACCTGCAGACCTTGCCCACTGTCTGATTGGTGCCAAATCCTGGTGGTATCTCCATGTACACCTCCTCCACTAGATCTCCGTGAAGAAACGCATTCTTCACATCCAGTTGGTGTAGCTTCCATCCACCATTCGCTGCCAGAGAAATCAGAGTCCTGACAGTGCTCATCTTTGCAACTGGTGCAAAGGTCTCGTCATAGTCGATGCCGTACGTCTGACTGTATCCTTTGGCTACTAGTCGAGCTTTGTAGCGCTCAACCTGTCCATCTGGGTTCTGCTTCACGGTAAAGACCCACTTGCATCCAACTGCTCTCTTCCCCTCTGGCAGTCTCACAAGCTCCCAAGTGTGGTTCTTCTCCAGAGCTCCCAACTCCTCGTGCATTGCCGCTTTCCACTTTGGATCGTTCTTGGCAACCTGCCAATTGTTAGGTACAGTAATACTATCCAAAGATGCTATAAATGCTCCATGAGAAGAAGAGATATGGTCATAAGAAACAAACTGAGCAATATCCCAACCATATCTGTTTGGAGGATTTCCTGCATTGCTGCGAGTGGTCCTCCGTACAGATAGTGGTGTGGAAGGAGTAGAAGTAGGAGAAATGATATCTTGTGAAGGAGGGGGTATCACCTGAAGGGGGGTTGGTGTCGGTGCCTCAGGAGTTGGGACGAACGCAGGCAAGGGACTTGGCACTGGCACTGTCGGTACTGGTCCTGCAGTTTGCTTCTCTCTCCTGCTGTAGGTAAGTAACTCTCCCTGAGCCGTAGGCCTAACACCTTCACCTTCTTGTCCCTTCTCCGTGCCTCCATGCCAAACTTCTAAATCGGTTACCACCAAGTTCTCCATCTCCCCCTCTCGCCTAATACTGGCAGTATTAGGCGTGTTGTGTGAAGTTCCGTCCTGGCGGTAATATGGCTCATGCTCCCGAAAGTGGACATCCATACTGACAAACTTCTTCTTCTCTACTGGACTCCAGCACACATACCCCTTCTGGGTCGCCGAGTAGCCTACGAAGATGCATTTGACCGCTCTAGGGTCAAGTTTCCCAACTGATGGCCTGTTGTCCTTCACAAAACACACACACCCAAACACCTTAAGTGGGAGTATCCCACTATTATTGCCTTGCAATACCTCACATGGGGACTTCCATCCGAGGACCTTCGAGGGCATCCTGTTGATGAGTTGAGCTGCTGTCAACACTGCATGCCCCCACAGACTCTGTGGGACATTCATGTCGATCATCATACTTCTTGCGACCTCCAGAAGGTGTCTGTTTTTCCTTTCTGCAACTCCATTTTGTGCTGGTGTGTATGCACAGGTGGTCTGATGCTGTATTCCGTGTGCTGACAAGTATTCTGCAAGCGTCCTGTTGGTATACTCCGTTCCATTGTCAGACCTCAGTACCTTCACAACTGCTTTGTACTGAGTCTTGACATGCTTATGGAAATCCCGAAAACAGGCAGGTACATCACTCTTATTTTTCATCAAATATAACCAGGTAACACGAGAGGCACACTCAATGAAAGAAATAAAGTACTTATAACCATTCATAGTGTTAGTAGCACATGGACCCCAGACATCAGAATGTACTACCTCGAACGGAAAAGTGCTCCTATGACCTGTGCCAACATATAAGCTCCTAGTAAGTTTTCCTAACTCGCACGCATCACATACTAATTTCTCTTTATTTGTTTTTGCATAAATCTCTGGATACAACTTACTTAGAGTATCAAAGGAAGAATGTCCCATCCTCCGATGATGGAGTATCAAGGTATCCTCAGTCCTCTGCTGCAGTCCTTCCATGCCAGCCTTCTCTGCCATAGATACCAATGCTGAGTCCAGTCCTTCTCGATCTAGGTACCACAGTCCCTCATGCCAAGTGCCAGTCCCAAGTCTTCGTCCTGTCCCTTTCTCCTGGAAGGTCACCTTAGGAATATCAAAAGAAACAATGCATTTAAGTTGGAGGATTATAGAACTAATGGACAAGAGACTGACTGGAAAGGATGGAGCATGTAAAACATTGGATAATCTTACTGAACCTGTACAATTAACAGTACCCTTACCGACCACTGGCTGAAAAGTGCCATCAGCTGTCTGAATGCTGTCTGCTGATGCTAGGTGAGTGTAGGAAGAAAACTCACTAGCATTCCCCGTCACATGCCGAGATGCTCCCGAGTCGATAATCCAGTCTGATGATTTAAGGGAAGAGATAGACGCAAGGGCATATGATTCGTCAGTACCTTCTGATGGATGGGCATACATGGCAGCGTTGCCCCTAACAAAGAATGAGGTGGACGCCTCCTCTGTTCTACTTCTCATGTCTCCCAGTGCCTGGTCCTCCACAGTAAAGGTGCCATCAGCTTCTCCGTTCCCTTCTGATATCAGGAGGTTCGCCCGATAACCTCCTCGGCCGCCTCGTCTACCCCCTCGACCACGACCACGTCCTCCATTATATCCTCGTCCGCTGAACGGTCCTCGTCCACCACCTGAATCTCCCTCCCTAGGTGGTTTGGTACAAGCATACCGATGATGACCCATCTCACCACAGTTGTAGCACTGCCGGTTATGCTGCCAGGGCTCTCCTTTAGATCCTGTGTTACCTGAGCTGGTGATCGCTAGTGCCGACTTTGCTTCGGGGGGACCACCTGTCCCGGCTTGCAGCCTGATGCGTGTCTCCTCCTGGATCATGGCTGAGATAGCCTCCTCAAGGTTAGGGATCTTTGGTTGGGCTAGAAGTAGGGCCGTCCTCTGTGCGAAAGCTGCAGTCAGCCCTTTGAGGAACTTCATCGTCCTCTCCTGCAGACACACCTGTCTCTCCTTACACTTAGGGTCCCCGCAGCTCGCCCGATCTGAGGAGTGTTCATAATCCAACCACAGACGCTCCAACTCCGTGGCATACTCCTGCACCGTCTTCTCTCCCTGTACGGTGTCATCAATCTCCCCCTTTATCTGGAAGACCCTTAAGTTGTTCCCCACACCATCATAGGTCCTTCTCAACTTCTCCCACACATCTTTCACCATCTCAATACCGTCTACTGTTGCAGCAATAGACTGGACTAAGGAGTTGAGAAGCCAGATGTAGATCACCATATGAGTGGACTTCCACTCATCGCGTCCTGTCGAGCCCTCGTCCCGCTCTGTCGTCTCGCCCGTCAGGAACCCCTCCATGTTTTTTCCTGCGAGGGTTCTTCTCACCCGCCGTGACCAACTCAGATAGGTGGCTGGTCCATCTAATTTCAGATCGATGGAGGGAAGCTTCAACTCCGACGACGTTCGTGTCATGTTCTCACCAGCCGACATCGTCAACAACTTCATCAACGTCGCCACCTCTGCAGAATCTAGCTTCTTGATGATCTCCTCCATCGATGCGTCGTCTATCCAATCACGTCACGTCCGCTCCACGACTCAAGCTCGTCCTCGTCGTCCGCTCCTAGATCCGAACATGTCCCCCCTTTTTTCAGATCTAGGCATCCCTATTAGGCGCTGTCTCGTGCTGGTGCAGAGGAGGCGGCAGCACGCATGTCACAGCCGCCGTCGCAGCAGCCGCAGCAGCAGTAGTAGCCGCAGCAGTAGCGGGACGGGGCAGCAACAGCGAAGGGCGGCCTGCGAAGGGCGGAGGAGAGGGGAGAAGGGAAAAAAAGGGGGGGGGCGTGGAAGAGTTCGGTGACGGCTAGGGTTTGTGGAAGCTTGGTGACGGCTAGGGTTTGTGAAAACTTGGCTCTGATACCATGTTGAAATTAGTTGATTTATTTTATTGATTGTCTCATTGGCATATATAGCCTTACAGTCATTAATACAATGATCTCAATCATTATGACAATAATCTCATAATGGAATATCCTGTGACATATTCTGGCATCCCAAATATGTCCTCAGGATATTCCCATGTGCTTATACTATACTTAAATATGACACCCAACATACCATATCAACACCCAACATACCATATCAACAATTTTTCAGGAGAAGGGAACGGGGAGACGGTTGGGGACTGACACTTGGCATAAGGGACTATGGTACTTGGACATGGGTGGGTTGGACGCAGCACTAGCGTCACTGGCGGAAGAAGCACAACCGGAGGAGCCGCGAAGAACAGTGGAAGCAGAATTATTACTTCAACATCAGCGCATGGGATACTTTTTATTTAGTCTACTGAGTCGGATATATCCATCTATGTATCAAAAGGCTAATAAACAAAAGTTGGTTTGTGATGCTTGTGAGCTTGAGAAACATACCAGAAGCTCTTATATGAGTTCTGGAAATAGAAGTTTAGCTGCTTTTAATATGATACTCTGATGTGTGGGGACCTTGTCCGACAACTGGAGTTAATGGTTTTAAATGATTTGTCATCTTTATTGACTGCTACACTCGTGTCACCTGGATATACCTAATGAAGAGTAAAAGTGATGTATTTGCATGCTTTCAAGATTTTTATCGCAGGGTTACAATACAGTACAGTGCTAAAGTGAAGATTTTAAGATCTGATAATGGAACAGAATACACCAACAAGGATATTGAAGAGTACTTATCAGCCCATGGGATACAACATCAGACTTTGTGTGCCTATACACCAGCACAAAATGGCATAGCAGAGCGGAAGAACATGCACCTGTTGGAAGTAGCACGGTCAATGATGTTTGCCATGAATGTTCCTAAACACTTGTAGGGGCATGCCGTGTTGACGGCTGCATATCTCATCAACAGGATGCCCTCTAAGGTGTTAGGATGGAAGATACCGTTTGAGATGCTTACGGGAGAGAATAAGTATATTGTTCCCCCAAAGGAATTTAGATGTGTATGTTTTGTGAAAGATAACAGACCCGCGGTGGAAAAGTTGGACCCTCGGGCAGTGAAGTGCATCTTTGTTGGCTACTCAGGGACTCAGAAGGTATACTCTTGTTAGAGTCCGGTGGAGCGAAGGCTCTTTGTAAGCATAGACGTTATATTCAGAGAGATGGAACCATACTACCACAATGATTTAAGTGAAGGCTCCTCATTTGGTGACACACGTAACACATGAGGTGTTAGGAGTGAGGGAAAGATAGGCCCAAGCGTGATTGTCGGGTCAGTTCCATGTCCAATGATGGAAGCTGGTCCAAGGGAACAAGGGAGAGATAGCGAGGGTGAGGAAAGTGTTGAGAATGCACATAATCAGGAGGAAGAAAGTGGTGACAATCAGGAGGAAGAAAGTGATGCTCCAGTGCAGGGGAGGAACAGACTACAGAACAATCTACAGAGCTCCAAGTCTAAAGAAGGAGAAAGCAGCAGTCCACTACTGTGCCTATTGTCCCTACTGTGCCATGTCCCTCGCCTAACCCTGCCCCAACTCTTGAAGATGCATCTCCCACACCGGATCCCTCTGATTCAGATGGTATGATCTCTTCACCACTTCCTCATATTCCCTTAAGGAGATCTTCTCGCAGTAATACGGGAAAAGCCCCTAATTGTTATGGTTATGAACATGACATTGTCAATTTCTTATCCTACTCTAATATATTCCCTACCTATCGAGCATTTATTGCATCGTTAGATACCACATTTTTGCCTAAGTGTTGGCACGAAGCGAAGGAAGATCCAAGGTGGAGAGCTGCAATGTTGGAGGAACTTTGGGCACTCGAAAAAAGGGACATGGGAGCTTGTTCGGTTGCCTAAAGGAAAGAGAACAGTTGGATGCAAATGAGTCTTCACAGTAAATGGGATGCCAGAGGAAATGTGGAGCGGTACAAGGCAAGGTTGGTTGCAAAGGGATTCACTCAATCCTATGGCATCGACTATGATGAAACATTTGCTCCAGTAGCAAAGATGAGCAATGTGAGAACCCTGGTCTCCCTTGTAGCAAATCATGAGTGACAGCTATATCAATTGGATGTGAAGAACGATTTTCTTCATGGGGACCTACAAGAGAAAGTATACATGGAGTCCCCCCGGGGTTTTGCACGAAGTAGTCGACGAGAAAGGTGTGCAAGATAAAGAAATTACTATATGGGCTCAAGCAATCTCCTCGAGCCTGGTTTGATAGATTCAGAAAGTCTGTCACAGGCATAGGGTACCGCCAGACCAATACAGATCACACGGTTTTCTTCCAGCATGCAAGAGGTCACATCACCATACTTGCAATGTATGTGGATGATATAGTGATCACAGGTGATAATGAGGAGGAGATCACCCAACTGAAATCAAAACTCGCCAAGGAGTTTGAAGTGAAGGACTTGGAAATGATGAGGTATTTTCTCGGGATCGAGGTGGCTCGAGGAAGAGATGGGATCGTGTATGTACTAGACCTGCTACAGAGACTGGTATTATGGGATGTCGATCGGCAGTCACTCCAATCGATCAGAAAGATAAGTTGGGTGGAGAGGCAGGAGAGCCTGTTGATCGTGAGAGATATCAGAGACATGTAGGCAGATTAATTTATCTAGGCCACACTCGCCCTGATATCTCATTTGTTGTGAGTGTAGTGAGTCGCTACATACATGATCCAAGGAAGGGTCACATGGATGCAGTTTTTCATATCCTGAGATATCTGAAGGAAACTCCTAGAAGAGGGCTATGGTTCAAGAAAAATGGACACCTGGGTGTTGAGGGGTACTGCGATGCAGATTGGACAAGCTGCATGGACTACAGAAGGTCTACCTCAGGGTACTGTGTCTTTGTGAGGGGTAACATAATCTCATGGAGAAGTAAGAAACAGTCTGTGGTAGCACGATCGACTACTGAAGCAGAGAATAGAGCTATGGCTCTAGGGGTGTCAGAGTTGTTGTGGATAAGAGCACTGCTGATGGAGTTGGAGCTGGACCAGGGAACACTGTTGCGTCTTCTGAGTGACAGTTAAGCTGCAATAAATATAGCTAACAATCCAGTCCAGCATGACAAAACTAAACACATCGAGATCGATCGGTTTTTCATCAAAGAGAAACTAGAAAAAGGGATATTAAAGCTCGATCATGTTCGCTCAAAAGAACAAGTTGCAGATTGTCTGACTAAGGGCTTTAATTCATCGAGTCTTTCTAAACTATGTGACAAGATGGAAATAATTGATATCTATCGCCCATCTTTAGGGGGAGCGTTGAGAGTATTAGTGGGTGTTTAGTCCCACATCTAGTAGAATAGTAGAGAGAGAGGGGTTAGCCTCTCATATATATATGTAGCCCCACCCATCAATAGAATTAAACCAAGTATTAAACCAAGTTTATATTTTATAACCGACTGTTGACATGACATCAACCCTTTATGTTGATGCCAAATTCCTATTCAAGATAGCAATGGCCATAAGAGGGTCATGTCATAAACCTAGGTTGCAAGTTGGCAGGTAAGTAGGTCTTTTGGAAGTGCATTTTACGCTCATGCAACAAAGAAATAAGATGATAAATTACTTAGAATGCGTAATGCGACATTATTTCCTATGGAAAAGGTATAGTAGTGACAGTTGCAACAATTTGAAGATGAGTCGAAATTTTTCTCAAGAGTGATCTCCTTTCCTACTCTGGATTTGTTTCGCTAATTATCATTACTGAAATGCAAGGAGCTTTTCCACCGTTTTATCTAATAAAAAAACACTTAGTTACTGCACAATTGAGCTATATATCACGATTTGTAAGTCTTTTTAGTATCTGAACTTGTTGAGAACTTGGCTCAACTTAATGGATTAGTTCTTTAGGATGGAAGAGTAGCATATTTATAGGCAAGAGAGGCATATCCTTCCTTGAGTCTATCCTATGTGGGACTAAAAAATAAGAAGCAAAAGGCTCTAAGGCCATACAAAGGAGAACAAACACAATACAAACTATCTTCTAGAGAACTCGTCTCATAATCAAATGTCTTGAAGAATGAAAAAACCGTTTCCTATGTTCAATAACAACCTATAAGATTATTATCAGAGCAAAAGGTAAAAGAAAATAACCATTGCTTTTACTTTGAGACCACCTTAAGAGTTATGACCAAGGTTCAAAAACTCGATTCATATATCAGTTAGGGAGGGTTCTTGAATATCGATCTCGACAGTTTCAATGGGTTTATGTGGTTTTGAATCGGTTAGTTTTGATAGTTCCAATGGTTTTGTACCCTCAAATTCGGATATGAAACGGCCGGAATGTATTGTGACATAGGGTGTCATGAGAATACCGACTACGTCGTAGAAAAGCCACATTATCACCGAAGTTGATAATTGGAGCATTGGATAACTAACAGGGATGGCAATAGGGCAGGTAGGGGTCAGAGACCATATCCCCCCATCTCAGCCCCAGAGTAGTGTTCGAATCCCCGTCCCTATTTCAGTTTTCGTTTCCGGTCTGGTTCAATTTCTTATTTTCGTCTCCGTTAAACAATGTACTCCCCGTCTCCATCCCCGTCTCCGTCCCGTTAACACTTTCAAGACCGGATTTTTCCGTACTCGTCCCCCGTCCCGTTAACAATTTTTCATGTACAGTATAAGCTTAAAAAAACTTTTTTCATTATAATTTCTTATATATGGAGTGACAAGCTTGTAATTAGAAGAGATATTAATGTCTAACTAATACCAATGGGCTGCACATATAGGTATAAGTAATCGGGGTCGAAAATTTACCGGGAGGGGGAGTACTATGTATATCCGTCCCCGAACCCGTCCGAGGAATTTTTTTAATCCCCATCCCCTCTCCCGTTTTTCGATCCCCAAACCCGCCCCCATTGGAGAAAAAATTGGATCCTCATTTGGTTCAGAGAAAATTGCCAATCCTTAATAAGTAGGTAATGTCGCTACCGAAGTAGAAGAATGGAACTTGTAGGGTTGCTCCAGTCCACGAGCGCCCTCCATTCCACGATGATCTTGAATCCACAAGAGAAGAATCTTCAAAAAGAAAATTTATTGAAAGCAAAAATATGTTCTGAATTTAATGGAGGTCTATGTCATTTATTTATAGCTAAAGATTTGGCTTAATAAACAAGTCCAATCATACTAGAAAAATGAAATGAAATCTAATTGATTATATTCTAGGAATTCGAGATACAATAAAATAGGAAGGAAATCAAACAGAATAATAACTAAACTAGGTTAAATGAAAATCATGCTATTTGTAGGATATCGAACGAATATGACTGTTGCTAGCAGACTCGTCCGACAGATGTTCGTATATGCACGTCAGGATTTTGACTTCACTAAAACTCGTCCTGAGTTAGTGGCGATATACATAGGAGTCTCGGACATGTCTTTAGGTAGGTGAAACGGGTAATGGTCAGTGATATTGAAAATGTTGGAGATATTGTACTCGTCTGATAGATTAGCAACAGGGGCAGGTCCCAAGTGCTGTCTTGGGTAAGCTGTAGCCCATCCAACTTTTTTTGTTTTTTGTTTACTAGATATATATATCACATATATCAAGCCACTAAAAAAAACACCAATTCAGCCCACCCAGTGAGCAGTCAGCAGTGACCCAAATCAGGGCTGCCAAGTGCCGACTGCAATACAACTTATTACGAGAGAGAGAGAGAAGCCGCGAAGAAAAGTAGGTGTGAGTTCCCATGCCATCTACTCTACTCTACAGTTTGTTTTCTCTTTGTATATGGAGCAAGTGAAGTTGAAAAATGTTTGTTGGAATTTTGCTTCAAGGACTTGTCATATAACACAACTTCAGTGGCACAGGCTCTAGTTTCCAGCGAGGACATTCAAGTATACTTCCTATTATGCAAGTCTTGTGCTCTCTGTCTTATTTGTTTATGATATGAATTGAATGGTCCATTGGTTTCTTTAATATTATGCTTTGTCTATATGGTATTGGAATGTTGTCTGCCATAATTTGGTATAGTTGTTCCAGGATCTCTTGGTCAGTCTTATCATGCTTCAGTTATGTGCTTCAACATTCTTTTTTTTTTTGGTCAGAAAATAATTTTGAACTTGTTCATGTTTAACTAGTGCTAGAGGTCAATGTTTTTATTTATTATGGCAGGTATCGAACCTTATAAATATAGGGTAAACTCTGTCGAATTTTTGGCATGAGATTAGTAATGTAGTAGCCTATCCCAACTTTAAATCCTGGATCCGCCCCTGATTAACAACATATGCATTGCCGTTTATCTTCTAAGTTACTGGATACGTGCCGATCATTGACTTTGGCAAGCTTGTTGTATGTGCCGACCAAGAATCGATATTTGCGCAAGTGTACGATTACATGGTCGTGCTCATATACTTGCCTTCTTCGTTTCTGATCAGTAAGTGGCTTATATCTGGAATTGGAATTATGGAGCTTATGATGAACTTCTTTGTCTATCAATTGCCACTCCATATTATCTGCCATAATATTATATCTCGGAAACTTCGACAGATTCACCATAACACGTCACGGTGGACAGGGGCGGATCCAGGATTTAAAGTTGGGATAGGCTACTACATTACTAATCTCATGCCAAAATTCGACAAAGTTTACCCTATATTTATAAGGTCGATACATGTCATAATAAATAAAAATATTGACCTCTAGCACTAAGTAAACATGAACAAGTTCAAAATTATTTTATGACAAAAAAAAAGAATGTTGAAGCAGATAGCTGAAGTATGATAAGACTGAACAAGAGATCCTGGAACAACTATACCAAATCATGGCAGACAACATTCCAATACAATATACCATATAGACAAAGCATATTATTAAAAAAAACCAATGGACCCTTCAATTCATATCATAAACAAATAAGACAGAGAGCACAAGACTTGCATAATAGGAAGTATACTTGAATGTCCTCGTTGGAAACTAGAGCCTGTGCCACTGAAGTTATGTTATATGACAAGTTCTTGAAGCAAAATTCCAAAGACCAACCAATATTTTTCAACTTCACTTGCTCCATATACAAAGAGAAAACAAATTGTAGAGTAGAGTAGATGGCATGGGAACTCATGCCTACTTTTCTTCGCAGATTCTCTCTCTCTCGTAATAAGTTGTATTGCAGTCGGCATTTGGCAGCCCTGATTTGGGTCACTGCTGACTGCTCACTTGGTGGGTTGAATTGATTTTTTTTAGTGGCCTGATATATCTGATATATATATATCTAGTAAACAAAAAATAAAAAAAGTTGGATAGGCTACAGCCCACCCAAGACAGCACTTGGATCCGCCCCTGACGGTGGATGTAGACAATGGACAACGATGCATTACCCGTCGACTTGTTTTCCATTGAGTTGTAAGAGAACTCTGCTTGAGCCAATGCAACATCCCAATGTTTGTGTCTCGTTCCAATAATGCTTCTTAGAACGTTGCTAAAGGTTCGATTCACAACCTCCATCTGGTCGTCAATCTGGGGGTGGCATATGCTATTGTAGTTGAGTGTTGTATAGAACCTTCTCCAAAAGATCCACCAAAAGTGTGACATGAACTTGTATCCCGATTCGATGTTATAGTCTTTAGGACCCCTTGTAGGCGTACCACCTCTCTGAAGAATATATTGGCCATGTTAGTCGTGTCGTTTGTCTTTCGACATGCTATAAAGTGGACTATCTTGGAAAATTGATCAACTAGCAAGATGGAATAACAACCTCGTTGATTGTGCTAGAGACCAAGAAAAAATTCCATGATCACATCCTCCTACGGAGCTTCAGGAACGAGCAATAGCTGATAGAATCTTGTATTATATTCTTGTCCTTTCTTGAATGAAACTCGTCCTCGAGTTTTCCTTGAATGTTAGACTCGGCCTATCCATATAAAGATGTACATATAGTATATCACGATCTTTGGTCTCTTTCTTTAAAACTTTATCATGCCAAGTTTACCGATTAATCGCATGAGCTCAAACTTGGTTTTTTGATCAAGCCTTTTGCAAGCATAAACAAGGTAAGGATTATTGTAAATATCGAAGCACATCAAAGAGAATGATGGTGGGATTACATCCATAATTTCTTAACACATGGCTTCTCATGTACGATTAATGGTTCGCCTTTACCAATTTTATAAATCTCCCTTGATTGACACCATTAAAATTGTAGAGATCATGATTGTGTGATTCTAATTCTGTGATTGCGTGATTCTAATTCCGTCTCAACTGCTTAAGTGTATGAAGAAGTATTTTCAGTATGACCTTCTTAGGATGTTTGTTTGGATCAATCATGGTTGATTTGATGCATGTATATTCTTCAATTGCTTCTTCACTTTAAATAATATCTTAATTGCATTTTCCCGACCGATGTAGACTTGGATAGAAGATATTCTTGAAAAGAAGGATTCAACACCTACATATTTTTCCACTTTTTCTACGTATATCTCGTTCAAACCATGACAACTCCTAAATTTGAAGAAGATGGAAGTACATTTTTCGATAGATTTACCATTTTGCTTGCAATCTTCCAACTCTCAAAGGCATGCGTCGTACTCGCTATTAAGAACTTGTCCGTAAGGCTTTGTGGCTACTTGGAATTCAATTGGAAGTTTCATTTGAGGCTCAACTAAAGAAAGGTCTTCTTGATGGCACCTTGGATATTACTTCAAATAACCCATAGCTTGCAGTATTGGCTGATACGGATTCGATAGGCCGATACCGATACGGTTTGGCATATCCCAATCCGATACCGACCTATACCGATACCGACATTGGGGGTATTTTTTTCAGTTAATTCGGCAAAGAAAAATTGAACGAAAAGACCAATCAACAAGGTTGTGAAAGTATAATAAGGTTGTAAAAGCATGTAAAAGAAGAAAACTTATCTATCGCAGGTAAACCATTCAGGAAGGAGGACTACTATTTCATTCATTCCAAAATTACTAAGAAACAAGACATGAAATACTTAAAATTATGTCTAACTCTATAAAATATTTCTTTCTAAATTATTTATTAATAATTATTGTTTTCTAATATCAAAAAATTCGATACTCTGATCCGAAACCACTGATATTGTCGATACCACCGATCTTGATACTCATAGGAAGGGTCCGATATCGATCCGATACTGATTCCGATATTGATATTGCGAACCTTGAAATAACCATGCTTGAAGTTGGGAGGAAGAAATTGTTGTTGGATTATCCGTCTCATCTTGGGCCATGACTCAGTGGGCATCTTTGTTTGGGATATACGAGAATTTTGCACTTTAGTCTACCATGATTATGCCTTTCCTTTGAGTTGGGACTCTACGAACTTAACTTCTTGATGCACAAACGAATTTCCAAACAAGTGAATACACGTTCCATCTCAAGAATCCAATCAATAGTTTTGTTGACTAGCATACATCCATCATAATACGAAACAACTATCCTCATCTTGCTACTAACCGGATGAGATATCGTTTCGGAACTTGTATTTGGCTGGGTAAAGGGATGGGGGACTTGGGTATGCTGCTTTTATGTAAAGCGGCTAGCAGGTAAGGTTCATGAAGTGGATACAGGTTAATGGATCTGATCATAAGTTAAAAGGGTTTGGAAGTTCGGGTTTGTTTGAAAACGGGGCTAAAATGGATTTGACTTTTATGTTAACATGTTTACGTACAGAGTGGGTCACGGGTTAATGGGTTTTGGGAATTAGAAAGGGAAAAATAGGGTTAGGGTTTGCTAGGTGAAAGGATTTAGGGTTGGGGCTGGTTACAATGGAAGGGGGAGGAGCAACTAGCGATGTTGTGCCCGAGGTTGATGTTGTGAGCCGAGGTTGCTGGTGAGTTTGGAACCGTCGAGATGGTAAGGTCGAGGGCAAGTCGAGGTGGCGCAACGCGAGAGACTGGTTGGAGTTGTCGACGACTGTGGAGGTCGAGGATGAAGGCGGCGATCGGGACCAATGTTCGAGGAGTAGTGGTCGTATGAGACCTACATAGGTATTGGTGTGAACAACAAAAGCGATAGCGTGGGAGGTTTTTTGGGTAGAGATGGCAGGGGTGGTGACGACCTGAGGTGGGTCGTCGAGCGTGGAGATCTAGTGCAAAGAGACGATGAGCTAGAGAGATGATATACGGTCATTGGAGAGGCGGTTGGAAGTTCGGCGAGGGGCACCACTAGTTCGATGAGGGGTTCGACTAGCGCGAGGATGATTATGAGTTGTTATGATTGCGACTTTGATCAGGTAGACGAGGTCTGACTTCGAGGATGCTTCGGCAACAAGGAAGACGACGGTGGTGGCTGCGAGGCCCCAAATTGCAATGGAATCTGGGATGGTGGCAGTGATGATGATTTTTCTTCTTCTTTTTAACTTGGACGTGGTGGGGCTGTATAAATGAAGACGATTTAGAAAGGAATGACGGTGACGGGTGGGAGACGGAAGGAGGTGAAGACATAACGGTAGTCGGCGATGTGGAGATTGTCGACGAAATAGAATGGAAGCTCCGGTACCACGTGACATAAGGCAATTGAGAATATCGAATACGTCGTAGAAAAATTGTGTTGTAACCAAAGTCCTCGTTTGGAGCCTTGGATAACTAAGGTTGTGTCGCCACCAAAGTCGATGAACAAAGCCTTATAGGGTTGCTCGAATCCACTAGTGCCATCGAGTCCACGATGATCTTGAATCCACGAGAGAATAATTTTTGAAAAGAAACTTTATTAAAAGCAAAAAAATTTTATTACAATGGAGGTATGTCGGCTTTATTTATAGCTAAATATTTGGCTTCATAAGCAAGTCCAATCATACTAGGAAAAGAAATTCAAATATAATATATCATATTATAGGAATTGAAGCTGCAAGAAAATAGGAAGGAAATCAAACATAATAGTAACTAAACTAATAGAAGACAATCATGCTAGTTGTAGGTCTCCGGGCGGGCATGATTGTCGCTGGCAGGTCCGACTGAAATATGTGCATGTCGGCGCGATACTTAAAACCTTGCTGTAGAAAGTACCATTATTATGAAGTAAATACAGGGAATAAAGAAATGCTCTAGCCTCAAGACTGTATATCGCCAACAGGTTTTAGATTTGGTGTGATATTCTAACAAAGATTGTGCTAAAGCATATCAACTTGTTGTTGGCTTCATCCTATAATTCTGCACATGATGTGCATGTCATGCATCAAATTATAAGCCAATATCAGATATTAGATTAAATGTTTCAAGAATCAACTTTCAAATATATTGTATGAGTTGAAGTTTGCCATGAACTGATATAAGTAGTATAAAATTGTACAAATCTACCATATATTCTTACTGGAGAGCTGGCCAATGCAGTGGCAACAACATGCTCCCTCAATTTTTGTTGCTTTTCTATTTCTTTTCTCCGTGCTTCACTCTGTCGGAGTATACCAACAAGCTCATGCATTTGTTCCTTAAGCTCCTTGATCTCAATTTCCTTCTCCTTTAACTGGCATCTGTTTGCAATACATCTATCACTATATTAGATTGCCAGAAGTAGGGTAATGAAAAACATATAGATATCTATACTCGTATTCTATATCTATGCGTTTGGGTATGTGCATGTGTGTAAGGAAGAACGTAAAAGATTTTGAAACAACAAATGTACTGATATTTGAAGATCCAGGCAGAAAGGCTGGGAAAACCAGCCTTGTTTCTCTATCTTAATTTTTCCAAATTAAATTAGTTAAACAAATGTCTTTATGTCTAGAGAAAGAATATAAGGTACCTCTGAGATACCTGTGCCCTTTTCCCATGTCACTTTTGTATACTTAATTCTGATTCGAAATAAAACCCAACCAAATTTGAAAAAAATAAAACCTCATACTTCTTCTCTAGTTCAGTTTCTTTTGTGGCAACACAAATTACAGAATTATTTTAATCAGTTGAATAAAAGAAAACCTTACAAATGTAAAGGGAAATAAAACAAAAAGTAAATTATCAAATTATAGCGAAGATAAAATAAAATAAAAAATAACATGACAATTTGTATAACTAAACCTTGCATCTGCAGCAACACTAAATGTGTACTGAAGTAAGGTTTTTGAATCTGCCAGTGATCGCAACTGATTCCATCGCCCTCGACCAGTAAATGCACGTTCCCTCTCCTCTGCTTCCGATAGTTGGGAAGCCATTGCTACAAGAGTATTTGATGAAATACTCACCATGCTCTCAAGTGAAGCTATTCTTGCCATTCTTGCATGTGGTGACATGTTCGATAGTCTGACCAAGAGTAAAATGGAAGTAATTATATCATAAGCCAAAGAAATGAACAACGTCATATTCCCCGATATTTGGACAATGTAAAATTCTTGCTGGAAATCCTTAGCAAGGAAAAAATGCAAGTTCTCAATGAAAAAAATACTATATAAAATCTTGAACTTAAAAAATTCATAGTGTTGTGTGTACCTGGAGCTTCCTTTTCTTCCTCTAGGTGAACCAAGGCTCCCAGAAATTGCTTCTTCTTGCCTTAAAACAGCAAGCTCTTCTGCCAAAGCAGAACGTCTACAACAAATTTTTTAGATACGGTTATAAAGTAAATGGCAATGCAACTATCCACCATTAGAAATGAGCAAAATGAAAGTTTTTTTCAGCTTTATACACTTACACTTGAGTTTGCTTCTCATATTCAGCACGAACTTCATGCACATTCACCATGACTTCAAGTTCATGATCCAGCCACCGTTGCAGGGACTTCTCATTTACCTGAACATTTAAGCTAGAGTTAGTCAATCATTCCTGCCTTAACCGGCAACACAATCAAAGTAAGCATACGGATCAATTACCAGAGTGCCTTGTGAGTTTCCATTTGAAATGGCTGAAAAATAAATAACTGTATCAGCTTTTTCATGAAAAGAGGGAATGAAAAGAATGAACAAAATGAAAGAAGATGAAGAGATCAGAACCCTCACATGCTGAAGATTTGCGAGCTTCGAGCAATTCTTTCAATTTCTTGGTTGACATGGCAGCCTCTTCTGTCTTCCTCTGAAGGGCCTACATGAGAAAATTTAGGAAACCTGATTACTTTCAATTTTATCATTTGTGTAGACAATCAAATTGTTGGAAATAAGGACTGAAAGGGAGTGCTCAGAATTCTGACCACATTTGGCTCTATTTGTGCTCAAGCAACTGTACAGACGGAATTCCGATTGGGTCAAGGAATGACACCTATATATAGTTGCATAGACATTGTTCTGGAATTATTGAGAAAGTGCCTCTCTTCTTTCCTCTACATATTCTTCCCCCATTTCACCTACTTCCTCCATGAGTCCGATAAACATCCATGAAAGCATATTGATCTTGTTTTCTTTCCTCCTCCCAATAATCTCTTTGTACAATACCCATGGATGCATTTTGTAGAAAGGTGGTGTTCTTTTCTTGATGGCATTGGTTGGATGACTCCAATACCTCTCACTCACAAAATCAAACCCCACCTACCCCTTCAAAAAGTCCTCTGAACCCAACTCCTTGGAGTGATCAACCATATCTCCACCACCACAAAGCTAGATGGTATGAACTATATGAAGCACTGAACAGTTGAAATCTCTATCCTAGTGGACTAGACTTCCGATGACGATGGCTATATATAGTTGTAATGCCATTATTTTGGAATTAATGAAAAAGAAGCCCTAGTTTTGTACATATCTTCTTTTCCCTTCATCTTCTTTCCTATTTCAATTAAATTTCTCTATGGATCTGACAAACAGAAAGAGTAAATAGCTGGTTGATATTGATGGAAAAATGATGACAAACTATTTTATGTGCATAATTTTATGGCTCAGGGAACATATTTCAGACAGAAGCTAGGGTTCCTTCCAAGGAAGGTCTGTCAGGGACGTAAACAAATATGATAATCAGGTCCTGACTCAAATCTGGTAATATGAGTGTCTGTATATGGTAACCAGGATATACCCAAACATGCATGCATTAAGATCTAAAATTGTAATTGATGACCCTTAGCAGGAATATGTTCCGTAGCCAACAGTCTTAAGGAAAGAGACCCTACCAACAAATAGGATTTTGCTAATAAAAACCAAAGGGATGCTTGAAGTACAAAATTCTGTCATTTGTAAACCCAACAATATTGCTCGGATTAACAAAACCCAATATAAGATACTTGAAATTAAGGAAAGAAGAATCTTATCTAGTACCAGTTTCTGTCTCTGGTTCAGAGCTTGAAGTTTATGGCGTTCATACTCGTTTCTCCTCCCCTCTTTTTTTAACTGTAGAACCGAAGGATAGAGGTCAGAATAAAATTCAGAATAAAGAACATAGAATTCAGAAATATTTGCAATGAAAAAAAAAAACACTTTGAGAACAATAAAAGTCAAGGCTTTCATATAAAACAAGTGTAGGCAGAAAATATACTGAACTTGGATCTTTCAGATCCAGTCATCTGACAAAGAACTATAGGAAGAATGTTCTACAAGTGCTAAAGGTTTGCAGTATCGGAATCGGTATCGGACCCTTCCTGTGAGTATTGGGATCGACAGTATCGGCAGTTTCGGATCGGAATATCGGATTTTTTGGTATCGGAAAGAAAATAATTATTAAAATGTTAGAAACAATATTATTTACATGTAGGCATATCATTTGTTGTTTTTTTAGTAGTTATGAATGAAATACTAGTCATCCTTTGAAATTGAATGAAACAATAGTCACCCTTGCCCAGGGCCGGCCCTGGCCCAGGGCAGCCAGGGCGACCGCCCAGGGCCCCATGGGCCAGGAGGGTCCAAACAAAATTTTAGTTTAAATATATAAATAATTTTGTACCGAAAATAGAATTAGTATGTACCATGGGCCCTTCTTATCATAAAGCAATTATGGTGTAGTGGTTGTTATGTTAGTCTTGTACACAAGAGGTTCCTAGTTCAAATCTTGGTGGAGATATATTGTTTATTTTACTTTTGTTTCAAATTTTTTTTACATTATGTATGGGACCCTCACTTTGAAAGTTCGCCCCGGGCCACCATGAGCTCAGGGCCGGCCCTGCCCTTGCCGATTGGTTAACCTGTGATATGTTTTCTTCTTTTGCATGCTTTTACAACCTTATTGTGCTTTTACATCCTTGTTGAGGGTCTTTTTCGTTCAATTTTCTTTGCCGAATTGACTGGAAAAGAGACTCCAATGTCGATATCGGTCAATATCGGTATCGGACGGTATCGAATCGGGACATGCTCAAACAGTATTGGTATCGGCCGTAACGGATCAGTATCGGCCGATACCGCAAACTATGAATCTAGTATTGCTTTTTGCATAGACGACCAGATCTAGTACCTCCTCATAGAACAACAAGTTCAATACATGTTTCTAATCAGCACAATGCGTAGTGAACAATCTGTTACAATATGATTATGCAAGTTTCATGAGTATGAAGCATTATAAAGGTCTTTCTAAGCATGGACAAGAAAACTACTTCTTGTGCAATTTTAATATGAGGAAGCTAGTCGTCCTTTGTCCTAAGAATACTAATGCACCATTGTCTATGATACAACAAGAGTAACTCTTAAGCTACCTAATCATTTTGGCAACTTGTGGCAATAAGGAAAAGGGGGAATACTGATTCCCAAACGATGCACCTTTAGCCTTTGAGATAATAACTGCAGTGGCCGTCATTCCCAAACCACCTCCGTTTTTCATTTTCCTGAAATGGATATAGGAGCACCAAAACCTAATGATGCAAGCAATCAAGTGTCACATGTTATAATAAACAGTCTAGCTTTTCTTTTAAGTGTAGTATTGCTACAAGTTTCCTGACTTGCTAACATCTGCGAGAATTCTCTTTTCCTAGTTGGTGATAGATATAATGACAATAAAGTTGTTCATTATGCCCAGTTAATGAGTATACTGTTTAACCTATATTTCACTTATAATATAGTTCACCTATAAAATACTTCAAGCCACTGTTTAAACCAACATAATAACAGGACATCAACTTCCATGTTTTACACAAACGTACACAAACTACAGGGATTCCAAATAAGATTGCTAACAAAAAACCTATTCTAATCACAAGTTACTTCCCTTCTCATTACTTAGCTAAGCAGAACTGTTTTTATTAATGCACCATCATCTATGAAAAGGGAAACAGTTCTTAGGGAAGTAATTTCACTATTGCTGCTGAAATTAGCATCAACTCAATATGGACATGAATCAAAGCATGATGATTCTGCAGTATAATAAGTCATATGATTTAATATGGTTGATGAGGCACCTGCAACAGTTCCTTTTCCCTAGAAGACTTCCATTGCCGAAACTGTTCTGCCTCTTGCTTTATCTTGTGTTGCAATTGTACCTGTAACATATTGTTACCACAGAAAGGAAACATAAATTCTAATGTAAGATAAACATAAGTTTTATTGTAAGCTATGATAAGGGATAACTATGTTAATGAGAAAAGTCATAAGAAAACCTTTTGCGTTTTAATAAATTGAATTTCATCTTGAAGCCTTTTTGCTGCTTCTTCGCTCCTTTGCTTTTGCTTTAATAGTTGAACTTGGTTTTCCTGCTTCTTCTTAAGATCCAGTATCTTTCCGGAAAAAGTGTTGAAACCAATTAGTATGAGAAAGATCTTGAATTTTCAAACTACTTGTGTCACTGACCTGTGCTTCAAGGGACTTCAGTTTCTGCTGGTGAATGTCTGGAGACTTGTGTGCTTGGCCATCTGAAGAAAGGCTTTCTACTTCGGCCAGCAACCGGTCTCTCTCTTGCTGAAATTGTTAGTAGGTGTAGGCATTAAAAAGGAAATCCTAAGATACTATATAAACAGAAACGGAAGCAACTAGAGGCATCTTGAACAACCTGCACAGTTCTTTTCTCATCTTCAAGCTCCATGAGTTTCTTTCCAAAATGATGCTTTAGAGCAAGAGTGCCAAACCCACCAAACATTTTCATCTCAGACTGTAGGAATCAGAGAAATTTAGTTATCACCTAGAAAACTAAACAAAAGGAACTAATTTCTTCAATTATAGTGAAAAGTTTTAAATCCATACAAATTTGGCATAACTGGGAAAATATGTTTGCTAAAACGATTGAAGTTCCAGGTGAATGCAGCTGGAAATATAAACAGAAATAATGACACTTCCTATCCTACTTGCTGGTAGGTCGCATGCACGAGCATGTATATGGCAAAGACAAAGGGGTGTTGGAAAGAGTTAGCTCACCTAAATATCTGAAACATACAGTGTGTGTCAAGAAATAGTTCAAGGTACACTAAACACTTATATCATACTGTTTAAGCTATACCTTAGTTTGACCTGTATGATTTTCAAGAAGTTAATATTGTTTGCAGTTGCTGTATTTCTGCTGATATATAATTGATTTAACCTAAAGGCATGTTACAGTTACAAATTGCACTACCGACTATAAGAACAGGTTTTACTCCTTAGGAATATTAACTTAGCCTTACAACATTTCTTTAGAGCATGTCTCAACTACATCATTCATCAACCTTTTCATCCATGTCCGAGACTAGCAGCAGTTCTAGTGACACACACACACACTCCTTTATGATAAAAAAAACCTACTTAAAACATACCCACAATAGGATAGACAAACATGAGAGGAAATGAAATGCTACCTTATAAAGTTTGAGTTGAGTTGGGGTGAAAAACTGTTTCAGGATGCAACTTGGAGTTTTTGAGAAAGCAATAACGCCAGATATGTTGTATGCTATGTTGCAGGGACACGTCAAATTGATGTCCGTATCCATATTGTGTCTGTATCCGTACTCGTGCAACATAGGTAACTATTTGAAAATATTTGTATCCCGTACTGTATCGTGGCATCTGTATCCGTTTATGTATTCATGCAACATAGGTTGTATGATTATGAAAGATCATTATGTAGGGAAGAGTTTGTTGTTGTGATCATTTTTTTTTTGTCTTTTTAGACAAACAGGTAGGTATCCTTCCCAGACTCAGCTGGTAAGGTACTCAACTGGATTCTATTACCAAACCATCACTTCCAGTATTACATAGTTAAACATACTATAAAAATATAAAGAATAAAGTTCCTCCTCAAATTATAGTTAGCTTCATATGAGTAGTGACAAATCTAGAGAACTCAAAATCTTGTACAAACTTCATGCTGAGAAGCATCTTTATTAAATACTAAGCATGAAAGCACTAGCCTAGCTATTAAGCGAAAGTAAGCATGCAAATGCTTTAATAGATTCTGGCATCCAGTCTCAAAAGACTTCAAAATAATAATAATATATAGTAAATATATTTTTATTTTCTACTATCTATTTGTGCCTGATTGGAATTGTCATTCCTTCACTCTTTGGATTAACATGTCGTAGAGATGAATGCAATTTCCTATAGCAAATTGTATCATCTTACCTCTTCGTCTAGACTCTTTATAGTCCAGTAGAACTTGGATGCTCCTTGGTCACATGAACTTAAACTATAGACCGTAAGATAAGTCTACCTACATGCCCATTAGCCACCTAGGTTTTATGGCATGTCTCATGCTCATAGCAACCTGGGCTGGAAATTTGGCACCAAGATAGAGGGTTGACGTCAGGTCGACAACTGGTCATAAAACTTTGTTAAATCTTGTAAGGAGCTTTCTTATGTTCCATAGTAGGACCCAATTCTGATGGGAGAAGTCTCAGATGATGATGATTTATTTGTGCCTGAGTAGTATTTCATTACTGCTTACTATGGATACCAATACTAAGTTAGCATTAACATCATGTGTAAGAAAACGAAAACCCAATATTAAAAAAATTGACAAATCTTAATGGGAATAAAGCAGATGTGAAAATAAATTGCTACCATATCTCTTGCATAACATTAGAACAAGGTTGAAAAATTACAATCAGTAAAGTACCAGAAGATGAGCAAAATTCAGGTAATCATTTGGAAGAATGGCATCATCAAGTATATTACAAGAAATTATTCGCAAAATATTGAGTAAGATTTTATCTGCATAAAAAGGTTGCTTTGTCAAAAGAAACAGCCTCTTAATGTTCATAAAAAGTCATACGAACTGAGTTGTCTATTCCGTTGCATAACAATATAGCACACAAGTCACACCTATAACAGGATTCTTGGAAAAATCTTAAGTCATATAACACTGTTTCAGCAAGAAGATTCTTTAATTGTACAAAACAAGAATGAGTTGCTGAAATATTTTACTGGGATTACCTCTTTCTGCTCAAGACGTTTATTTAACTCATTCAACTCCTTGCCCAAAGAATCTTGCAAGATTGTGTGTTCCCGTTCTTTGGCCACTTCTTCATCATTATCTTTGGAATTGTCACCTGCTCATAGCAAAAAGGTATTTATAACTACTAAATATTATCTTAATAACCTTCCTCAGCCACAAAACTTCTTTAAAATGGATAAAGCCTTGATTAAAAAAAATGAAGTATAAACACTATAGAATCACTTAACAGACATGCACAAGGAGAAAGGAGTACCTGTTAGGGTCTCAGACATCTGGTAATCAAATGTATCTGTACTTTGTAGGCTCCTTTTCAGCCCTTCTGGTTTCAGATAACATGTTTGAGCTTTCTGAAACGTTAAAGCACAAGTTGATATTCATATGAAAAACTTTTCAATTAACATTGTCAAGTAGACTTACTGAAACAGGCATTTAGAATAAAACAGAAGTAGACTAAAAAAGAAGTGATGTTCAAAAGGTATCTTGGAATGTATTTGAACATACTTGAACATCTGTTTCACAGAGATCATTTGGAGTGATTTGGTTGTTGTACTCATAGAGTTTCCTACAGAGATCTTCATTACTAGCTTCAAGCCAAGAGATTCTTTCTTTGAGAACCTACATATATAACAGAATATGTAATGTAGTTAAAACTACATAATAAAGTATGTAACAGAATAAGTTGTTATGTTCAAGAGAAGCAGCAGCCAGATATTGAAAGCTAATTTGTAATTTATACTCTGATATGATACCTGAACTTCATCACTTGAAGCTCCTCCACCACGGGCACAATGTAGCTCGGCCTGCAAGAATTCAAGCTGTTGTCGCATCCGTTGCATCTCATTTGACATGGGATTTCTATTGACCTGAATAGAAAATAGGACGAAGAATAGGAGTGCACTTCCACGTAAGGCAAAAGGGTTTTCCATGTCTAACAACTTGATAACAAACTCAGAGTGTTACCCTAGTGAGAAACTCACAATTGGCTTATTCTGAATGTTCCGAGCACGATTAGCATACTTCAGCGTGTTAAGTGTCTCCTCTGCATTAATATCTGCAGGGCTAATGCAGGCTGGAGAAAGGTCTCAAGTCAGAAAACTAGTTTCAGGGTAATGAAAGAGAAAAGTAACTAGTTCACTATCAGCTAGACTGTTATTTATGCAAAAAATTGGGTATATCATATAAGGTAAAATAGTTTGACGACCATCATTGTTCTATTATTATAATGGCTAAATTATAGAGAGAAAGCAGATGAAGTGCAGTAGAAATTTGGACCTTTAAACTAAGGATGGACTAATCCAATTAACTTGTAATCAAAGGGCAAAGTAATCACAATGTAAAATAGGCGTTCTATATCCGTTCACAAATGATGAGGAATGTGGCTTAGTGAGGAATGAAATCACCATGAACAAGAAATGTTTTAAGATGATGATCATACCTATCATAACAGTTCTGCTATTTCCACCAAGTGAGTCCTGCCAAAAATGAATCAGATCAAAACACAGGATAAAACACTTACAAATTAAGAAGCCAATTTATATCAATTTTCAAAGAAGAAAAAACATAAGATATTTATTTTTCCCATCTTTAAGAACTCTCAGCTTATAGCCCAACTAAAATGTCTTCATATCCAATTGGAAATGTTTCAAAAGAAATTAGAAAATCACTCAAATCAAGCGGAGGTTATGGGATACTCAAAGTCTCAAAGATGTAGTGAGATCTAAATTGTAAATCTTAACGGCATAGGTTGTACAGGTCTTCATATTGTTTTACATTTCAAAGGAAAGAAGCTCCAAGAACATAAGTATGTCATTGTATCTGATAGTATCCTTCAATTATAGCCGGAAATACCTTAGCAAGTCAATCTTCAAACAGAAGGCTTCAGGAAAGAAAATATTGGTGCACAAAATGGCAGACTAAGCTTAGTAGATGGAGGCAATTATAAGCAATTGGGAACTAGGAAAAAAAGGCAATTGGGACTAACTGGGATTTTATAAGATAAGGTCAATGCTTCTCATGTTTAATACTACAAGCCAGAATAGAACTGCCCCAAGAGTCAAGACCAAACACAAGCTCCACTCAGGTGGCCTGCTTGCAACACGCACAAGATTTTTCGATCACCAGGATAGCTTTATTTGAGGGAAGCCTCCAGAATACTCTATAGTTGCATGGACTCTTTGGGAATATTCCTTGGTAATCCTCCTGGATAATCCTTGGATGATCCTTAGAATATTCCTTGCATCATTACAATTTCTTGAGTAATCATGCCACTTCTAAGGGGCTAGATGTTTTTCATGGTTATAAATAGTTTCCTTATATGCATTGTAAATATGTAGCTTCTAGAAAGTTCCAATCGTTAGATGATGGTCACATGGCATAATCCTAGTCATCAATGTAAAGCCCTTGAGGATATATAAGGGGAGAGGCCTTATTTGTTTCTCACCACCCAAAAGTTGTAAACTCTTTCTAGTATAGTAAAATTTTCGATATTACAATCTCTCTTTTGCTCTCATTTTCGTCATAGCGACCTAGCTAAGTCTTTGGAGAAAACTTGCATACGTCCTCGAGGAGGAAGATCGTGTGCAGAACGGCGGGTCGAGGTGCTGGCAAAAAAATTAAGTCCATATCAGAGCGAATGTTGGTTAGTGCCATGTCGACATCCGAGAACGTTCAAGAGACACCCGTGTTGCGTAAGGAAAGGGGCACCAAGAACAAGAGAGACAAAAGTAGGAGCCCGTGGTGGAGCGTACCCTTGCCGATCTTGTGTAACATATCGATATCTTAAAGACGGATTAAAAGAACATGGAGATGTGCATTGGCTTTGTGGAACAAAGTAACACGAGACTAGAGGAGTTCTATGAAGGCTAGAGCATGACATCGCTCCATCCATGGCAATATTCCGGGAGCAAACAAGATACTAGCTCCGCACTTGAGGAGTTTTAGGCACATCGTGCGGATATTGAAGACTTGTGTGGGATGTTCCAAGTCCATGAGGGCTAAAAACCTTGGTTGAGAGTTGTGGAGAACTCAAGACCAAAGAAAAAGATCCCGAAGCAATATCCCGTTTTGGAGAAGTCCGTTGCTAATGATGGACCTTCGAGTTGGGAGGAACCAAAGATAAAGATCCGAAGCCAAAATCCGTTACCAGTGTGCGAGATGCCAAAGAGGTGGAGAAATTCTTGTGGAACGTAGAGCGGTACTTCAAGGGGTTGCACATTGAGGAAGAGACCAAGAGCCGAGAGGATGAACACCGCATAGCCCTACTTCACGAAAGATGCCATGTTGTAGTAGCGGCATCGCTGCACTGAGATGGAGAAGGGTCTCTGCACAATTGAGAGTTGGGAGGACCTAAAAATGAGGTCAAGTCTCAGTTCTATCCGGAGAACGTGGAGTTCGCGACGAGACGGAGGTTGCGGCACACCGGGTCGATTAAGGAGTACATTACGAAATTCATACGTTTGATGCTCACGATATCTACCATAGACGAGGAGGGTCACTTGTTCTTCTCCTATGATGTACCGTCGGTGGCTCAAGAATTGCAGAAGAGTGTAAAACTTGAATGCCGCTATAGTCGACCAAGAGGCTCGTCGAGTACAGGTGGAACGACAATAAAGCCAAGCCCAAGCCCGAAGACCACCAAGGAGAATGGTAGGATAGATGGGAGATCTCTTAAGGAGGGTCTGACAGAGGTCAAGAAGCAGGAAAGGTCCAACATGATAGTACAATTTCATTCTACATTTGTATAGAGAATCACTATCCTCAGACTGTCAGAACAAGAGCAAGTGGATGGACGTCATCCGAAACGAGGAGATAGAGGACGAGTTCGCAGTGCATATGAGGGCATTGCGATTACTCAACACAGTTAAGGTCAAGTTCGCTATGAAGAAGACTAGAGCAAGGAGTTCATGTACGTTGATGTGAGGATCAGTGGCATGATTATACAGACGTTGGTCAACATGGGTTTCACTTATAACTTTATCTCGAACATGTAGGTTCGTAGCTCGAGTCTAGCGTTGAAAATATTCAAGCAACGCAATTATTTCAGAGGTACGCCATGTTTAGGAGGTAGCCAATAGAGTTCGCGTAGAGGTAGGATATTTGTCGGGTGTTACAAATTTACTGCTACATCATTGGACAACTTCAAGATGATACTTGGTATGGATTTCTTAATCACAGTGAAGGCGGTTCCAATGCCACACTTGGGAGTCGTCAACATCATGGAGGAAAACTCATCGTGAATAGTGAGTGTTGCATGAGGTGAGCCATCAGAGGAGAAAGCTATCTCATCTATTCAACTCAAGGAAGGTAATAATGGGGAGATGGTCTACCTAGTGGTGCTCAAGATGAAGGACCTTGAGGAGGAAGATCTTTTGAGAGAGACCGAAGGTGTTGCTAAGGAGTTTTCCGAGGAGACTTTCGTGGACGGAGATGAATCGTGCTATCAAGCTGAAGCGGACAAGGATAACCATGTTGCGAACTACAAGGAGACAAAGGCAACAAGGATATACACGTAGGAGAGGGATACCCTTAATCGTATCGAGAATCCCACGGTGCAAAGATTGAGCAAGAGAGATTACCCCTTCATACCAAGAAGGACATGGTCATGGAATAAATGACCCTAAGGATAGTGAAGCTCGCTCGAGGAGGCAAGAGTCAAGACACATATTTTGGTCAAGGGATGAGCATATCACTATGTTGAGGGTGACGGGACATTTGTGTGGAAGTGAAGTGACTCATTCAAGGTGTCACTAAAGGATCGTGGCGATACAAAGTGGGGTGGAAGTTCGGGTTGACAAATTTGCAATACGATTCACATGCATAGAGGTATAGAAGACTATGTGCACCAATGAGACAAGGTGGATTGGTGACCTGATGGTCCACTCAAGACACTTATCGCGCCAAGGAGGATCCGGACCACAGGAAAAAAATATTGCGGTAAACCAATTTATTTTCAATTTTGAGAAGAAGATATACAAGTCTAGGAAGAGTCGCAAGATCAAGAAAAAACGATTCGGAAAGCGGCGACCATGACTACATCAAGCAACAAGGGTGTCAAAATCGTTCTAAGACTTGGTTCACCTATCGATAAGGGCGTCAACGAAACAGGTGGGACAGAATGTGCGTCGACGATTTTTTGCTCCACTGAGACAACATTGTGCAGCCTATCAAGCTAGGGGTTATTTGAGAGAAGCCTCAAGAATACTCTAGAGTTGCACAGATTCTTTGGAAACAATCCATAGATATTTCTCCTGAATGTCCGTTAGATGATTCTTGGAATATTCCTTGCATCTATAAGTTTCTTGAGGATTCCTACAATTTCTAAAAGGCTAGATAAATTTCCATGGTTCTAAAGCTCTTTTCTTATTTACATGTAAATATCTATCTTTTAGAAAGTTCCAACTGCTAGGTTATAGTCATAGCATAATCCTAGTCATGAATGTAAAGCCCTGGAGGCTATGTGGTGGTGGGTGGGTGGGTGGGGGGGGGGGGATGGGGGGGCTTATTTGTTCCTCTTCATCTAAAGTTGTAAACTCTCTCTAGTATATGAAGTTTTCGGCATTCCAATATCTCTCTCTCTCTCTCTCTCTCTCCACATTTTCTCATTCTCATTTTAGCGATCTAGCTAAGTCTTCGGAAAAAGCTCGCATGGGTCCTCGAGAAGGAAGTTTGTGTCACAAATCGAATTATAAGGTAAAAACACAATCAAGGTAAAGTGCATATTTAATCGAATTAATTCGATGTAGAACCCGTTGCATCTACATTTCATAGGTTCAATCTACTTATCACATCCTTCTCTTTCTACATTAATGTTCAACTGCATTCACAATGTTGCCTTTCTAATATGTGAACTGATATTTGGTTTCTTTAAGAAAATAAATTTTACTTTCAAGATCATAAGATTGTTTCTTTTTCATCTCTTGAGAGTATGAAAGGGACTTTAGTCCCACATCGGATATAATTGAAGAGAGAGGGGTTGGCCCCTCCTATAAATATGTAGCTCCTAACATCAATAAAACCAAGCAAAATATTCTACCACATTTTAACTTGGTATCAGAGCCAACCCCCCCTCCTTTTCTAAACCCTAACCCTAATCCCCCTCCCCTCTCCCACAGCCCCCCTCTCCTCCCCTCCCCTCCCCTCCGCCCCCCTTCCCCTCCTCTCTACCTCCGCCCCCCTTCCCCTCCCTCCCCTCCGCCCCCTTCCGGGCGGCTGTTGCTGCTACTGTCGGGGGTGTTGCTAGGGCTGTTTCGCGGCTGCCCGCTGCCATCGTAGGTGCTGTCGTGACTGCTCGGCGACCCAGCGACCTCGATCGACCTCAATCTCGATCTCGGCGATCTTCTTATTCTTCTTTTTGAAGTTTGTAACTCGGTTCTTTCCGCATGCAACTGCGATTGCAGGAAAGAACGAAAAAATTGATTTTTTGATTATTGCTTTGTACAAGTCAGTTGTAATCGGGATATTAATTATATAGTTGCTAGTTGGATCGAGGTATATCAGTGAGAGAACTTTTGTGTGACCCCTGATCTCGACTACAACTGTCGTCTCGTGAGGTCATGCGGCCTCGGGTCAAAGCCTTGCACGGGATATTAGCTGTATCAGTGTGAAACATAGAAAAATCTATTTATGAGCAGCATCTCTCAGGAACACCGTTGTCGCTGAAGGAAGATCAGTAGACGAAGAAAGGACGGAGATCAGAGGTAGAGACAACATAGATCTGTCGCCGCCTCGCTGATGACAGAGAACAAGGAGAAGACAATGGAGACGATCTATGACAAGCTGACGGCCCAAAAGATGAAGGCTTTGGTAGACAATCTCTTCTCCAAGAGGTTGACCGAGACTAAATTCCGTGTTGCACACGTTGATGTGTATCCTTCACCGTACAAGATGGAAAAGTTGGAGAAACTGAAGATAAAGTTGGAGGGCATTTTCAACTACTTGAAGTGGTCGCGTCAGACGATGCGAACTCTGAAGGGAAGAGGCTTGATGGGCTATGTGAATGGCCAAACCAAGGCACCTGAAGATCACTCCTCACGGGAGTTTGCTGTGCGGGAAATCGTCAACAATGTGGTAGCTGGATGGTTGACACTTCATTGACCGACCAAGTGTCGGACAATGTGGAAGCGATGGAGGGTGCTGATGACATTTGGAGGACGCTAAAAGATATGTACTCAGGGTCGGGCAACCCTATGAGGATCTTCCAACTACAAGATGAACTTGATAAGGTGGTCCAAGAAGATCACACCATCTCTGAGTACGCAGCTCTGCTGAAGAAGTATTGGTCAGATCTCGACCACTATGATCCTATTGGCGTGGAGGATGAGCAAGTGGAATCGGTATTTGTGAAACATTATAAGAAGTTCATGGAGTATGTTTCGCGACAGAGTATGATGAAGTTCCTAAAGGGGCTCAACCCAGCATTTGAGCAGAGGAGGAATGTCCTACTTGCACAACCCAGACTGTCATCACTGGAGGAGGCCATAGCTGCTATGGCACAAGAAGAGGCACGATTGAAGCTGATGCCTAGCACCACTAACTCTCCGGAAAAAAAATCAGTCCTAGTAGTTTTTAACCCAAATTTTTTCAGAGGGACAGGGTGCTACAATTGTGGAGACCCTGGGCACTTCATCAGATTCTGTACGAAATCCTTGAGAGGCCAGTCCAGCGGCCGCGAACGCGACCATAGAGGGCGTAGGGGTGGCAGAGGAGGCTATACTGGTGGCAGAAGTAATAATTTTGGAGGGCACAAGGCAAATCTGGCAGAAAAGGAAAGTGAAAATCAGTCACCCGAAATAACCTCTAGTGAGAGAAAAATGCTAGAGATGTGGAGGAGCATGAGGCTTGGATCCGACGACAATCAAGCCACCACCCCTGGGGCATTGACTCCAACCACCTCCGGGGGTAACATCAAATACTATACCCAAACAAGCACAGGTATACCTGCTCATGTCCTTGCATCTATCCACCAGTCAGGTTGGATAATTGACTCTGGGACATCTTACCATGTCACGGGTTTCCATGGTGAGTTCCAAGAATACACTCACCTGACAACGCCTGAAAGCATTCAGACTGCTGATTGTACTGCCAGACCCATTCTGGGTAAAGGCACGGTTAAATGTACCCCTTCCATAACCATTACTGATGTCTTTCATGCTCCATCTTTTCCTGTTAATCTTTTGTCCATTAGTGTCATTGTTCTTCAACTTAATTATATTGTTTCCTTTGACATTTCTAAGGTAACTTTTCAGGAAAAGGGAACAGGAAGACGGTTGGGGATTGGCACTTGGCATAAGGGGCTATGGTACTTGGACAGGGGTGGACTGGACTGGACACAGCACTGGCGTCACTGGTGGAGGAAGCACAAACGGAGGAGCCACGAAGAACTGTAGAAGCAGAATTATTACTTCAACATCAGCACATGGGACACTCTTCATTCAGTCTACTAAATCAGATGTATCCATCTATGTATCAAAAGGCTAATAAACAAAAGTTGGTTTGTGATGCTTGTGAGCTTGAAAAACATACCAGAAGCTCTTATGTGAGTTCTGAAAATAAAATTTTAGCTGCTTTTAATATGATACACTCAGATGTGTGGGGACCTTATCCGACAACTGGTGTTAATGGTTTTAAATGATTTGTCACCTTTATTGACTGTTACACTCGTGTCACCTGGGTATACCTAATGAAGCGTAAGAGTGACATCTTTGCATGCTTTCAAGATTTTTATCGCAGAGTTACAACCCAGTATAACGCTAAAGTGAAGATTTTGAGATCTGACAATGGGACAGAATACACAAACAAGAGTATTGAAGAGTATTTATCAACCCATAGGATACAGCATCAGACTTCGTGTGCCTATACACCAACACAGAATGGCGTGGCAGAACGGAAGAACATGCACCTGTTGGATGTAGCACGGAAAATGATGTTTGTCATGAATGTTCCTAAACACTTGTGGGGAAATACTGTGTTGACGGCTGCATATCTCATCAACAGGACGCCCTCTCAGGTGTTGGGATGGAAGACACCATTTGAGGTGCTTACATGAAAAAATAAGTACATTGTTCCCCCCAAAGATATTTGGGTGTGTATGCTTTGTGAAAGATAACAGGCTTGCGGTGGAAAAATTGGACCCTCGAGCGGTGAATTGCATCTTTGTTAGCTACTCAGGGACTCAGAAGGGATACTCTTGTTGGAGTCCGGTGGAGCGGAGGCTCTTTGTGAGCATGGATGTTACATTCATAGATATGGAACCATACTACCACAATGGTTCAGGTGAAGGGTCTGCATTTGGTGACACACCTAACACATGAGGTGTTAGGAGTGAGGGGGAGATGGGCCCAAGCGTGATTGTCGGGTCAGTTCCATGCCAAATAATGGAAGTTGGTACAAGAAAACAAGGGGAAGATAGCGAGGGTGAGGAAAGTGATGAGAATGGGGAGGGAGAAAGTGGTGACAATCAGGAGAAAGAAAGTGATGCTGTGTAGGGGAAGAAACAGACTACAGAGCTCCAAGTCTACAGAAGGAGAAAGCAGCGGTCCAATATTGTGCTATATCCCTCGCCTATTGTGCCAAGTCCCTCGCCTAACCATGCCCCAACTCTTGAAGATGTTTCTCCTGCACCGGATCCCTCTGATTCGGATACGGATCTCTCTGATTCGGATGGTATGATCTCTCCATTACTACCTTATATTTCTTATATTCCCTTAAGGAGATCTTCTCGCAGTAATACGAAAAAAGCTCCTAATCGTTATGGTTATGAATATGACATTGCCAATTTCTTATCCTACTCTAATATATCCCCTACTTATCGAACATTCATTGCATCGTTAGACACCACCTCTTTGCCCAAGTATTGGCAGGAGGCAAAGGAAGATCTAAGGTAGAGAACTGCAATGTTGGAAGAACTTGAGACACTCGAAAGAAATGGGACATGGGAGCTTGTTCCGTGCCTAAAGGGAAGAAAGCAATGGGATGCAAATGGGTCTTCACAATAAAGGAGACCCCAGAAGGTAAAGTAGAGCGGTATAAGGCAATGTTGGTTGCAAAGGGATACACTCAATCCTATGGCATCGACTATGATGAGACATTTGCTCCAGTAGCCAAGATGAGCACTGTGAGAACCCTGATCTCCCTTACAGCAAACCATAGGTGACAGCTGTATCAATTGGATGTGAAGAACGCATTTCTTCATGAGAATCTACAAGAAGAAGTATACATGAACCCCCCCCTCCGGGGGTTTTGCACGAAACAGTCGGCGGAAAAGGTGTGCAAGCTGAAGAAATCACTGTATGGACTCAAGCAATCTTCTCGAGTCTGGTTTGATAGATTCATGAAGGCTATCACAGGCATGGAGTACCGCCAGACCAATGCAGATTACACAGTCTTATTCCAGCATGCAAGATGCCACATCACCATACTTGCAGTGTATGTGGATGATATAGTGATCACAGGTGATAATGAGGAGGAGATCACCCAGCTGAAATCAAAGCTCGCCAAGGAGTTTGAAGTGAAGGATTTGGGAATGATGAGGTATTTTCTCGAAATCGAGGTGGCTCAAGGAAGAGATGGGATCCTTTCTCAAAGGAAGTATATACTAGATCTGCTCACAGAGACTAGGATGCTGGGATATCGATCGGCAGTCACTCCTATTGATCAGAGAGATAAGTTGGGGGCAGAGGTAGGAGAGTCGGTTAATCATGAGAGATATCATAGACTTGTAGGCAGATTGATTTATCTAGGCCACACTCGCCTTGATATCTCATTTGTCGTGAGTATAGTGAGTAGCTACATGCATGATCCAAGGAAGGGCCATATGGACGCAGTTTTTCATATCTTGAGATATCTGAAGGGGACTCCTGAAAGAGGACTATGGTTCAAGAAAAATGGACACCTGGGTGTTGAGAGATATTGCGATGCAGATTAGACAAGCTGCATGGACGACAGAAGGTCTACCTCAGGGTATTGTGTCTTTGTGGGAGGTAACCTAGTCTCATGGAGAATCAAGAAACATTCAGTGGTAGCACGGTCGACTGCTGAAGAAGAATATAGAGCTATGGCTCTTGGAGTATTAGAGTTGCTGTGAGTAAGAGCACTGCTGACAGAGTTGAAACTGGACCAGAAAATACCGTTGCATCTTCTGAATGATAGTCAAGCTGCAATAAGTATAGCTAACGATCCATTTCAGCATTACAGAACTAAGCACATCGAGATCGATCGGTTCTTCATTAAAGTGAAGCTAGAAAAAAAGATATTAAAGTTCGATCATGTTCGCTCAGAAGAACAAGTTGCAGCTTGTCTGACTAAGGGTCTTAATTCATCGAGTCTTTCTAAACTATGTAACAAGATGGGGATGATTGATATCTATCACACATCTTGAGGGGGGGTGTTGAGAGTATGAAAGAAACTTTAGTTCCACATCGGATAGAATTGAAGAGAGAGGGGCCCCTCCTATAAATATGTAGCTCCTCACATTAATAAAGTCAAGAAAATATTCTACCACATTTCAACTTCATCCGTATCACAAGTCACAAGACTCCCATTGGACCCAAAGAGAATGTGTTATGTTGCCGGCTTAGTATTTTCACATGAATTTCTCCTCAATGATAACTAGTCCATTGTTAAAAGATATAACTCCAATATATGTTGCTGGAAATATATTTTGCCCACTATCACATTAAGTCACTAAAATGCCGGTAGCTGGGCAAGATGTCTTCAGCATTGATGCTTATATTCATGTATTGTTGGCTTGTTTTTCCCTTTTGACAGAGAACACACTTAAAACTCTTTGTAGGATATCTAGTATAATCACTGGGCACTCATGTTTACATGTGAGCCTTTGTGCTTGTATAGCATTTGTTAAGTGTAAGTTGCCCCATATTGTAATAATCTTTGTAACTTTGGCAACTAACCATGTGAAAGAAGTTCCAGTTGCATCTTTACTATGTGTTAGGCAAAGATTTTTAATGCAACATCTAAGAAAAAAAAATAGACCCCACCTGCAAGAGTCGAGTAAGTTTGCTGTCTCGGTAAGGAACATGGGCACTTTCTTTCCGCTTTTTCTCATCCCCGAGGGCACTTATGACATTGCCAAGTGCTAGCAGCCCCTTGTTTATGTGAACCCCTGAATAAAGTTAACAAGAGGAATTTTATTGAGATCTCTACAGAGTTCGTGAGATAAGATTATCTGCAAGATTGAATTACCTTCCTTGAACCGTAACCCATCTGAACCTGTTCTCTTAGCCCGCTCTGAGCCAGCAAGATCTACCAGGTGGAGCTTCGCACAGAGACAATTTTCCACCATATCCTCCATTGGGATACCATCAGCAGTAAAATCTGGATTAGGTTTACGCCTCTGTTCCAAAGTGATCGTGAAGATGGCATGAGAGCGACTGTTACAGAAAAAGAAACAAGTGCAAGATTAGAAACTACTATATAATATAACATAGGTATAGACATTGTCCATTAGAGTAACAACCACTACTATTATATATTGAACTTGCAAATGTATTGCCCACAGGAAATTAAATCAAGTTTATCTTAATTCAACTTATACTGGTTCTAGAGAGTAATCATCAATTTCATAAAAAATGTTAAAGTTTATCTAAATCCATCACCATCCAGGGTATATTTGCTTCATACGTTGAGCGATTGACTATTCGAGCCCAACACATAATAGAACTGATACCCATCATATTAAGGGGAAAAAATGTGGTTTGTCACAACCAAGGCAAATTTCAACTAAAAGTAACTTGGAATTCAATTCCACCACCTCTGAACAGGAAATTCAAAAGCTAATATCAAGGGTTTCCGTCATTGACAGGAAAGTAAACAGATTGTATATGCTAACAAGTAGTGAACTATAGGAACACCAAAAACATATAGCTCAAGATCATTACATTCATGTAGACAGTGCAACTAAAATTTAACTTATGCTCATGATGACTGGAGCCCAGAGCATTGAGCAATTGACTAATAGAGCCCAACGCATAATAGGACTGATATCCATCATACTAGGAAAGAAAAAATGTGGTTAGTCACAACCAAGGCGAATTTCAGCTAAAAGTAACATGGAATTCAATTCCACTACCTCTGAACAGGAAATTCAAAAGCTAATATCAAGACTTTTCGGTCATGGACAGGAAAGTATAACAGATTGTATATGCTAACAAGTAGTGAACTAGGAACACCAAAAACATATAGCTCAAGATCAATACATTCATGTAGACAGTGCAACTAAAATTTAACTTATGCTCATGATGAGTGCAGCCCAGATCAATAAGATGTTTGAACTACATACAAAAATATGTCGATATGGTGTTACCTTGACTGGTTATTCATATTTGTGCTTCCAGTTGCACGACTAAACGAACCTTGCTCAAGACATGCAGCCATTTCTTTTTGAGTGCTAACGTCAACTTCAGTGGATCCAGCGAGTGTTATAACTCCATTTGATCCCTCACGGATTTGCACAGGAGGCTTTCCGGGCACTGTGATTTTCCCTGTGTGACCATTGCCAACCTCAACTTTACCAATAGGTGTAGGATCCAACAAATCATGCACTTCTTCTTTCAGGATCTTCACAATCAAAACACAAATATTATGAGAACGGATAAAAATTATATTGTAGTATAAATATGACCATAAACCTAGAAGTTCGTAAACAAAGTATGAGAAGAAATTTCCATGATACCTCAATGAAAGAGACACGCAACTGAAATTCAGCTTGATGCTTCAAGATATCAATCTTGTCAAACAATGCCTGCATAACTTGAGGGATAATTCCTGTTTGATAACTATCTTTACATCCAGTTCCCATGGTATATGTTTTACCTGAACCCGTCTGTGACACATCATATAATACGTCAGATGCTTCAAGCTCTTAAGATTTGTACCCCAAAAAAGTATACCAATAAAAAAATTCTAATAAGCAAAACAGTGTCTCTGGACAAGTTATTATTCGACCTGACCGTATGCGAGGACAGTGGCATTGTAACCCTGGAATAGACCATCAACAAGTGGGGAAACACATTCTTGAAACATGGCAGATGATGAAGAAGCAGTACTTCCATAGACATTGTAAACCCCCTGAATTTTCCAAATTATTAAATCTTGGATTTTTCCCAATTTTCTGGAATTTTCTGTGAATTTTCTGTAATTAAAATCAAGGCTTTCAATTAATAAATGATTTTTAATTGCTAATAAACAATATTAAAATATCATGAAAATAACATTTTTGGGTGTAAAATGAAAAACTGGACTTAGGACAATTTTTCTGGAATTTATCGGACCCCGGACCTATTTTTAAATGCCTAAAAAGTATTTATTTATTTAATTAATTATTTATTAAATTAATTACTGATTTTATTATTATTAATTATTATTATTAATATTTTTATTTACCCAGTCCGGCCCATTAGCCCGCGGCCCACGGACACCGGCCCATTCCCCCGAACCCGGCCCAACTCCCTTGCGGGTCGGGTCGGATCCGCCAGACCCGACCCGAACCCGCTACCGACCCGCCCCTCTCTCTCCCCCACGACTCCCTCTCTCCCCGTGCCCGCCGCGTCCGGCGCCGCGTCCGGCGCCGCTCCGCCCGCAACCGCTCCGCCCGCTCCGCAACCGCCCCGCCCATCCCGGCCACCCCTTCGGCCACGACCCTCCGCCCCCAGCCTATTTAAACCCTCCCCGCCCCCTGCCGTCGATCCCCCTCGACCACCACCGCTCCACCACCGCGCCGCCCGTCCTCCTCCGCGGCCAGCCGCCCACGCCGCCCTCTCCGCCGACGCCACCGGACCTCGCCGCTCCCTCCTTCTCCTCCCCTCCCCTTCGTCTCCGGCGACGGCAGCTCGACAGCAGCAGCGGCGAGCAGCAGCGAGCAGTCCCCGGCCGCCGGCGAGCCTCCGCCGCCTCCCAGCGCGCCGCCACCGCTGCCCCCGGGCCCTCCGCCGCAGCCCAGCCGCCCACGCCGCCGTCTCCGCCGCGTGGCCGCCGGAGCTCAGCCGATCCCCAAAACCCTAACCCTAAATCCCCTTTTTTCGTGTCGTGTCCGACACGACACGGACACGGCTCGACCCTGTTTTCGGGTCCCCTTCAGGTATGTGTAACTTTCGCCTCGTAGCTCCGTTTTCAATTCTGCAAATTGCGTTGTGAAGCCTGTATGACCCTCTCGGTGTCCGGACAAACTGTTCGGGGCACCGCGTCCTGTGGTGATCGCACACCGCGATCCAAAAACAGGAAAAACCAGACCCTGTTTCACCCCGGAACTGAGTACGCCCCGCCAAACGGGACGACTTGGTCGCGCGCGGTCTTCACAGATACGTGCGCAGCGTCGATACGGACGTGTGAGTTTTCGCGGAAGTTGATTCGGGTGTGCGTGCACACCGGAATCAACGCGTATCCGCGGACATCGCCCCGTATCCGCAATTTCTGCAATTCACCCTAACTTCTTGTACACTCGTCGGATCGAGACGAAACTTGAGCCATCGGACTCGTAGCGATACGCTGGTCCTGTGGGTCAAGTTTGGTTCGATTCTGAGAACGTTGACGAAATCGCGTGTCGTGGGCCCCACAGGCCCCGCTCGACGGGCGATTTTTGTGTTCGGCTCATCGGAATCCAAATCTGGAAGTTCCGTTGGGTTCGTATTAGCGTTCCTGACCTGTTGACACTAAGTTTGGTGAATTTGGAGACCGTTGACCTGGACACGTTTTTCGGTGCAAGGCGGGTCCAACGGCGGACCCCGTTTTGACCCGAAACTGCCGTTTTTGCCCTTGTCTCCAAATTGGACCCAAGGATAGGCGTTTCTAGCTATTTGACATCTTCTGAGCGTGATGGTAATGTCTATTTCAGCTTTTGGACTCATCTCTGGACTCCCCCCAAGAACCTAACTAATCAGATCCAAACAACAGGCAAGTACCTGCACTTCAAGTTAATCTTTATATTGTGATAATTAAATTCCCTGCTCTACTAGTACCCTTGCTGATTACACGTAGTGTTAGAATACTGTATTTCATGTCTTGAATAATGGAATTCATGTCTTGTTATCGTGTCGGGTGGGAGAATACTGAAAGGCATGTAGTTTACCCTGACTCCTGTCGTGAATAATAGCTGTTGGTACACGACTGTCCATCAGCCGGATCTCGATTTTCCGTGCTTAATAGCCGTCTATGACGGCCGGTTTAACCCTATAAACCCCTGCATGCCAACTAGGTATTCTAAATACACAAGTTCACACACCTAGTTTCTAGTCTTGTTATATTTCCTGCTTATTGTCGTAGTTCATTCCTGTCTCATTTATTTCCTGCTTTTCTCATATTCCTGCTTATAACATTAAACTCTGAAATATTGATGTTTCCTTTATGCAATGTTCTCAATATGATACTCAACTTAATTGTCATAAATATTTAGTTTAATTTTGTTGTGCACTGTGTACTTTGCTCCTTTCCTGACTGGATCCGTTGTTTAGGTGATGATGAGAACTTTGCCCTACCTTTTGTGAACCATATGACGTAGCAGGTGACACAGTTGAGAAGCCGGTTCCCACTCAGGAGACCACCTCTGAGGAGTAGTAGCCAGTTAGCTAGTTTTCCCTTTTCAGCTCAGTGCTCGGGTTTGTCCCCGATTTATCTTCTGACTTTGTATTAATTGTGGATTTGATTATCACAGATTAAATATTATGAAATCCAAGCATTCTTATTCCTGTGATTATCTTTGCTTGTTTATTATTGTGGATGAGATAGATAGTTGTTGATCCCAGAAAATGACCTAGACAGCGTACTACCGCCGATTCTGCGGCGTAGGCTGGACGTAACCACGCACTCGTGCCCGAATTTCCGGGTGCGGGTCGTGACACGTTTTTATGGTGGCCCATGCAGGTCAACGACTAAATTGTTCGGTTTCAACTTAGGGACCGAACAGGCCTGCAATAAGATTGAGGATTTTAGGAAAAGCTCATCCACTTGATTGAATCGTTCTTGATATTCATATCGACTTCGAATCATTTTATTGACTTGCATCCTGCCTTGATTCCTGTGCGCCTTTATCGTTTATTTTTGGATGCAGAGTAAAAGATCTACCAGCAGGCGACGAGGTTCCTACAAGATCACCACGAGATGCTCTACCAGCATAACCGTGGAGAACGCGCAGACTCTTGGAGCAGCTAATGCGCGTAAGTGATTTCTTTTAGCTGCCTTTCTATTATTGTTTAGCTCGCGCCTAGTGGTTCGTGACCCCAGCCCCAACCTAGAAAATTTTAAACTTGCTAATAACCTGCTATGCTTTTATAACTGATAACTGTAGAGTTTGTAGAATCTTCTGTGCTTATTATAGGTTGTTTTGTGAACTTAAATAATTTGTACCCTCTTTTCATCATCATCTAGCGCACTTAATTTTGATGTACTCGACTTATGCTGCTATTCTATAGCCTAGTTTTGCAAGCTTACTCTTTATCGAGCTTGTTCATGACATATGTATTAGTGGGTCGACACACTAATACGATTGTCTATTCAGAATCAGTGTATTACGGTCTGATCAGCCTTAGTACATTTTGATTCGCTCTTCGCACTACTTTACGTGGATTGAGATATATAGTTGACTAGTATACCTGCCCTAGACATGTCTGAGTATAACTGTATAAATACAAGCATGTGAATAGGAATTTCCAAGATAGGATTCAATCCACAATCGCTTGACAATTCCCACCTGGATTCTTTAAACGTCTTGACCCCGATAGTTCTATTCTATCACCCCACCCTTGAACACTGTATTATTGATTCTCGTCTTCCCTTATTTTGGAAAGACGAAATCTCGTGCTTGGTATAAGTTGGTACATAGATAGTACTAGATATGCCACAGAGGCCGATCACATACTTGAGGATTAAACTTTCGTAATCGAGGACATATCATATGTGATATGATCGGCGTTTAAGTTTCGAGGACTGAATGACATGAGTAACCATATTAAGGAGTATTTTCTTAAGGCATATAGTCTATTGTGATGTATGGGTAAATTCTAAGTTGGGTAGCAGTGCAATTATCAACTCAAGATAAATTCTTTAAAATTGTGACCGAGAAGATTAGATTGGAAGAGGTTCAAGCCATTCTCATTTTGAAATTTAGAGGAGTGACTAAGATAATTAATGAATTGATATCAATAGTTATATCTCAAGTACATGGTTTAAATCTTGAAATAATGAAAGTAAAATCGTCAATTTAAATTTAGAGGGTATTATGATTCAGACTTGAACATTGGTGGGCTACATTTAAATTATTTTTCAACTTGATGATTTAAGTTAAGGATTAAAATTGGATGGTTGGACCACCTAGTTAGAATATTGAGGGTGTGAATGGAATTTAAAGAGTTGAAGCATACAATTGTGAATAGGAATACTGTCGGACTTGAATCACTTCTAGAGGAATTTATGATAATTAGAGGCAAAGTCAGGTGCAAATCTTGAAAATGCTATATGGACTTAATCTAAAATCTGCCTGTGGATAATTTGAGGAAGTAAGAAGTAATAACCCTAGGTGAATCTTGCTTGGAATAGTAGTCGTCTTAACCTTGAAGTGATTGCAGTGGACATGATCAGGAATTAACCATCGCAAGGAGATTTCGATTGAATTGCCTTATGTACATGAAGGATTATCAGAGTATGGCTTAATTTTAAATTTCGAGGACGAAATTTTTGTAAGTTGGGTAGGTTGTAAACCCCCTGAATTTTCCAAATTATTAAATCTTGGATTTTTCCCAATTTTCTGGAATTTTCTGTGAATTTTCTGTAATTAAAATCAAGGCTTTCAATTAATAAATGATTTTTAATTGCTAATAAACAATATTAAAATATCATGAAAATAACATTTTTGGGTGTAAAATGAAAAACTGGACTTAGGACAATTTTTCTGGAATTTATCGGACCCCGGACCTATTTTTAAATGCCTAAAAAGTATTTATTTATTTAATTAATTATTTATTAAATTAATTACTGATTTTATTATTATTAATTATTATTATTAATATTTTTATTTACCCAGTCCGGCCCATTAGCCCGCGGCCCACGGACACCGGCCCATTCCCCCGAACCCGGCCCAACTCCCTTGCGGGTCGGGTCGGATCCGCCAGACCCGACCCGAACCCGCTACCGACCCGCCCCTCTCTCTCCCCCACGACTCCCTCTCTCCCCGTGCCCGCCGCGTCCGGCGCCGCGTCCGGCGCCGCTCCGCCCGCAACCGCTCCGCCCGCTCCGCAACCGCCCCGCCCATCCCGGCCACCCCTTCGGCCACGACCCTCCGCCCCCAGCCTATTTAAACCCTCCCCGCCCCCTGCCGTCGATCCCCCTCGACCACCACCGCTCCACCACCGCGCCGCCCGTCCTCCTCCGCGGCCAGCCGCCCACGCCGCCCTCTCCGCCGACGCCACCGGACCTCGCCGCTCCCTCCTTCTCCTCCCCTCCCCTTCGTCTCCGGCGACGGCAGCTCGACAGCAGCAGCGGCGAGCAGCAGCGAGCAGTCCCCGGCCGCCGGCGAGCCTCCGCCGCCTCCCAGCGCGCCGCCACCGCTGCCCCCGGGCCCTCCGCCGCAGCCCAGCCGCCCACGCCGCCGTCTCCGCCGCGTGGCCGCCGGAGCTCAGCCGATCCCCAAAACCCTAACCCTAAATCCCCTTTTTTCGTGTCGTGTCCGACACGACACGGACACGGCTCGACCCTGTTTTCGGGTCCCCTTCAGGTATGTGTAACTTTCGCCTCGTAGCTCCGTTTTCAATTCTGCAAATTGCGTTGTGAAGCCTGTATGACCCTCTCGGTGTCCGGACAAACTGTTCGGGGCACCGCGTCCTGTGGTGATCGCACACCGCGATCCAAAAACAGGAAAAACCAGACCCTGTTTCACCCCGGAACTGAGTACGCCCCGCCAAACGGGACGACTTGGTCGCGCGCGGTCTTCACAGATACGTGCGCAGCGTCGATACGGACGTGTGAGTTTTCGCGGAAGTTGATTCGGGTGTGCGTGCACACCGGAATCAACGCGTATCCGCGGACATCGCCCCGTATCCGCAATTTCTGCAATTCACCCTAACTTCTTGTACACTCGTCGGATCGAGACGAAACTTGAGCCATCGGACTCGTAGCGATACGCTGGTCCTGTGGGTCAAGTTTGGTTCGATTCTGAGAACGTTGACGAAATCGCGTGTCGTGGGCCCCACAGGCCCCGCTCGACGGGCGATTTTTGTGTTCGGCTCATCGGAATCCAAATCTGGAAGTTCCGTTGGGTTCGTATTAGCGTTCCTGACCTGTTGACACTAAGTTTGGTGAATTTGGAGACCGTTGACCTGGACACGTTTTTCGGTGCAAGGCGGGCCCAACGGCGGACCCCGTTTTGACCCGAAACTGCCGTTTTTGCCCTTGTCTCCAAATTGGACCCAAGGATAGGCGTTTCTAGCTATTTGACATCTTCTGAGCGTGATGGTAATGTCTATTTCAGCTTTTGGACTCATCTCTGGACTCCCCCCAAGAACCTAACTAATCAGATCCAAACAACAGGCAAGTACCTGCACTTCAAGTTAATCTTTATATTGTGATAATTAAATTCCCTGCTCTACTAGTACCCTTGCTGATTACACGTAGTGTTAGAATACTGTATTTCATGTCTTGAATAATGGAATTCATGTCTTGTTATCGTGTCGGGTGGGAGAATACTGAAAGGCATGTAGTTTACCCTGACTCCTGTCGTGAATAATAGCTGTTGGTACACGACTGTCCATCAGCCGGATCTCGATTTTCCGTGCTTAATAGCCGTCTATGACGGCCGGTTTAACCCTATAAACCCCTGCATGCCAACTAGGTATTCTAAATACACAAGTTCACACACCTAGTTTCTAGTCTTGTTATATTTCCTGCTTATTGTCGTAGTTCATTCCTGTCTCATTTATTTCCTGCTTTTCTCATATTCCTGCTTATAACATTAAACTCTGAAATATTGATGTTTCCTTTATGCAATGTTCTCAATATGATACTCAACTTAATTGTCATAAATATTTAGTTTAATTTTGTTGTGCACTGTGTACTTTGCTCCTTTCCTGACTGGATCCGTTGTTTAGGTGATGATGAGAACTTTGCCCTACCTTTTGTGAACCATATGACGTAGCAGGTGACACAGTTGAGAAGCCGGTTCCCACTCAGGAGACCACCTCTGAGGAGTAGTAGCCAGTTAGCTAGTTTTCCCTTTTCAGCTCAGTGCTCGGGTTTGTCCCCGATTTATCTTCTGACTTTGTATTAATTGTGGATTTGATTATCACAGATTAAATATTATGAAATCCAAGCATTCTTATTCCTGTGATTATCTTTGCTTGTTTATTATTGTGGATGAGATAGATAGTTGTTGATCCCAGAAAATGACCTAGACAGCGTACTACCGCCGATTCTGCGGCGTAGGCTGGACGTAACCACGCACTCGTGCCCGAATTTCCGGGTGCGGGTCGTGACAGACATGATCAAAAGTGAAGGAATGGGTACCAATTTGCACCTGCAAGTGACAAGTGAGCAATAGAAATCCTTCAGTATGACGCTTTCCATGCAGGTTAAGCTCTTAATACTAGATATGCTGAAACTCCTTAAACAAACGTGTGGTGCTCATAGAGCTTCAGGAGGAATTTAGAGTACCAAAATCAAGAAATTGTATTTTGACCAAACCAATTTTCTAAGCAGCTATTTGGCATACAAATTGCAATTTTTCGTTTTTCAGTTCACATCTGATATCATGTGCTATGAAGAAAGAAATTTTCTATGAGTAAAATAGTAGGAAAAAAAAAAACTCTGAAGGGAACTTGATCTTAAGATTGTGATTGCCTGAGTAAACATTATCAAGTTTAAGAAGTTGTCCTCTTTCTCCGTTACCAAGTTGTAGGCTCCGTGGAATTGGTAACCCGAATGTGTAAATATCAATTAACAGAGCAATACAAAGGGTAAAATAACAGTACATCCGAAATGGTCATCTCGGAAAAAAAAGAAAAAAAAAAAAGGGAGTAATGGGTGAAACTAAAATATCAATAGGAAACATGGGACACTCCGAAAAAGTAGGCATATGCCGTGTCAGATGCGTATCAGACACTCCGAAATACATTAGGACACACCGAAACAGGTGCCGCGTCGATGTAGACGTGTCCTTCCTGCATCGTGCCGTATCTGTGCCCGTGCAATATAGAGTTGTACATGATCATTTGAGTAACTAGGATGGGGAGCACGTTCACTTGGATCTTCCACGCATATGATATGATATGCACACCAAAATGAGGAAAGGGCAAAGGACCTGAGGCTTGCCGGGCGAGACGGAGACGCAGTCCTTGCATCCCTGGAGGCGCTCGTCCCCGATGAGGGGCCTGATGTGCACGGCCACCTTCACACAGCAGTCCTCCCCACCTTGGTCCATTATCGTCATTGCCAGGATTGAGCAGCAGCAGCAGCAATATGTAGCACGCAACCATAAAATCTTCCTTCTATTGGGGAGGGAGACTGGTGGCAGCAGCAGCAGCAGCAACAACCACAGCAATGATTTTTACTTGGACTTGGGAGCAAAGGGAAGGAGGAGGTGGCGGAGGAGACTTGAAGGGAAATCTTTCCCAAGATGCCCCTGGACTGGAAGTGTGGACCGACGGTAGGGAGGGTGGTGGCTGGCTACCTGAGAGGAGGGATGTAAAGGAAGCTCTGGTTGGGTGCTCAAGTTTGGTAATGTGGGTACTGGTAAATAGTCTCTCTTGCCACATGGATTTTAGTTGGCATCTATTGTCATTTTTCCTCATGTGGGATTTTAGTTCTTTTAAGTAAATTATTTTGTAAAAAAAATAAAAAATAAAATCATACAGAAAGACAGACATTTGAGATATTTGCCGTGAGGAGGGTAAATTTTGACGATTTACAATTTTTAGGATGGGACACCAACTCCTGTGACGTCTCATACGAGAATGGAGTCAGACTTCAACTCTCCTGGCTATCATGAAATAATATCTTTGTTCTATATTATGACCCTTTATTACAAACGAACTTAAAATTCTTCAAAAAAAAAATTCTAATACTTCGAAATAAGAAAAAGCATTAGAAATTGCAGCAAAAGTCTTTTATCTTTCTTGTACTCCCATGTTGTCTCCAACACGTGGAAGGAGGTGGTCAGTACGTTTGGAAAAACACTGGTGAGTGGAACTAACATACTCATGTAAACAAATACTATAATAGTACGAAGCAAACATTTATTAAAATAATCTTACTATTAAGGACTAGTGTTAATTGATAGAGAAATATCAAGAATATAAAGAACTCTAACATAACATAACCGTATTATTTTGATAGTGATTTCTTACCCATGATCGATTTGTTGTTCTTGTATAAAAATATGAAAATACCTACCACCATTGCACAAGATATTCATTAGTATGCAACATGTCTATATGGCAGTCATTGGTAATTTATACACCATTAAGGACTTTTACATCTTATTGTGACATGCCCTTTCAAAGTAGATAGCTAGGCTCAATATATGTTCATAATCAGTGGTGTAGCCAAGATTTAGATACAGTGAGGTCAAAATCGACTAGTAAATTTTTAATCCAAAAACTTTATAAAAATGCAAAGGCAAATAATAGCATAAATTAGTCAAATTTTTTTTTATCACAAAGACATATTAAAATAGTTGCATTACATCATAACCGACAATAATTGTTTACAATAATCTCTTACGAGGCTTCATATTTTAAAAATGTTGCAAGATGTCCTCCTTTTCAACTTTCGCGAAAATATTTTGCTCAATGTATGTTACTAAAAAATTATTCATAAATTTATCTCCCATTCGATTATGAAGTATATTCTTGATAACCTTCATCGCCGAAAATACTCTTTCAACAGTTGTAGTTGCAACGGGCAAGACTAGAGCCAACTTTAAAAGCAAGTACACCAATGGGTATGATTCATTCTTCCTTCGCTCAACTAATTTTTTTGCAAGCTCACCAATCCCCTTCAAACCGAAGAACTCATCATCATAATGGACATCCTCTATAAAGTTCTCAAGTTGATCACCAAGTGCCATAAACTCCATTGGTAAAAAACAGACAGATAGAACTTAGCAAATTAAAATATTTTTTTCTTATCAAAAGCCTTAAATAAATCATATGGATCAAGACATGCCATATGTCACACCCCGGTTCCGCAAAATCGATCGTCCTTGCTGGAAATGATGTCGTACAAGTCTGGAGTTGCACTTATACTAGGCAAGAACGTGCACATGTGTCAAATCTTTTGAAAATAACTTAGCAACACATCAGCAGAATATTGAACACACAATATAGAAAGAAAATAGTTCTTTTATTGATTTATTGTAACGAAGTACAACTTTCTCAGTACTGAAATAAAAATGCATGTTCGGCTTACATAGCTTTGTGAAATTATTCCATTCCATACATTATGCCCCCTTATTATAACTGGTACTAGGAAACATCAACTTGAAATCTTGAAATACTTTGAAATAAGAAGAAGCTTTAAAAACTGTAGCAAAAGCTTTATCTCCCTTGAGCGCCCACAGAGTCTCGAACACCTGGGTTGCCCATAGAGACGTGGGTCAGTAATTCATATGTACTGGTGAGAAGAATTAGTCAACTCATCTAAACCAACAGTTTTGAATTATATGACAAGCATTTTAATAGGCAACGGTAAAAGTAGTGAAACATGTAATTCATTTGAAACATATATATTCTTAACCACGGCCGATGGTCGTTCCTGTATAAGTTACGGGATAATACTTGTTGTCCCTGCATAAGACATTCGTTAGCATGGAATCTTTCTCATTGTGGTCATTTGTGGTGTAGCACAACGATGGACATGCCATATAGGACTTCGATGGGCGTGTAAAGCATCATTCAAAGCAGGTAGAAAGCCTCAATGAATGTCTTGCTTATATCATGCGCTACAAAAGTGCTTACTATCCCCCCTAGTTCGAACGGTCCCCGGTGTCCCAGGTTCCGTTCAAATTTTTTTACCAAACCTTGTGCATAAGTTGTCCATGACCATATAATGCATCTACGACTCGATGATAAGCATAAATTGAAGGGTAAGGTATTAAAGTAATTAGAGCAACATGTATAATCATTTATTCTCGTTTAAGCATACATATTTAGTGTCTCGATTGGTAGTTTGTAGACTCCAATTTACTGCTATCTCATGGTACCAAACCACAATATGATAATTGTTTTCCATCCTTTTTTTTGCATATGTAACTTCTATAACATTTTCTCTTATTAATGTAACTCATTGATTTATAGTAGTGGTATTAACTTATGGCATTAGTGGCTTTATCGATTATTGGACTAAGCAAGGTTAACAAAAGAACTTGACGACTGTTGGCATGAAGGAGTAGGAAAGAAGGGATAGATTCGCTCACCAATTAGAGAGTGCCGAGAGAAGAAGAATGCTTGAATGATCAAGCTCCAATTACACGTCTACTTACATTGGCACCAACATCGGATCAAAATGCCATCTTTATCTTCCTTTCTCTCAAAGTTCTTAAGAATGAATGCAAGAAATCGATGAAAAGGGGCAAGAGACTCGATCATTGAAAACCATCACGAAAATGCATTTATCAAAACCAGGCAGTGAAAATCCAACGAAAACTCTTGGATTCATTCCAACAGAAGCCGCTCCATTAATTGGAAAGGTTCATTGCATTCGTCCGTGATCGATTATGATAAAAGGTTTTCCTAATACTTAGTTTCGACTGAGTCTATCGATCCACAAGCATCACATAGTGAACCGCTAGGAGCGGGGCACTACAAAATATACCACTAAAAAATATTTTGTCTAAACTTAAAATAAAGGTTATATCTCTAAACTATCGAATAAGGAAGGGTACTGCTTCCTCATCTCTTCCTCGAGTTCCTAAGTCGATTCCTCGATTGCATGATTTTGCCACAACACACGAACCAACGACAGTGATCTATTCTACAAGGTTTTCTCCTTCTTGTCCAAAATCTGGATAGGTTCTTCTACATAAGATATGTCAGCACTCAGCTCGAGCTGATCAAAGTTTACTATGTGACTTGGGTCATGCACATATCTTTTTAGTTGAGAAATGTGGAAGACATCGTGCACTTTTGCCAAAGCCGGAGGCAGTGCAAATCGATAAGCCACTAGCGCCACACTCTTCAGAATCTTAAATAAATCTCGGGCTCAGCTTCCCCTTAATGTCGAACCGCATCAGGCTTCGTGTCACTCCACGTTCTCGATATACGTATTTGGAATGTATTTTTATTTTAGCATGGTTGCAATGTGCATGGAGACTAGACCCATTCTTTGGTTTAACCTGGTTCATGGTTCATTTTGTGGGTTGGTTAAAGTCATGATAATCTTTGGTTCAACCCTCAACCCTACCATATATAACCCAACATTTTCCTTCTCTCTCTTCATTACTTTATTTCTTTCTCTCTCTTTTGTGTTTTCTCTCCCCTTTCCATAGGCAAGTACACCTTACATGAGAAATAAAGAAATTCTCCATATTATTGGTTTATTATATTTGTTATATGTTTCTAAGCACTTTTAGAACTTGGAGTTTTCTGTTTTTATGGGTAGTTTTGAGTAGATCTACATTTCTAACTTAGGGTTTTATGGGTTTCACGAGTTTTTCTTGGTTTTGATCTATTAAACATGTAGTTTCAAAAACCAGTTTTTGCTACATGATAGAGATTTAATTTTAAGCGTTTTGGCTTTTGGTTCACTCGATTTGGACTTAAAATAAGGATTTTATGGACAAAACAAGATTTCAGTTTTTGGAGTTTCCGTCATGGCCGAACTTGCTATTTGGAGAAGACGAAGTCTTCATGCGGCCAGCGAGTTATGTGACCGAGAGTGTTATGCGGCCTGAGAGAGCTATGCGGCTTGAGCTTTCGCTGCATACTGACCAGCATGCGTCTATCTTGTTGGACGTATGACTACCATCACACAAGTGTTACGGAGCTTATCCTTGAACTCCTTGTGTTTTCACTCGATGGACGAATGATAAATTTGCTAAGTCCAAGAGACCTCCATGCGGCACCGACCCATATGCGGCAAGCTGAGCATGCGGCCATTTTCCCTTAGACGCATGACTCTAAAACTTTGGCATATTTTTTTATGGTTTTGTCTTTTCTTCCTGACACACTTTATGGCTTGTCACATCAATTACTTTATGTCACTTTACTGATACTTTATTTTATTGCCCGTCATTTCAACACTTGTCCCAGGAGTAGACTTTAACCCTGAGCATGCGGCCCAGACTCCATATACGGCCAAGTGGTTCATGCAGCCTGACTTCATATGCGGCCAGGACTTTTTATGCGGCCCTGACTTCATATACGGCCTAGAGTCATATGCAACCTAGAGACCCATGCAACCTTGCTTGTTTTGATTGAATATTTTTTATTCTTTTGTGACCCAATGTATAATTGGTAATTGGACTCGAATACTGTATCTGTACTGATACCACTATTGCCTGATATTGTTGTCATGCCCCAGTCCCAATAATATCGAGGGACTAGACACGTGGCAATGGCCAGCAGCACACATCGATGGACAAACCCAATTTAATGGACCCATCAGGGTGTACTTAAGCTGTAAAATAACAGTAAGGGGCTATGGTACAAATCTCATCCACAGAAATGAATACAATCAATATGAAATATATAGCAATGTCAAGTCTCAATAAAACATAATTCGGGGAACAACCCGATAAAGAGTTTGATACAGTAGTTCAATAAACAGGAAATAAGTGTCACGCCCCAGTCCCAAAATATTGAGGGACTAGACACGTGGCAATGGCCAGCAGTATACACCGATGGGCAAACCCAATTTAATGGACCCATCAGGGTGTACTTAAGCTGTAATCCAAAAATAAAGTCTAAATAACAGGTCACAATCTAATCTCATCCTTAGAAGATAAATATGATCAATAACCGCAAAATAAAATATAACCATCATCAAGGTCTCAATAAAATATATATCGGTGAATAACTCGATAATAAGTCTGATACAATAGTCAATAGACAAGAAATAAAGAGTATAACAACAACAAATACTGAGTATGGATAAAGCATATACTCAGGAGAAATCCTCGGCAATCACCTCGTCCTCGATTTCCGGTACTGCTCCAATTTATGCACTTGTTCCTGCTTCTGCTCCTGCTAATGCTCTTGTCCCGTATACCTAGGGATAGATCTCCTCTGCTAATCCTGGGGACATAATCCGGATCCAGGTCCTCAGGGGACATAGCAAGGTACAAGAATATCTCATGCAAAAAATAAATGCAGTACAATAATAAATGAATCAATAGGGTAAACTATATAACCAACTAAGTGATATGCAAAGTGAGAGCATCACTAGACTTAGACTGAGACTACTACAAGCTCTGTGTCGGGGAGCCTGTAGCAGATATACTATATAATTATACTATGTAATTTACTATGTATTGGGCCTACGGCACCATAATAAATTTATATATAAAATCAGCCTGTAGCCTGTGTGTCTCTCCCCACCCAATGTAATCACACGTCTCATGTCCACGATGTCTCATGTCCATGTCAAGCAAGATTATATCTAATGCAGCAAGTCATAATGATATCTAAGCATGCAATATCTATGTCACGAATCATGTAACCTATACAGAATCACCATGAATATCTCAGGAAGATTTTGTCTCATGAATAGTGTCAGGTGTCCTATGGTATGACGTACTTGATGATGCAAGCACGAAAATTGTATAGGGTCTCGATATCCATCTCTAGGTGACGTTACACAACTCCGCGTACGGCGTTGACACCCGAATATTATTCGGATGCTAAGTAATGTCACACGGTCCTAGGTTGAACAGATATAACATAATACATCAAGGAAATAACATGTAGCAATGACTACAAGATTGGCAAGGTACACTTGCCTGGGGTTCTGACTCCAAGTGCTGCTCTAGTATCAGCGGGATTTACAGGTACTCCTCCGAATGCGGTAATAAACATTACCATCAGGTTCAATAGACATAAAATAGCTAGAATTGCCTGTCCATAAGTCCAATTTGGACACAGGGACAAAAGTGACAATTTCTGGTCAAAGCGGGGTCCACATGTGGCCCGCTTCGCACCGAAAAATGTGCCAGAGACAGTATTCTCCAAATTCTTCAAACTTAGTGTCTAAAAGTCCAGAACGATGATACGAACCCAACGGAATGTCCAGAACTGGATTCTGATGAGCCGATCACAAAATCGCTCGTCAAGTGGAGCCGTGGGGCCCACGATACGGAATTTTGTCAACGTTCTCAGAATCGAACCAAACTTGGGTCACAGGACCAGCGTATTGCTACGAGTCCGATGGCGTAAGTTTCGTTTCGATACGACGAGCATACACGAAGTTACAACAAGTTTTAGAACATGGCCGATATGGGGCGTTGTCGACGGATACGCCTTGATTCCGGTGTGCACGCACATCCAAATAAACTTCCGCAAAATCCTACACGTCCGTATTAACGGCGCGCACCTTTCGGTGAAGTCCTTACACGACCAAGTCGTCCCGTTTAGTGGGGCGCACCCAGTTCCGAGAAAATCAGGGTATTTATTTTCCTGATTTTGCGTCGCAGTTTACGACCGCCACAGGACGCGATACCCGAACAAGTTGCACGGGTATCGAGAGGGTCAAGCAGTCTACGCGTTACAGCAGACGGTTCAGAAAACGAGACAGAGAGGAGAGAGAAACAGTCACCTAAATAGGGCGCCGAAGATGACTGAATTTATGCATTTTCGCGAGGTGGCGCGACGTGGCACGGCTGAGCTCGGTGGCCGACAGGGTGCTACGACTGCTGGGGGTTGACGGCTGTTGCGGGGAGGCGTCGCCGGAGGTTGGGCTCATCGCCGTCGTCTTCGTCGTCGTCGGGGAGGCGGTGACCGAAGGGGTCGGGGAAACTCTGGGAAGTGGAGGCGGTGACAGCGGGGTAGCCGGGGCTCGGGTCACGGCGAGGGTGAAGCAGCGGAGGAGCGACGAGGTCGTCGCCGGGGTAACTGGGTGCGGCGGAGTTCGTGGTGAAGACGGCGATGGCAGTGATGGCAGTGATGGTGAGGTGCTGGGTTTATATAGTGAGGGCCGCCGGCCGTTACAAGGAGGGGAGAGGTCGGCGGGGAGGCTAACCGAGGGGTCGGGGAGGCGAGCGGGTCTCGGTGGACGGCCGTTGGGCGGTTACGGATGGCCGAGAGACGCGGCAGAGTCGGCGGGGAAACGGTCGGAGAAATCGCACAATCGGGGGTTAGGGATTGCTATAGTAACGGGTAGGGTTGCGGGTTTCGGGTCGGGTTTTAGGATCCGGATCTAATCCAATAAATTATGGGTCGGGTTGTAGCGGGTCGGGTTAGCGGGTTCAGATCCGACCCGACCCGCTAGGGTTTGGGTATTGGTTCAGTTGGGTTGGTCCGGTTTGGGTTGGTTCGGTTCATTAAACCGGGTTTATTTTGGGTTTAATAAAAATATTAATTTTTTGGTCTTTAAAAATAGTTCTGGGGTCCAATAAATTCCAGAAAAATTACCCTATATCTAATATTTTATTTTACACCCAAAAATATTATTTTCATAATATTTTAATATTTAATAAAAACATTTAAAATTATTTAATACCAGAATATCTTGATTTTAATTAGTTTAAAATTCCAGAAAAATTCCGAAAATTTGGTTTTAAAATCCTGAAAATTTTGGGGGTTTACAATCTACCCCCCTTAAGAGGATTGCGTCCTCGTAATCAAAGAATAACGAAACATAACCGGTCAGAAGAGATGACACGGTTTGCAAAACAGGTTCGAAGCACGACACAATCAAAGAATTATGATCAAGGAGAATTCGAAGGATGAGGGTTTAAGCAAAACACATAGGGAATGAATAAAAATTTTCCCTAAACAATGAAAATTAGGTAATTCAAGAGTGAAGGAAATCTGGTTAGAGAAAACTACAACATTTAGAAAAAATTAGGTTATCAATTATTAATAAGTTCAAAATACCAGGTTTAAGGCTAAGGTCACGAACTAACAGGCACGAGCTAAAGCAATGCATCTATGAATAACTTATGCGCATTTGCTACTCCATGAGTCTGCGCGTCCTCCAAGGTCATTACAAAAGCTTGTCCGCGTCTTTGTAGTGGATTCCTCTATTGCTGCTGAGCCTACTGGAAGAGTGCTGCTTGTGGTGCCAAGGGTGGCCTCGGCTGATATCCTCCTGGGGCTGGTGGTCTGACTCCTCCAACTCCCGTCTGTGGTGCTCTCAATGCTGGATAAACTGGCCTTGCTGCTGGTAAAGCTTGTCTGTTTAACATTAGTGCTCCCTCTCGATGCTCAGGACAATCATTGGCTAAGTGTTGGTTGGATCCGCAAATCAAGCATAATCCTAACTTGCGTCTGCATTCCCTCTCAATATGGCTCAATATGGCCTACCTTGCCACAGTATTGACATGTAGGTAGTATCTACGGAGATGCTCTGGGTGGCTGGTGTATGTGAGATCTCTTTGCAGCTTCTCCCTGTGGTGCTCTGGCTAGTGCTGATTTGAAAGGCCGCTTCAGGCTGGACTCTCTCCTGGTGACACGCTCCATGCGTCGTGCTACAGCAAGGACATCCGAGTAAGAAGTAGGTGCCACAGAGCCAATCTGTCTCTGTAGCTCAAAGTTTAGTCCGTCGAAGAACTTCTCAGCCTTCTCTTCTTCTGTCGGGATCAAGGTAGGGGCGAAGCGACTCAGACGAATGAACTCTGCATTATATTCTTCCACTGTCATACTGTCTTGAGTAAGGCGATTGAACTTGTTCCGAAGTTCTGATCGAGCAATAGTTGGAATGTACATCTCCTGAAAGAGTCTAGAGAACTCTTCCCAAGTGACTCGGTCTGGTCCGAGCCGTATCTCCTCAGATAGCCACCAGTGATGTGCATTGCCCGTTAACTGCATCCGGACGGCAGTCATCCAATGCTCCCTTGGAAGCTCAGCTGCTTCTAATTGATGTTGAGTGTTTGTGAGCCACTCATGAACTTCAGTGGGCTCCTCCTTTCCAGAAAAGGTACGAGGCTTCAGCTGGCGAAAATCGGTGATAGATCCCGTCGAGGGCCATTGTGCTGGTAGATTCGCCTGCTCCAGTGCGATAACTAGGCTGTGACGCAGAGCCTCTTGTTGAATCTGCTGTTGAGCTTGCATCATTGCATAGAATATTTGAAACATCTGCTGCCCGTCTATAGCCTGCCCTTGTGGGAATACGGGCATTGGTGGAGTAAACTGTGGCGGAAGGTCATCTTACGGGATTCTCGAGGCATGCTGATTGGCTTGACTGCTTCGGTGAGTGGAGGGATCTCCACTCAATGGCGTCACTCCATCTTCTCCGTAGGTGGCTACAGCACCTTGTGGTGTTCTTGCAGGAGTTTCGTCGTTTGCTCGTGGATCCATTACTCTGTATCCAAAATAAACTATAAGAGGCGCACAAAGGAATCAAGGCAGGATGCATGTCAAGAATTTAATTCGAATCCGATATAGATATCAAGAATAATTCAATCAAGTGGATGGGATCCTATAACTTATCCTATCCTTGTCACAGGCTTGCTCAGTTCCTAAGTTGAAACCGAAGCAATTTAGTCGTAGACCTGCATGGGCCACCACAAAAATCATGTCACGCCATAGTCCCAAAATATCGAGGGACTAGACACGTGGCAATGGCCAGCAACACACACCGATGGACAAACCCAATTTAATGGACCCATCAGGGTGTACTTAAGCTGTAATATAAAAATAAAGTCTAAATAACATGTCACAATCTAATCTCATCCATAGAAGATAAATATGATCAATAACCGCAAAGTAAAATATAACCATCATCAAGGTCTCAATAAAATATATATCGGGGAACAATCCGATAATAAGTCTGATATAATAGTCAATAGACAAGAAATAAAGAGTATAACAACAACAAATACTGATTATGGATAAAGCATATACCCAGGAGAAATCCTCGGCAATCACCTCGTCCTCGATTTCTGGTACTGCTCCAATGTATGCACTTGTTCCTGCTTCTGCTCCTGCTAATGCTCCTATCCCGTATACCTAGGGATAGATCTCCTCTGCTAATCCTGGGGACATAATCCGGATCCAGGTCCTCAGGGGACATAGCAAGGTACAAGAATATCTCACGCAAAAAATAAATGCAGTACAATAATAAATGAATCAATAGGGTAAACTATATAACCAGCTAAGTGATATGCAAAGTGAGAGCATCACTAGACTTAGGCTGAGACTACTACAAGCTCTATGTCGGGGAGCCTGTAGCATATATACTATGTAATTTACTATATATTGGGCCTACGGTACCATAATAAATTTATATATAAAATTAGCCTGTAGCCTATGTGTATCTTCCCACCCAATGTAATCATACGTCTCATGTCCACGATGTCTCATGTCCATGTCACGCAAGATCATATCTAATGCAGCAAGTCATAATGATATCTAAGCATGCAATATCTATGTCACGAATCATGTAACCTATACAGAATCACCATGAATATCTCAGAAAGATTCTGTCTTATAAATAGTGTCAGGTGTCCTATGGTATGACGTACTTGATGATGCAAGCACGGAAATTTTATAGGGTCTCGATATCCATCTCTAGGTGACGTTACACAACTTCGCGTACGGCGTTGACACCCGAATATTATTCGGACGCTAAGTAATGTCACACGGTCCTAGGTTGAACAGATACAACATAATAATACATCAAGGAAATAACATGTAGCAATGACTGCAAGATTGGCAAGGTACACTTGCCTGGGGTTCTGACTCCAACTACTGCTCTGGTATCAGCGGGATTTGCAGGTACTCCTCCGAATGTTGTAATAAATATTACCATCAGGTTCAGTAGACATCAAATAGCTAGAATTGCTTGTCCATAAGTCCAATTTGGACACAGGGGCAAAAGTGACAATTTCTGGTCAAAGCGGGGTCCACATGTGGCCCGCTTCGCACCGAAAAATGTGCCAGAGATAATATTCTCCAAATTCGTCAAACTTAGTGTCTACAAGTCCAGAACGACGATACGAACCCAACGGAATGTCCAGAACTGTATTCCGATGAGCCGATCACAAAATCGCCCGTCAAGTGGAGCCGTAGGGCCCACGATACGTGATTTTGTCAATGTTCTCAGAATCGAACCAAACTTGGGTCACAGTACCAGCGTATTGCTACGAGTTCGATGGCGCAAGTTTCATTTTGATACGACGAGCGTACACGAAGTTACAACGAGTTTCAGAACATGGTTGATATGGGGCGTTATCGACGGATACGCGTTGATTTCGGTGTGCACGCACATCCAAATCAACTTCCGCAAAATCCCACACATTCGTATTAACGGCGTGCACCTTTCGGTGAAGTCCGCACACGACCAAGTCGTCCCATTTAGCAGGGCATACCCAGTTCTGGGAAAATCAGGGTATTTATTTTCCTGATTTTGCATCGCAGTTTACGACCGCCACAGGATGCGATACCCCGAACAAGTTGTACGGGTATCGAGAGGGTCACGCAGTCTACGCGTCACAGCAGACGGTTCAGAAAATGAGATAGAGAGGAGAGAGAAATAGTCACCTGAATAGGGCACCGAAGATGACTGAATTTATGCATTTCCGCGAGGTGGCGCGACGTGGCACGGCGGAGCTCGGTGGCCGGCGGGGTGCTGCGACTGCTGGGGGTTGACGGCTGCTGCGGGGAGGCGTCGCCGGAGGTCGGGCTCATCGTCGTCGTCTTCGTCGTTGTCAGGGAGGCGATGACCGAAGGGGTAGGGGAAACTCTGGGAAGTGGAGGCGGTGACAGCGGGATGGCCGGGGCTCGGGTCACTGCGAGGGTGAAGTAGCGGAGGAGCCGTGAGGTCGTCGCCGGGGTAGCTGGGTGCGGCGGAGTTCATGGTGAAGATGGCGATGGCGGTGATGGTGAGGTACTGGGTTTATATAGTGAGGGCCGTCGGCCGTTACAAGGAGGGGAGGGGTCGGCGGGGAGGCTAACCGAGGGGTCGGGGAGGGGAGCGGGTCTCGGTGGACAGCCGTTGGGCGGTTACGGATGGCGGAGAGACGCGGCAGAGTCGGCGGGGAAACGGTCGGAGAAATCGCACAATCGGGGGTTAGGGATTGCTATAGTAACGGGTAGGGTTGCGGGTTTCGGGTCGTGTTTTAGGATCCGGATCTAATCCAATAAATTATGGGTCGGGTTGTAGCGGGTCGGGTTAGCGGGTTCAGATCCGACCCGACCCGCTAGGGTTTGGGTATTGGTTCAGTTGGGTCGGTCCGGTTTGGGTTGGTTCGGTTCATTAACCCGGATTTATTTTGGGTTTAATAAAAATATTAATTTTTTGGTCTTTAAAAATAGTTCTGGGGTCCAATAAATTCCAGAAAAATTACCCTATGTCTAATATTTTATTTAACACCCAAAAATATTATTTTCATAATATTTTAATATTTAATAAAAATATTTAAAATTATTTAATACCAGAATACCTTGATTTTAATTAGTTAAAAATTCCAGAAAAATTCCAAAAATTTATTTTTAAAATCCTTAAAAATCTGGGGGTTTACAATAAGAGTCCAACAATAGAAATAACTGAGTATAATAACCAGATACTCAGAAGAAATCCTCAGCGATCACCTCGTCCTCGGGTTTTGGTACTGCTTCAAAGACTGCTCCTGTCCCGTACACCTCAGGGTAGATCTCCTCTGCTAAACCTGGGGACATAATCCGGATCCAGGTCCTCAGGGGACATAGCAAGGTACAAGAATAACTCAAGCTAAATAAATGCAGTACAATAATAAATGAATAGGGCAAACTATATAACCAGCTATGTGATATGCAAGTGAGAGTTTTAATCATACTCGGGCTGAGACTACTATAGGCTCTGTATTGGGGAAACCCATAGCAGCATTTTCTCGAAGGGCCAGTAAATGTGCCAAAGCTCTGTGTCAGAGTCTAAGGCACCTCCAGTAATATAATATATATATATATATAATCAGCCTTTAGTATGGTAAAACTCTCCCCACCCAATGTAATCACATGTTTCATATCCATGACACGCAAGATTATATCTAATGCAGCAAGTCATATGATAGCTCTGGATATAAAAAGTTTATGTATTGAATACTGTAACCTATACATAATCACCATGAATGACTCAAGAAGATTCTGTCTTATGAACAGTGTCAGGTGTCCTATGGTATGACGTACTTGATAATGCAAGCACGAGGATATATAGGGTCACAATATCAATCTCTAGGTGACATTACACAACTCCGCGTACGGTGTTGACACCCGAATATTATTCGGATGCTAAGCAATGTCACACGGTCCTAGGTTGAACATTTATATCATATAAATAAATCAAGAGAATAATAGAAAATAAGTGCTGCAAGTTTGGCAAGGTACACTTGCTTGGGATCTGGTTTCCAACTGCTCTCTAGTATCAGCGGGATCTGCATGTACTCTTCCGGTTGCTGAAATAAACTTTACTATCAGGTTCAGAAGACATCAAATAGCTAGAATTGCCTGTCCATAAGTCCAATTTGGACACAGGGGCAAAAAGTGACAGTTTCTGGTTAAAGCGAGGTCCACAAGTGGCCCACTTCGCACCGAAAAATGTGCTAGAGAAATGTTCTCCAAATTCGTCAAACTTAGTGTCTACAAGTCCAGAACGACGATACGAACCCAACGGAATATCCAAAACTGGATTCCGATGAGCCGATCACAAAATTGTCCGTCAAGTGGTGCCGTGGGGCCCACGATACGGGATTTTGTCAACGTTCTCAGAATCGAACCAAACTTGGGTCACAGGACCAGCGTATCGCTACGAGTTCGATGGCATAAGTTTCGTTTTGATACGACGAGCATACACGAAGTTACAATGAGTTTTAGAATAGGGCCGATACGGGATGTTGTCGACGGATACGCGTTGATTCCGGTGTGCACGCACATCCAAATCAACTTTCGTGAAATCTCACACGTCCGTATTAACAGTGCACACCTTTCAGTGAAGTTCACATACGACCAAGATGTCTCGTTTAGCGGGGCACACCCAGTTCCGGGAAAATCAGGGTTTTAAATAACCAATATTTTGATCATTTTCACCCTCGAAAATATTACAAACTACAGCTCAATAAATTGAACTAAAATAGGGTTTAAAAACTTGGTCATATGGTCTAAATTACTGTTCAAACCAATTTTGAAAATATTTAACAGGTTGGTCATAAAATGGTCATGAACTGGAGAGTTTGGGACAATTTCTGAATTTTTAGAAAAGGGAATTATTTTCCTGATTTTGTATCGCGGTTTACGATCGCCACAGGACGCGGTACCCCGAACGAGTTACACGGGGTTCGAGAGGGTCACGCAGGGTACGCACACGATCCGACAGAACAGAAAATGAGGTGGCGAGGAGAGAGAAATGCTCACCGAAAAAAGGTCAGAAATGATTGAAATTACGCGTACGCGAGGGCGCGGCGCGGCGGAGCGCGCTGCTGTGGCGGAGTGGGGGCTGCGGTGGCTGCTGGTGTTGGCGGGGAGTCATCGCCGGCGGAGTCGGGTCGGTCTTGCGGAGGCATTGCCGGAGTACGGTGGAGTGGTGGTGGTGGATGATGGTGGAGGTGTTGGAGGGGGTCGGGTTTTATAGGGGCACGGCGGCCGTTACTAGCGGGGAGACGGGAGGCCGGCCGGTGGAGAGGTGGAGAGGCACGGGAGCGGGGGAGACGGAGCGGTTGGGGGCAGAGGCGTAACCTGCGGTGGTTACAGGAGATGGAGCAGCGGAGGCGAAGCAGCTCGATCGGGTTCTGGTACTGTGCAGAGGGGAATGGGTTCGGGTTTCGGGTCGGGTTCGGCTATGGGTTTGTTTTGGTTTATTTAAAAAACTTAGTTTTTGGGTCTTTTAAAAATAGTTCTGGGGTCTAATAAATCCAGATAAATTGTAGTAAGTCTAAGATTTTATTTTACACCCAAAAATATTATTTTCATAATATTTTAATATTTAATAAAATTATAATAATTATTTTAATTCCAGAAAACATTGATTTTAATTAGTTAAAAATTACAGAAAAATTCCAAAATTCATTTTAAATTTTTTTAAAAAATTTGGGGGTTTACAATCTACCCTCCTTAAGAGGATTGCGTCCTCGCAATCAAAGAATAACGAAACATAACCGGTCAGAAGAGATGACACGGTTTACAAAACAGGTTCGAAGCACGACACAATCAAAGAATCATGATCAAGGAGAATTCGAAAGATGAGGGTTTAAACAAAACACATAGGGAAGGAATAAAGTATTTTCCTAGACAATGAAAGTTAGGTAATTCAAGAGTAAAGAAATCTGAATAGAGCAAGAAAAACTACAGCTTAGGAAAACTATGTTATCAAATATTTAACAAGTTCAAAATACCAGGTTAAGGTTAAGGAAATGAAATAACAGGCACGTGCTAAAGCAATGCTAGGAATAGATAGCTAGGAATAACTTAAATCTTACGCGCATTTGCTACTCCACGAGTCTGCGCATCCTCCATGGTCATCTCAAGAGCTTGTCCGCGTCCTTGCGGTGGATTCTTCTGCTGCTGCTGGACTTGCTGGAAGAGTACTGCCTGGGGTACCAAAGGTGGCCTCGGCTGATACCCTCCTGGAGCTGGTAGAGCTTGTTGGTTAACCATTGGTGCTCGTTGGTGAACCATCGGTGTTTCTCCTCGATGCATCGTGCAATTTTTGGCTAAATATTGACTGGATCCGCAAATCAAGCATAATCCCATTTTGCGTCTGCACTCGCTCTCATAATGGCCTCGCTTACCACAATATTGACATGTCGGCAGGAATAAGGCTCTTGGTGCTGCTCCCTGTGGTAGATTCTTCTGGGGTCGCTTTGCAGCTCTTTCCTGATGTGCTTGGTCTGGTGCTAATGCATGCGGCCGCTTCTGGCTGGACTCTCTCCTAGTGACGGGCTCCATGTGTCGGGCTGCAGCAAGGACTTCCATGTCTAAAGTAGTTGCAACGTAGCTGATTAATTTCTGTACCTCAAAGCCAAGTCCATCAAAGAACTTCGCTTGGCTTTGCTGGGCCTCTTGATGAACCTGCTGTTGGGCTCGCATCATCGCGTAGAACATTTGAAACATCTGATTTCCGTCCATAGGCTGTCCGGGTGAAAAAATAGGCATCGGTGGAGTAAACTGCGGCGGAGGTAGAATGTCGTCTCGCCGGAATCTTGAGGCATGCTGATTCGTTTGACTGCTTTGGTGAGCTGATTGACCTCCACCAACTGGTGTCACTTCATCTTCTTCGTAGGTCGCTACAGCATCTTGTGGTGTTCCTGCAGGAGTCTCGTCGCTTGTGGTGGTTCCATTACTCTGCATTCAAAATAAACTATAAGAGGCACAGAGGAATCAAGGCAGGATGCAAGTCAAGTAATTAATACGAATCCAATATAGAGATCAAGAACGATTCAATCAAGTGGATGAGATCCTATAACTTATCCTATCTTAATCGCAGGCTTGCTCGGTCCCTTAATTTAAAACCGAACAATTTAGTCGTTGACCTGCATGGGCCACCCAAAAAAAACCATGTCACGCCCCAGTCCCAATAATACCGAGGGACTAGACACGTGGCAATGGCCAGAAGCACACACCGATGGGCAAACCCAATTTAATGGACCCATCAGGGTATACTTAAGCTGTAAAACAACAGTAAGGGGCTATGGTACTAATCTCATCCACAGAAATGAATACAATCAATATAAAATATATAGCAATGTCAAGTCTCAATAAAACATAATTCGGGGAACAACTCGATAAAGAGTTTGATACAGCAGTTCAATAAACAGGAAATACAAGTCCAATAATAGAAATAACTGAGTATAATAACCAGATACCCAGGAGAAATCCTCAGCAATCACCTCGTCCTCGGGTTCTGGTACTGCTTCAAAGACTGCTCCTGTCCCGTACACCTCAGGGTAGATCTCCTCTTCTAAACCTGGGGACATAATCCGGATCCAGGTCCTCAGGGGACATAGCAAGGTACAAGAATAACTCAAGCCAAATAAATGCAGTACAATAATAAATGAATAAGGCAAACTATATAACCAACTATGTGATATGCAAGTGAGAGTTTTAATCATACTCGGGCTGAGACTACTATAGGCTCTGTGTCGGGAAAACCCATAGCAGCATTTTCTCGAAGGGCCAGTAAATGTGTCAAAGCTCTGTGTCAGAGTCTAAGGCACCTCCAGTAATGTAATATATATATATATATATATATATATATATATATATATATATATATATATATATATATATATATATATATATATATAATCAGCCTTTAGTATGGTAAAAGTCTCCCCACCCAATATAATCACACGTATCATGTCCATGACACGCATGATCATATCTAATGCAGCAAGTCATATGATAGCTCTGGATATAAAAAGTCTATGTCTTGAATACTGTAACCTATACAGAATCACCATGAATGACTCAGGAAGATTCTGTCTCATGAACAGTGTCAGGTGTCCTATGGTATGACGTACTTGATAATACAAGTACGAAGATATATAGGGTCACGATATCAATCTCTACGTGACGTTACACAACTCCGCGTACGGTATTGACACCCGAATATTATTCGGACGCTAAGAAATGTCACACGGTCCTAGGTTGAATATTTATATCATATAAATAAATCAAGGGAATAATAGAAAACAAGTACTGCAATTTTGGCAAGGTACACTTGCCTGGGATCTGGTTTCCAACTACTGCTCTGGTATCAGCGGGATCTGTAGGTACTCTTCCGGTTGCTGAAATAAATGTTACCATCAGGTTCAGAAGACATCAAATAGCTAGAATTGCCTGTCCATAAGTCCAATTTGGACATAGGGGCAAAAAGTGACAGTTTCTGGTCAAAGCGAGGTCCACAAGTGGCCCACTTCGCACCGAAAAATGTGCTAGAGACAATGTTCTCCAAATTCGTCAAACTTAGTGTCTACAAGTCCAAAACAATGATATGAACCCAGTGGAATGTCCAAAACTAGATTTCGATGAGCCGTTCACAAAATTGCCCGTCAAGTGGAGCCGTGGGGCCCACGATACGGGATTTTGTCAACGTTCTCAGAATCAAACCAAACTTGGGTCACAGGACCAGCGTATCGCTACGAGTCCGATGGCACAAGTTTCGTTTCAATACGACGAGCGTACACGAAGTTACAACGAGTTTCAGAACAGGACCGATACGGAATGTTGTCGACGGATACGCGTTGATTTCGGTGTGCACGCACATCCAAATCAACTTCTGCGATATCCTACACGTCCGTATTAACAGTGCGCACCTTTCGGTGAAGTTCGCACATGACCAAGTTACCTCGTTTAGCAGGGCGCACCCAGTTTCGGGAAAAACAGGGTTTTAAATTACCAATATTTTGGTCATTTTCACCCTCGAAAATATTACAAACTACAGCTCAATAAATTAAACTAAAATAGGGTTTAAAAACTTGATCATATGGTCTAAATTACTGTTCAAACCAATTTTGAAAACATTTAACAGGTTGGTCACAAAACGGTCGTGAACTGGGAAGTTCGGAACAATTTTTGAATTTTTAGAAAAGGGAATTATTTTCCTGATTTTGTATCGCGGTTTGCGATCGCCACAGGACGCGATACCCCGAACGAGTTACACGGGGTTCGAGAGGGTCACGCAGGGTACGCGCATGATCTGACAAAATGGAAAATGAGGCGACGAGGAGAGAGAAATGCTCACCGAAAAAAGGTCGAAAATGATTGAAATTATGCATACCCGAGGGCGCGGTGCGGCGGAGCTCGCTGCTTTGGCGGAGTGGGGGCTACGGTGGCTGCTGGTGTTGGCGGGGAGTCGTCGCCAGCGGAGCCGGGTCGGTCTCGCGGAGGCATCGCCGGAGTACGGTGGAGTGGTAGTGGTGGATGAAGGTGGAGGTGTTGGAGGGGGTCGGGTTTTATAGGGGCACGACGGTCGTTACTGGCGGGGAGACGGGAGGCCGGCCGGTGGGGAGGTGGAGAGGCGCGGGAGCGGGAGAGACAGAGCGGTTGGGGGCGGAGGCGTAACTGGCGGCGGTTACAGGAGATGGAGCGGCGGAGGCGAAGCGGCTCGATCAAGTTCTGGTACTGTGCAGAGGGGAATGGGTTCGGGTTTCGGGTCGGGTTCGGGTATGGGTTTGTTTTGGTTTATTTAAAAACTTAGTTTTTGGGTCTTTTAAAAATAGTTCTGGGGTCCAATAAATCCATAAAATTTACAGTAAGTCTAAGATTTTATTTTACATCCAAAAATATTATTTTCATAATATTTTAATATTTAATAAAATCACAATAATTATTTTAATTCCAGAAAATATTGATTTTAATTAGTTAAAAATTACAGAAAAATTTCAAAATTCATTTTAAAAATTTCTAAAAAATCTGGGGGTTTACAATTGTCCATGATTTAATGTGCGCCGAGGTGTGGCACATCGTGTCACGTGTTAAGTGATTATATTTGGGTTGTGTATTGAGAATGCCTCCAAATTTCTGAATACATGATATTATAAATCTATAATGTTTCCCCAACACGGACATAATAAGTGAGTCACTACCAAAGCGTGGCTAGGATATTGATTGACTGAATATTGCATACACGCTCGGGTGAATCCAAATTTGACTCTCATGGGTTCGTATCTAGCGTGTTCGTACCTTTTATGACATCTTAAGGAAAATTCTCATGTGACCACGCCTTGAGAGTTTGAACACAACATAGGGTTAATTAGATAACTAAAAGTAGTAGTAACATTAGAGGGAACGTATCCCGAGATCATGCCAACGAACCTTCCCACAGAGATTCATTCTAAGTGCGGTGTGGGATGGCCACCATAGATACTGTATATCATCTGACTTAGTAGAGTGCGATATCTGACCTATTATTATTATGCCGAGCCACTGTTTTACTATAGGAACATTGAAACCGTTATTACCGTATTTTTAGCGCAGTGGCCCTACGAGGAACTGGTGCATCTCATGAATACTTGTTTTATTCATCTATTGGTTCGGTTAGCTTATGTTAGTTACTGGCATGATCTGATGATACCTATTATGCATTATTTCTGAGATAACCTCAGACTCCACAATTAGCAAGTCGTACAAGTGATTTGCCGATATAAAGAAAATGGACTTGGTTGTGATTGTATTATTCGGTTAGTAGCCTAGGAAAATGGACTATCATAGTATGATGGTTCAACTCTTGTCCTTGTTTGGTTGTAGGATTGGACCTTTACGCTAGGATATGCCATGGACCTATGTTACGATACTGAACCCATGTATTGTTATATAATTATTTTTTGGATTTTTGTTTCTCCATTTTTGTGTTTCCTTTATGGTACTTCCTATTTGGGGTCTAACCCCACTAGTTTTGCATGTCCAGGTTTTGAGCCAATACCCGAGGATCCAGCGTACCTTCCTCCAACTCATGGCGCGTACCAGGAACATGGTCGTAGGGGATAGTGAGTGAGTTTCTTCTTCCCTGCTCATCATTATGCATTTACTTTTTTTGGGAGTTTAGCCACCGGCACCTGTTAGCCGAATCATCTGGATATTAGTCTCCTTACATGATTGTATTAAATCAGACTGCAGCTGATCACTGTCATATACTTTTGTTACTCTTTCAGCTTCTTATTTTGTACAGCTAGTCTCCAGAATATTTTGAGAAAGCATTTGGGATGCCTAATTGCTTTATCATATATGCTATATGCTTATTGTTTCTTGTTTGAATGATTGAGACATAGAAGTTCTTGACCCTAGGAGACTTGATTTTAGCATGCACCCCCTTGTCTTATACATCCGTGATCGTCGTACGACGTATAACACCTTGTACGGGGTAGCTGGACATGTGCGTCTCTATATTCCGGTACTGGGGCGTGATACCTCGCATGGATGTTACCTTTAGGAATACATGATCTCCCTCCATGAATTCCAAGGGTCATCGATGCAGATCCACATAACTTTTCTAACGGCTTTGAGCAACTCAAAGCCTCTCCTGAATCATGCAAACTTTCTCGACGGCCTGCTCCTGGTCCAAGCACTTGTCGTTCGCCAACTTTGTCCCAACATATCGACGATCGACACTTGTGTCCATAAAGGACTTCGTACGGGACTATCTGAATACTCACTTGATAACTATTGTTATAAGCAAACTCCGCAAGCGACAGATGAGTATCATAATTCATCTTCAAATCTAGCTTGTACAGTCACAATACGTCTTCAAGGATATGATTCACTCTCTCTGTCTATCCATCAGTCTGCGGATGGTACGCCTAGCTGAAATATAACTTAGTGCCCATTACAAACTAAAGGCTATTCCAGAAATGAAATGTCATGACCCACACCCGGAATGAGGGCACGAGTAGTGAGTAACGCACAGCCTATGCTGCAGCGTCGGCGGTATAAAGCTGTCTGTGTCAACTCTACTATCTAAACATCTTATACAATATATATTCATGGTACCTGTCAATCATCTCAACTCCAATCGGAGGAACAATATGGTATCTGATAAATGTAACTATACTCAATCACAATGCAAACTAAGGAAGATAAAGCATGAGATAGAATAATGAAAGAAAGAGTCACAATACATCCACAAGCCTGAAATAATATATACATGCCAATAACCTCAATAAAAGTCTAATACAAGTCTAAACAATAATCTAAGCCTCCTTAGGCTCTGGTACTAAGTCCTCCTGCTCTAAATGAGTATCCCCTAATGGTACGCCATCATACGGCCCGTAGTAGGTAGGACGCTGGTCCACAAGCCAATCATCTAAAAAATATATCTAGTCAGGATTGGAGCAAAGTACATACCTCTGAAAGCAGTTTCAAATACATAATCGAGCATATATAACAGATAATAAAAAAGAATACATGATAACTAAACATCAGAATGAAATAAACTAGAGCGAACATGTAATATACTAGAATGAAGAACAAACAATAGAATAACTGCAATATAATAAAAATAAATAAAACTAGCTAATGTGTCATGGAATGCAAGTTTATTTTGTGATCGGTTTAGGTTGAACGTGAATACAATATGGTAACTCGATTACACGTGTGATATATAATTGATATGTACATGAATACACTTGGACTTGATCACATATCCAACTCGTATTCCTCCATCCCCAACCAAAACCAATAGATCCAATCACGACACGTTACGAACACTAATATGGGCACACTAAACACGAGCAATGTGTGAACATGAAGTACACTGAAATCAATACCCGATACATACGATAAAATACATGTGAAGGAGTACCCGCTAAACACGATAAAGGATAATATCTTCTGACAGGATCCATATAGTACCAGTCCGTGAAACCACTGTGTCGGAATCAAGTATACAGTTCTAGAATATATGATATATACACTGTCATGAAATGAAAACTAACAGAGAAATGTACTCGCCTCGGGTCCTAAGCAAAGGTGTCTCTCGATGCCCAAGCTGGTGTCACACAATCCTATTTAGGAAATATCATGTCAAAATAGGTGTAATGAATGATAAATAAGTTAAAATGCACTAAGGTATACTTTTCTAGGTATGCTTTTCTAGGTCAAGACTAGGTCAAACTAGGTGTTTAACTTGGTTTTAGGTTCTTACCTAGCCTCTGGGTCAATTTCAAGTCTAAACTACTAATTATCAATTGATACTAGGGTATACCTAGATTTCTAGGTTCATACTAGCTAATATAAAGATACTAGGATACCATATATATATACTAGTTATATCTAATATTTAATATATATCTCACTATCTTTGATAACCTACTCAATGCCTTAACTACAACTTGGTATCCCAACTGTACCTTACTACCAATATCAACCTCTATAACTTATATACATAATATATATATATATATATATATATCAAAATTTAACTTATATATACACTAGTTAATAATACTACTACCTTTAGTATCTACAATACCTTATACTCATCTATCTTGAGATACTCTATTACTCAAACTCGAAGTATTATGAGATACCTACACCACACACACTCAACTTACCTTAACTTACATACATACCTTACATAGAAGGCATTTGAGTATCATGACTCAAGGTATCTTTATACCTCATCTTACCTACATCAACAATTATAAATGGCCATACCCATGCTTGTATCTCAGTCATGTATATTACCAACACCATCACCCAACTGTGACCTCTCCTCAAACCAAAATTGAAACCTAAAACCCACATCAACACCAACATCACCTGTTCCCCTTTAATTATGCATACACTCTATGATACTCTCACACTAAAGCACACTTGACACTCTCCTCAATTCTTAATGTACACCCTCTAAATTGTACACATGTATTAACCTTCACTCACCCACGTGCACTTGGACATTACACTTAAACCTGGATACCTCCCCTTGCTGTGAGCTCCCACTGCTGCTGCTCCCACAGTTCTAATACAGCTACTGCTGCTGTTGTTGGTTTCAGCAAATCCCCAACCCGTGTGCAACAGTGCACATCAGTGTACTGCTTGCACTGAACACTTGCAACTGAACTGCTCTCCCCTCATTCCATCTCCCAGATACACACACAGTTAGACCCCCAACTGATACACCTCCAGTTGCCGTGCACTGCCTATTTGCAGTTGCTGATACTGCAATTGCTGCTGCTCTTATGTAAAACTCGACCCCCAACTGATACCAATCTGCAACCCGACTCCCCAGCTGATACCAATATGCAACCCAACTCCCCAGTCCCCTTACTTCCCCATAACTCCTACTGCTACTGCTCTCACTAACCAAGCATAGCAGTAGCAGTAAACTGCAACTTGGTTCGAGTCCTTCCCTTACTCTATGTTGCTGTCACTTGCTACTGTTTCTTCCTTATTTCTGACCTACATACAGGTACTCCAACTGATAACAACCCATCACAACACAGCCACACCAAGATGGGATCATAATGACCTAAATATACGAAATTAAGTATCAAAGAGTGTGTTGGAGTCATAAACATGTATAAATTACTCTAGGTTGAATATTTGGGTCATTTCTAAGTCACTTGGTCTCATACTAGGCCAATTCCCAAGGATATAAGTATACTAAGGTTTTCTAGCCAATATGATGTGTTGTATATATCAAATAATATATATAATTTTTTAACTCATGTGTACACCTGTATTACATAGTACCTTAACTATATCCTATCACTACTTCAACTTACACTTGTACTAAACTTGATACTCTAAAATACCATACTCCTATTCTAACACAAATACCCTCTCTGGTATATGGTACCATATCCATCATTCTTACACTAGTATACATATAACTTAGGAAGCAACATAAAGGATATATGATACCCACATAATCCAAAATGACACCAAGTGTCCTATCTCAAAACTGAAACTGAAATGCAGATAGGCAACACCAACTGCTGTGCTCACCTATAGAGGCAGTACACAGGTAAAACTGAAGAAAAGATACACCACAAGGAAACCTACAAATAGATGCAAGGCTGCTATTGATACTTAGCTAAACCAAGGGCCTGTTTGGCTCAATGGAAGTGAGGTGTAATCCTAACATATGTATACAGCTAATACACAGTCAACCTCAAGCTAAAAACCCCAAACACTCAAAAATCTAATATCTTGACTGCTCACTGAACTGATACCTACTGATACTAACTATAGCCAATTACCTTAATCATTAACTAACTAACTAACTCTAATACCTTGAATCCCAAACCCAAGATACCTACATAAACCACTGAAACGACTGAAACTTACTGTGTCCTGCACTGATACCAGTGATACCTACTGAACTGTGCTCATATTACCTGCTGCAGCACTCTCTTCAATGTGTTCCCTGTGCTGAACTAATATACAGTGAACTCCTCTGCTGTAGGGACTACACAAGTTGTGCACAATGCTGCACAGTGCTGCTCACTCTTCTTCAGTCACTGTCCTTAACTGCCTTTGCACATCAGTGCACGAGTTAGCAGTGAAGCTTCCTGCTGTTGAACTCCTCTCCTACAGAATGCAGTGTTCTGCACTGCCTCGAGGCACTGAAATGCCCGAGTGCAGCTGCAGTAGCTTGCATCTCCTTAGCTGCTGAGTACACTGCCTAACTCACTCACTGACACTCGCACACACACAAGCACACGACTGATACACTGAACCACATGGGGCCCCGATACTGCACAGTAAATCTCAGGAACTCACCTACACATCAGTCAATCCTTAAACTTGGATATCTAACTTAAAACCTCAACTATAACTCTAATGTCAGTGCATCATTACCTTGACACACTAACACCCAAGCCTAAGGCCTATTATTCAAACTGAACTGATACCTCTGTGTTATCCTTCAATGTCAATACTAACACTGATACACAGTCACATTGGAAAAACCTGACTGCACACATCACCAAGACACTCCCCAACTAAATACTCAACTCCCTGCTAGCACTGCTGCACGAATTTGCAGCTGCAGCAACTGCTGAATGCCCATCCCCCTTAATACACACTACTCTCAGTGAGGAACCTAATACCCCAATGCTGATACACTGAACACATCAGTGCCAACATTATGCACCACAGTGATACTCAGGAACCCGACACTGCTCTACTCCAATCACACACTCTACTGAAATCTCAGTAAAACTGATACACTCTGCACTTACCCAAGCACCAACACACCTATTCACCTATGCACTTGAATGCAGTGATACTCGACCCCTACATACATTGGCACACAGTGAAGAACCCGACTACCCAACTATATGACACAGTGTCAGTCCCATGAATTCGATACTCCAATGTCAGTTTTCCCCCAACACCTAAATACATAAATACAATAATACGTATATGTACACACACACACACACACACACACACACACACACACATATATATATATATATATATATATATATATATATATATATATATATATATATATATATATATATATATATATATATATATATATATACTCAAACACCTAAATTAGATCATATAGATATGTATTTCTTCCTATTAAACATTACAACAAACACCTAGTGTGCACAAAACTAGGATTTTCTTGATACACTATGAATCCTTATGCATAAATCCCCAAATTACAATTAAACATATACGTATACAATATAAATATGCATAAATATATATATGTATAATTAGGGCTACGAAATTAGGGAATGAATGCATCATTGGATCACAAAAACCCCCAAATACACCTATGACACATGGAGAATCATCATGCAACCAAAAGAGACTCATGCTCTCCCTTAATAGTCATCCCTAAATCAATGGGTGGGCTCCTAATGGCCAAGCAATTAATTAAAACAAATTAATGAGGGTTTTTCCAAATTTCACCTATTGGTAGATGGATTCCCAATGTAGCTTCCTCTTCTCCAAGTCCCCTTGTGCCCAAGCTTCTAGGTCTCCTTGAATGAGGGAAGAATGAGGGATTTTGGGCTAGAAATTCTAAAATTTGTGGAGGGAAGAATGGTTTTTCTTGGAGGCTATTTTTTTAGGGTTTCTTCATAAAGGATGAGGGCTTTGAGGGAGGCTCCCTCTAGTGCTATATAGGTCGGCCATAGGGTTAGGGTTAGTGTTTCTAATATACAAAGTCTATTTTGCCCTTCATGGCTTGTCATGAAGAACCATTTAATGAGGGGTTTAGTAATTCATGTGAGGGATTAAACTAAATGCTAATTAAATAGGATAGGGGTTTATCTAGTGGATTTTTAGGTCTAGTCCACTAACCAATGTTATCAATGAACACAATAATATATATATATATATATATATATATATATATATATATATATATATATTATGCAATTATTAACACAATAAATAAATATGGTAAATAATAATAAGGCCCCTATTCTAGAAATGTGGTAGTGACACCCATTACTGACTGAAGGATCTCCCAGAAGAGTGATAAGAATCGTCCATCTCGATTAGAGACGTTGGATACGGGCACACCGTGGAGTCAAACGATCTCATCGAGGTAGATCTGCGCCAAACTGTTGCACTCCAAGTAACTTTGATAGGCAGAAAGTGAGCTGACTTGGTGAGTCAATTGATAATAACCCAGACGGCATCATTTCTCCATTGCATCTTTGGAAAACCAACAATAAAATATATCATTATGTGTTCCCATTTCCACTCCGGTATAGCAAGGTACTTCTTCTCTCCGTCCAACTTTTGGTGCTCGACCTTTACTCTTTGATAAGCCATGCATTGCGACACAAACAATGTCATATCCCTTTTCATGTCGTGCCACCAAAATATTATGCGGAGGTTTTGATACATCTTCGTACTTCCTGGATGTGAAGTATAACTCGCATAGTGGGCTTCAGTGAGCATCTCTTTTTTGAGGTTTGCATCGTTAGGAACACACAATCTTTCTTTCATCCGCATCATTCCATCCGTGCTTACCGCAAAGTCGGTCGCCTTTCCTGTTGAGATAAGATTATGCATTTTCTCTAGAAATAGGTCATCCTTCTGAGCGGACTTAACTTTCTCCAATAGGTCATGTTCAAGGCGTAACTGAGCCCACCTGCGCCCCCTTTTTGTATCTAATTCGGAGTGTAATGCCCAAACTTTTGAGATCCCTTTGCAGCCTGACATCGATAGCTAAGCTCCCAACAAACACTCGACTCAGTGTATTAGCTACAACGTTACCCTTGCTCGGTGTATATCTGATCATCAAGTCAAATTCACTAAGGAGTTCAAGCCAACGTCGTTGCCGTAAATTCAGATCCTTTTGAGTATAGAGGTACTTGAGGCTTTTGTGATCCGTGAAGATTTCACACGGTACGCCATAGAGGTAATGCCGCCATAACTTCAACGCGAAGACTACCGCTGCCAATTCCAGATCGTGTGTTGGATAGTTCCTTTCATAAGGCTTTAACTGCCTCAACGCAAAGGCTATCACCTTGTCCCTTTGCATAAGGACACATTTCAAACCCTTTCCTGAAGTGTCGCTATAGATCGTAAAATCATTGGGCCCATCCGGAAGAGTAAGAATCGGTGCTGAGATGAGTCGTTGCTTTAATTTCACAAATAAAGCTTCACAGTCGTTCGACCATGCGAATGTTACTCCTTTTGGAGTGAGATGAGTCAGAGGTGAAGCGATCCTTGAAAAATCTTTTATGAATCTCCTGTAGAAGTCTGCTAGACTAAAGAAGCTTCGAATGTCGCTGGCCGACTCAGGTCTCTTCTACTCCATGATGGCTTTAACTTTCTTTGGGTCGACTGAGATGCCCTCTGCGGAAATGATGTGCTCGAAAAAAGATATATTTTCCAATCAGAACTCGCACTTACTTAGTTTTACGAACAACTTATTGTCTCAAAGAGTTTGAAGCACCATCCGCAGGTGTCCTGCGTGTTCATCCTTATTCTTCGAGTACACTAAGATGTCGTCTATGAATACCACCACAAACTTATCGAGGAATAATCTAAACACATGGTTCATTAAATCTATGAATGCGGCAGAAGCATTCATTTGTCCGAACGGCATGACAGAAAACTTATAGTGGCCATAGCGGGTGCAAAATGCTGACTTTGGCATGTCCTCTAGCTTGATTTTTAATTAGTGGTAGCCAGAGCGAAGGTCTATCTTCAAAAATACTGATGCTCCTAGTAGCTGATCAAAGAGGTCGTCGATCCTGGGCAGGGGATACTTGTTTCGGATAGTGACCTTATTTAGTTCCCGATAGTCTATACAGAGTCGCAACGTCCCATCATTCTTCTTTATGAATAGTACAGGCTCGCCCCAAGGAGACACGCTCGAACGAATATATCCATGGTCATGCAGATCTTGTAGTTGGCACTTTAACTCCTTTAGTTCAGCATGGGCCATTCGGTACGGGGCTTTGGAAATCGCTGGATATTTGGGAAGGTATCGATGGTGAACTCAATTTCTTGGTCGGGTGACATGTCAGATAGTTCGCTCGAAAACACATCAGGGAATTCTGCCACAATAAAAGAAGAATCAACGTTTGCACAATCCAGCTACGTGTCCCAAACTGACGCTAAGTATCCCTCGCACCCAAAGTGTAGCATCCGTCGAGATGACATCGCAGAAATCACCATGCAGGTCCTTAACGCTTCTGTTGCTGGACCACTTGTATAGCAGAATTTGACCTCTCCAGGTAGACGAAAGATGACCCATTTCTCTGCATATTTGATAGTTGTCGAGCAAGCGCCGAGCCAATCCATTCCCAAGATGATATCGTAATCCCGAACATCTAGGACTAACACATCGAGCGAGAGTTTCCTCCCCCCAATACAGACGTGACCGCCCTGACATACTGAACGAACAGGTATCTTCATGCCTGATGGGGTGCTAACATTAAGGTCTAGATATAATGGTATCATTTCTATCTTGTTTTTCATGACAAAATTCGTGGATATAAAGCTATGCGTAGCACCAGAATCAAATAGCACACGAGCAGGTATGTTATTGAAAAGCAATATACCTGACACAACGGTGTCCGATGTTAGGGCCTCTTCCCGCGTTAAAGTGTACACCCAACCTTGAGCTTGATGGCGCTCTTGCTGCGACACAGCTCAGTTGGCTTGAGGTGCTATGGCAGAATTTGGATATTGAGTGTGACGATCAGAGAGGCACGGACAGTCACGAATTCTATGGTTTGAATTACCACAATCGAGGCATAACCTATGCTTCTTACAACATTCGTTGATGATGTGCCCTGGCTTATAACAGAAGAGACATATTTGCCCTGAATTTCCTTTCTGCCGACCGTCGTTATTTGGACGCTTTGGAGCGGTGTTTCCTCCCGTGTTGCTAGGGCGCTTGTGATTGGAAGTATGCACTGTGCCGGCAACAACTGAAGGGTACTGTGGTTCAAGGGAAAGGGCATGATTGAGAACTTCTCGCATAGTCAGATATTGGCGAAAGACTACGTGCGCATGGATGGTAGGTCGCATGCCGCCTTCAAATCCTCTTGTACGACTCACCGCATCAGGTAGGTATGAGCTTACAAATTTGGCGAGCCGATTGAATTCAACGGAGTACTGCTTCACTGTCATATTGCTTTGCCTAAGTTGTATGAACTCGTTATCCTTTTGCTGACGTACGGGAGGGGGTATGAACTCCTCTTCGAACATGCTACGGAAGGTAGCCCACGCGATTGTCTCCTCTTCATCGCCTACTGAGAGATATCTTCGATACACGTTCCACCAATCGTGCGCATTCAAACGGAGCTGCAATTGGGCACACGTAACACACTTCTCCTCAGGTACCTCTAGCAATTTGAAGTGATCCTCAAGCTCTTCCAGCCAATCTAGAGCCACGACCGGATCTTTAGTCCCCCGGAAAGGCGTATTGCAGACCTTCTTGAAGTTGACAAAGTCGAAGGTAGTCACATCCTTCTTCTTTGGAGTTTGAGACATTTTGACTTCAGGCGTAGGTCGCTCCATCGGTACCGTTGTTGTTGTTGTTGCAGAATGGTTGGAGGCCAAGGTCTAAACGATCTATTGTAGGACATCTTTTTGCTTCTATTGGACTACAAATCGGGCTTCTAAATTTCCTTCGAACTTGCTCTGTCGCTCTTTCGCCCGCTTCTCAGCTCATTCATGACGAGCCTCATCCCTCTGTTGGCTTGCTTCAAGCATCTGCATTATTCGCTCAATCGGATCGACAGGGGACATGGCTCGCTAGATTCTAGAACTTCCTGAGGTACCAGAACTACTTTCCTGGGCTTGTACCTCTCCTTGTGCTAGTACTGATGCTTGCACTTGAGTCATTCCTTCAAAAGAAGGTAACTTGCATCAGCCTCATAATGTATTATGGACTCACTATATAGAACTTATATTATTTTGGCCAAACGAGTTCAAGTGTTCGCATAGAGAATAAATCGTTAAAGGAACTTTTCCGACACGAGGATCAAAGGAACTTGAAGCTGTGCTCTAATACCAATATGTCACGTCCCGATTTTCGTAGAATCGATAGTCGTTCTTCAGACGTGATATCGTGCGTGCCTAGGTTACGTAACGCACAAGGCCAAGGTATTTTATATAACGAGCACATATTCAGAGTACACAGATAATTGAACACAATATTGAAACAAGAAAATTTTTCTTTATTGATAATGAACATCTTTTACAAACTCTTGAACGAGTCAGATAATTGCCACACGGGCTTACAAAAGTGGACAAAAAATGAGATAACTGTCTCGTACATTATATTATTTTACTAAAACTTTAAAGCTATAGACACCTTCGGACGAAGCTATCGCCTTTCTATAGAGCTTCATAAGGTATGTGCACGAGCTCCTGGAACTTCAAAATATGCTTCAAGGGCACGAACTGGATGTGCCGGTAGGTGGATTGAATTGGGAAGTCGCTCTAGCTTCTTGCAGGATCTTCTTGGTGCGGGGAACCTGTTGCAACGAGGGTCAGTACATTAAAATATACTGGTGAAGGCGAGCTAACCCAAATATACCAATCGACACGTTGTTTATATGAAGCATGCAAGTTATTATATGGTCTTTATATCTTGCCTTAGTTTATTTTACAAGCAAGCATTAGATATGAAAGTTTACTGAAATAAATATGCCACCGTTCGGTGGCTTTATCTGCCCGTCTGAACCACCTGCACAATACTTACCATGACCTTCTCTACAACGAAGACATAGTTAGCTTACATAGTTTAAATATACGTGGGGATCACTGGCATGATGCCATAGTGGACGAGTTATAGTCATTGACGAGGATGGTATGCAATGAAAGAATATGAAGTGCTACAAGCCATCATGTCTAGCACACGAGACTAACATATTGCTCTGATACCAATATGTCACGTCCCAATTTTCGTAGAATCGATAGTCGTCCCCCGGGTGTGATATCGTATGTGCCTAGGTTGCACAACGCACAAGGCCAAGGTATTTTATATAACGAGCACATATTTAGAGTACGCAGATAATTGAACATAATATTGAAACAAGAAAAGTTCTCTTTATTGATAATGAACATATTTTATAAACTCTTGAACGAATCAGATAATTGCCATATGGGCTTACAAAAGTGGACGCAAAATAAGATAATTGTTCCTTACATTATATCATTTTACTAAAACTTTAAATCTATAGACACCTTCGGGCGAAGCTATCGCCTTTCCACGGAGCTTCATAAAGTATGTGCACGAGTTCCTGGAACTTTAAAACATGCTTCAAGGGCATAAACTGTATGTGCCGGTAGGTGGACTGAATTGGGAAGTCGCTCTAGCTTCTTGAAGAATCTCCTTGGTATGGGAAACCTGTTGCAACGAGGGTCAGTACATCAAAATGCACTAGTAAAGGTGAGATAACCCAGCTATACCAATCGACACGTTGTTCATATGAAGCATGCAATTTTTTATGTGGTCTTTCTATCTTGCCTTAGTTTATTTTACAAGCAAGCATTAGATATGGAAGTTTACTGAAATAAATATGCCACCGTTTGGTGGCTTTACCTGCCCGTCTGAACCACCTGCACAATACTTAGAATGACCTTCCCTGCCACGAAGACATAGTTAGCTTGTATAGTTTAAATATAGGTGGGGATCACTGCATGATGCCATTATGGACGAGTTATAGTCAATGATGAGGATGGTATACAACGAAAGCACACAGTGTGCTACAAGCCATTCCGTCCAGCACACAAGACTAATATGAAGTTTCGTCCGAATTGGATCGGTGCTAGTGCCCCAGCGACCGTCTGCAGGAACTAAGACCTTGTGCACAAGTTGTCCGTGGTCAAACGACATATAATACTAAGTTATCAAACGATGCAGTTCAAGAAAACACGAGCACAAGACAAGTAACATAGCATGATATGTTTTGCATAGTCTCCATGTTTAGTATATTACATAGAAAGATGTGTTCTATACATTGCTCAATAATAAAATAAGTATATATATATTCTAACTAGAATTAAACCTTTTGAAAGAATATTATTAATGAACTAGAATGCATAAGGTAACCGTTCACAAGTTTATTGACAAACAAAAGTAAATCCAAGTCTATTCATTTTTATCTTGACATCTTTTAGTTATTATGGTATCGTTTGATCAAAACGATCAAGAAGACAAGATTTTAGATGTGAAGACTTGGAAGAAGGTTCAACTAATTGAATTATAGCCACTTACAAGTTGGTGGGGAGAGGAAAAGAAAGAGGTGCTTCAAGACTCCGCTCGCGCGACGTCTACTGCACGATAACAGATGATCAATACCTCTTCTACTCTTTCCAAACTCAGAATAAAATTCAATTCAACGAACGAAAACAATAAAATCTATCAAAACTGTTCAAGAAAACGCAAATCCAAAAACCAACTCAAAAGCACGAAAGCAACAAGGCAACATCGAAAACTAGGCAAAAAACCTTGCAGCGGAGAGGTCGGTCTTGACTCTGCCACTAATTCCATCCTTGGGGCACGGTCCACTGAATATAGGAATCGATTTCGTAAGAAGCAAATCCATAACGAGGAAAAGATCTTGATTTAATCTATCCCGATCGAACGATACCGAAAGTATTTCTTAGCCACGCTCCCCTAGAAGGGGGAACGAGGCACCACAATTAATTAGGGAGGCATTACATATCATAATAGGCCCTCAAAACTCGGGGAGTGAGGCACCACAATTAATAAGGGAGGCATTGTATATCATAATAGGCCCTCAAAAAATCTCCTCCCATAGATTTAAATTAGCATTTAATCTCCACAACCCAAACAAACACACACACACACACAAACATATATATATATATATATATATATATATATATATATATATATATATATCCTAGAAAAAACCCTAACCTACCCACCTCCTCCCCATGTGGCCACCCAAAAAAATAGCCTCCAACTCCTTTTTATCATATTCTCCCTCTTATCTTCCCTTCTCCTCTTCCCCTTCAACACCCCGACCCCCTAACCCAACTTTTGGCCGACCCCTTCAGGCCGAACCCGACAACAAGCAGTCGGCCTGTTGCTGTTGTTGTTTACTGCTATAAACAGCAAAAAATACCCCTAAATTTGATATTTCCCTTCTCCTTGAATCCCTCTAATAATCTATCAATTTTTGTGAAGTTTGGAGATCGTTTGGTACTCCGAAAGTCCAAAATTGTGAAGAAGGTCTCTATCATAATCGCGATAATGCATAATCTATCTCTATGAGTTTTTGATATATTTATTGTTCTCTAAGTCATGTGGGATATAAATGTGATATATTAGAAATATAGAGACCCATCTCCATGTCTTGTAGCATCCCAAATCATTTATCCAAACTATACTTTTAATCAGTTACAACTCTAGTTACCCTGTAGAAAATTAGATCCTAAAAGATGACTTGTGAATCGATGTTTTTTTCTAATTTAAATAAAATTCCAGAATTTATTTAGATTAAATATCAGTTTATAATAATTATTTAAAACATTATTAAGAGTTATAAACAATGGTTATATATTAGGGATGGCCCAATGGAAGTTTTGGACATTATAGACTAGTGCATGTCTAGGTTTATGTATACTAAGTTGATATATGATTATGCATGCATGAATATACGTTTATACATATATATATATATATATATGACTATCATGGCATGTCAGAACTTGGCTAGAGACGTGCAATATTGCGAGTTACAATGCCATGCATACGTAGGGACGTTGGCATGAACACCAAGAAACTTGTCGATGTTTGGGTAACGAACCTCAACTAACACCATGTACCTTAGGTATTTGAGTTAGTTAGTTTTTAATTTAAGTATTTTATCCAGGGCATGAGGGATCTGCAACACTTGCAGACTTGGGCACCGGACAGATAAATGAGCAGCATCCATATACAGGCAAGTGTACCTTGCTATGATGTATCACAGTTTCTTATCTTATTTAGTTTATAGTTATTGCTGTTACAATATATTATTGGTATATGTGGTTACCCTAGGACCGTTACATGATACTTAGCGTCCGAACCAGATTCGGGTGCCGACGTCAGTCAGCGGAGTCAAGTATCGCTAGTTTGAGAGTTGATACCACGATCCCATATTATGTGATTGTATTCTTTGTATGTCAGACCGCAGGAAACTTGACACAACCTTCATGTGACAGATTTCGTCTAGACATGTTCTTGGTATTTTGGACTTTGGATAGGATTATAAGACTCGTAGTATTTATAGTCGCATACAATTATACTTAGCTTACTATGACTCGTTGTGATAGATAGAGGTCTTGATCTCGTGTTCTATGACATTATACGTGAGGTTACATAGGAGGAATAGTATATACCGTGCTATGGGCTGATTTTGTACAGTTTGCCTTAGTCTCTATAGCAGATCTTTGTTGTTTGGCACAAATTGCTTTAGGTTCCATGATACGGAGCATTTAGTGTTTGGCACAGTTTGCTTTAGGTTCCAGGACATGGAGCCTTTAGTGGTTGCACAGTTTACGGAAGTGTCTATTGAGTTCTTACGTAATTTTCAACCTGGAGTACGAGTGATGCTCTCATGTGCATATCACATAGATGGTTACAGTAGCTCACCCTTGAGTATTATACTATTATTCTATTTTATTTTGGCACGCTATTTCTTGTACCTTGTTACGTTTCTCTGAGGACCTGATTCTTTGCCAGTTTTGTAGCATAGACGGTCGTGGAGGTTATCCGGAGCTGCTGAGGCGTATCGACTCGTTATGCAGGTATTGGGACTAGGTACTTATATCATTTCTACCTTAGTTATGTTTATTTATTCATTTCTTTACTCATCTGGTGGTATAGCCTAATTTTATAGACTCTGTTTCTTTCTTGAGTCTATTCAAGCTTATGTGTTACTGGGCGGCCAACTTTAGCACATATAGTTCTTTATTAATATTTTGTCCTTGTGGATTGAGATGTAGCTATATATTATTATAAAACTTATATAGTACATCTTATACGTATTCGAGTTGGAGAAGATTCTGGTTGAATGCGTAGCTGGCATGTTACGTATTTCTAGTCCTACGTATTTTGGGAGTAGGGTGTGACATATTTTTGTGGTGACCCATGCAAGTCGAGAGCATATCGTTTCGGTTACGTTATTGTACTAAATGAGCCTGCAGTAAAATAAGAATAATATGATCTCAATCCACAATTGATATTGGAACTTTCTTTGATTTCTAATATTGTCCTTGAACCTCAAAATTGTAGTCATTCATACTTCCTTTGAACTCTTATTCATTGATTCTCATTTTTCCCTATCTCGGAGAGACGAACACTCGTGCACAGTGATTTCCCAGGAGAAGATTCTCGTCAAGACGAAGAAAGCATACCTGATAGAATATTTGTAAGTAGATAGTTACCTGAGTATGGAAGATTATGGTAGATAATTCCTAGGTATTAGAATAGATTAAAGGCATAAGAATTGACATTAGCAGTAGGAACCTAAAATAAGATGGACTATATTAATTGCTTAGATTAGAAGTGTTGAACCTTTTAGATGAATCTGAGTCATTTTATGTGAGGATATAATATTGTGTTTTGATAAGATATTTGATCTACGGTGGGTAGACTTCTCGACTATCAAATTGTTTGGAGGTTAATCAATTGATGAAGATGAGAATTGTTAAATTTTGGTGCTTTGAGGCTTAAACTTCAATGTGATTTGATAAATATGAAAAAAAAGAGAGAAAATATTTTCGATTAGAATTGATGATAAAAAAAATTGAGATTAGAAGCTAGAGATTTATGGAATTCATAATTTTAAGGCGATTATGATGTAATAGATTTAAATTTAAATTCAAAATATTTTGATAAATTTAAATTTTATAAAGTTTAGATTTCGAGGATAAACATTAATTTAAATAAAGAGTTAAAAATTTGATATGATAACATTGACGATTTTGTTAAATCACAAGTTTTTTTAGATTATGATATAATTGGATTTGTGTTTAAATTTTAACGAGATTATGATAACAAATTTAAATTTAGATTTGAAGTATCTTAAAGCATTTAAAATTTTATGGATTTTAAATTTTGAGGGTAAATATCATAAAGATGAAGATTTGATAATTTGATAAGGCAATATTGACAAAAAAATTTAGTCACAAAAATTTGAAGATTTTGATAAGATTTGACTTGGAATCTAAATTTAACGATTTTAGGATATGATGAGGCAGAGTATTGGTGAATCTCAATTTAAAGATTTCGTAAGTATTTTTATATTTTGAGTATTGTGTGAAAAATATATATAGGAATAAGATCGAGAGAATAATTTTAAATTCAAATTCTGAGGATGAGATTTTGAATTAAAATTTATTCACTAGAATATGTAATGGTTGGATTCAAAATAAAAGATTGAATTCAAGTGTGAGATTTTGAGGTTAAATAGAAGATAGATTAGTTGGATTGAAGATGACTAGCAGACCTCGAAAGATTGTGGTTAGTTACAAATAAAGAGAATTGGTTATTGTGTTAATTAAATTTAAAATTTGAAGGAGAATGAGGAGATCATGATAAGACTGAACTTGGACTTTAAATTGGAGGATTTGGGGACATGATAGTTGGTGAATTCAAATTTGATAATTTTGTAAGATTAATTATTATCGTTTTAGTAATTTTAAAAAATGGGCCGAGTAAGTTTGATGGAACAATTTTTGGGACTATGAGGATTCTTCTTAAACATTTTGGATCATCCAGCTTATATGGAGTTGATTCATCTTCCAATGCCCAAAGAGAAGGTGCTTGAAGGCGAACCAACACCGAGCATATGGTGTGCAACAACAAAGAAAATGATTCAGAGTTTATTCTTGGATTTTTGATGACCAAAATCAAAATTAAAGATTCAAATCACCATAAATCAAACAGAAGGAATAAATACCTCACCGATCGAAAGGTTCAATCCGAACTTCCGTAATCCACCAATTGAAAATGGAATCGCCGTCGTCGAGTTTGAAATTGTCGATGATCGGACATGTCGTCGTTCTTCCGAATAATAAAAAAATTTCCTCGAATCAAGGTCAGACTTGATCTAATAGGTTCAATCTCTTAATCTTGTGCTCATTTGAACATATCAAAACAAAAGATCAAAGCAGAAGTATAGAGAATTCGAAAGAGAGACAACAAACTCACCGATCGTTGGTTGTTGCTCGTCGATCCTGCCGCTGCTCGTCTCTAATAGAGGAGCTATCGTCGATCTCTTTGAGATAAACGCTTTGCTCGCCGGAAGATTAGTGGTGAAGAAACTCATCCGCCATGACCGGGGAGCTCAACTTCAGACCGTTATGAGATCGAAAAGATTTTTTTTGAACATGCGAAAAATGGAAATGAGAGATGTTTCTCTCCTGGATGAGTTTTAAAGGGAACAGATGGGCTGGACTGAGCCCATAGGCTGGAAATAGAATTTGTTTGGAATTGAATTTTTTTAGAAATAGATGGAAACTTGGGTCCTATTTATAGGAATGAGGGTAAGATTCTAGATACTAGGTAGTTAGAGGTTTTTGAGGAAGTTACAAGTTAGTTAGAGGGTGGTTAGGGAATTATTGGAAAATATCTAAAAAAATTCTAGGTGATTAATTTCCTATCTCATTTGGGACAAAAAATGAATCGACATCTCGATGTGATACAACCCTTTCCATTTTCCATTTTCCATTGGGAAAGAACAGTTGGAGTTACCTTAGCCCCGGGCCATGCTATTCCATGAGATTGGAAAAATGGTAGCGTAACTACTTATTATAATCATCTGGAAGGCAGGAAGCGCTTAGTGATTGTCCAAAGAAAAGAGGTCCTACACCTAATAAAATGAGATATTTCTTCCGTTGAGTGATCTGTACATCGCACATTTCACGTTTGTTTTAGACTTAGTTACTAAAATGCCACTCCCTCTCCACTAATGGCTAAATAATTATCTAATAAAATCTTTTTAGGAATCATTATTTGTTTTAGTAAATAAATTAGAAATATAAAAAGAAAAATATTTGAGACAAGGAAAAATGTTTTTTTTTAAGGATATTTGGGAACAGGGGTTACAGTATCAACCAGACATAAACTCTAAACTGAGATCTCATACTACCTCATTCAATACTAATGAGCTTATCGATCGATATCACTAAATCAAGCCACCCCTAGGGATACCCAATACACATCAGGGATCTAAGCTACTAAGCATACAAACATACATTATTCACACTCTGTGCTAGCGTCCCTTTTATACAATCGTTATCACATCGGTCGTAACGACCACAAACATAATATCGACTTTCCTGTCATTTGGTAATCAATTAAAATCTAATTGTAACCATTCAACTTAAATAACTTACTCATTTCCATTCCTGACTTGCATCAACAATACTCATAACTTACTACAGTACCTCTAATGATATATTGTTGATCATCTAACATCCAATATCCAAACTATCCTCTATAAAACACTCTTCTTTATAGACCTCTCAAACCATTTGCTCCGCTCTTCAAAGCCATCGCTAGCAACAAAATACTCATATCAGAAATCATAATATATATAGACTTATTGTATAGAATATTTAGTAGAATATTATAAGGGTCAAAAGACTCCAATCACGAAAGAAACTTAGAGTTAAAGAGAATCAATTGAGGGTCCAATAAAGTAAATCCATGCTCTGATACCATTATGTTATGTCCCGGTTCCACATAATAAAAGTCTCCACTGGACGTGATGTCATACAAGCCTAAATTGTACTTATACATTGCTAAAACAAAAATGATTGATATAAATATCTCATAAAATAAAGTCATTACAAGTGAAAATAAGCAGAAAAACTGATAGACACAAGATATATATAAAAAAAAAATCTTTTTATTGATAATTTATGGCAAAATTATAACGACTCTTGGCCAAATAAACAACTTAATTAGAAATAATGGATCATTATAAAATGAATGATGTCATAAGGCTTATAACTCATGAAACTAATACAATTAATATTGTTCCATACATTATGTTCTTTATAAATAAAAGATAATATCTTAAGCCAAACAACTTCAAGTTGCTAAATGAGCTCCAACATCTCAACATGTCTAAGCGACTCTCCACATCTGTAGAGTTGGTAAGTGAACCCCCCATCTCTCCTGATTATCAGCTATCTCTTTCTTAGGTTTCCGGAGGGGTCCTTTTTATGGCAGTCTTTGCCGAACTCTTCTAGATTTGAGGTTCAAATGAAAGATTCTTCTCAATGGAAAGGGGCTTTCTAGCTAGTGCGCGCATCCGGCTGCTGCTTGTTTACTTGGCCCTTCTTCTTTTAATCAGCCAGCTCGACCATGGGGTTAGCACATTAAAGAATGCACAAGTGAGCGGTCTTTAGCCAAATTACCAATCCAACATGGTAATCATATAAGAACAAGTAAAATTATTAATTGCTCTTTCTATTCTTGCCTTATAATCAGTCTTATTTCCCCCAACCAGTCAGCGTTTATTCCCGGGAGAGTCATCTCGGAGAACTACCTGCTTGCTCATGAGTAGGTTTAAGACTTCAATAAACCTGGAGGGGACAAAGCTTGCATTAAGATGGACCTACGTAAAGCATATGATATGGTTAACCTTAAGTTCTTGTGCCACCTGATGAGGGATATTTGTTTCGATAGTTGATGGGTGGATCGCATTGAGGAGTGCATTTCAACCCCTACCTTCTTTATCTCTATAAAAGGCTAGCCACATGTTTTATTCAGAGTAGCAGAGGGTTGCGCCAGGGAGACCCCCTCTCCCCTTATCTCTTTACCATCGTAATAGAGTATTATTCGTGCCTGATGGATAGGGCAGTTCACTCCAGGCGGATTATTCTATTGTTCAACAAGGTGGAGCCTGCTATCTCGTACTTAATTTATGTTGACGATCTACTTGTGTTTATTCGCCCTTCGGGGAGGAGTATGCAGAACATGAACTCAATTTTGGCAAACTTCGGGTGACTATCTGGGTTAAATCTGAATAGAGATAAAAGCTGTGTGTACTTCAGCAGGCTGTGCCATAACAGAGGCAAACTGCAACAACAATTATTGATTGAAGAAGGGAATCTTCCTGTGAATTACCTGGGTCTCCCCCTTACTATTTCCTATGCCAAGGCGTCTGACTGTAGCAACCTTTTGGAGACTATCCAAGCCAGGATTGAGGGGTGGCAAGCCACTATACTTTTATTCGGTGGGCATATAGAACTTGTTCAATCGGTTATCTCTGCCATAGCTAGTTACTGGATGCAGGATATCACTCTCCCAGTCAGTACCATTAGCAAGATTGAACGCCTCTGTGCCAACTTTATCTGGAGAGGCGGGATCCATGGCATCGCCTGGAAGACAAGATGGCGTGGCAATTTCTTAGTAGCGACTCTCTGTGGGCGACCTGGATGAGGAGTAAGTATCTCTCAAAGAGTAACTTTTGGGTGATCCCGATTGATAACAATTATTCTGTCACTTTCAAGAATATCCTTAAGCAAAGGGCTAGACTTAAGAACTGTGTTACGAGGATCATGGATAATGGGGAGAACATCAACTTGTGGAGAGATCCCTGGATTTCTCATAGATCTGCTATTGACAGATTGGGTTGGAGTATGTTCGAGCAACTGGGCTCCAACGAGAAAGTAGTAGTTTTACTCTATGGGGGGGACCTGGAGACCCCAAAACCGAAGGATAGGTATGTTGTTGAAAGATATTATAAGTGGAGTTCCCATTTGTAATAATCTAGAGAGGGATGTCTGGCAACTGGACATTGGGGCCAGCGGCGGGTTCCTTACGAGAGACATGTACAAAGAGTTGAGGAAGAAGCATACTAAGGCTAAATGGACAGATTTTGTATAGCTCAAGGGGGCAGCGTTCAAGATACAGCTGCATCTGTTTAAAGCTGTCAACAGGAGGCTCTTAACGAGCGACTGGCTAAGAAGATTTGGGGTCCAGTTCGAGAGGGCAAGGTCTGTGCTCTACTCTGAGGAGGAGGAAACGGCTGAACTCATGTTCTTTAAATGTAGCATCAGCAGCTTTATTAGGAATGCTCAGAGGGTGGATCTCAGGCTTCCCCTAAACTAGGACATGAACCTAATGGAAGCCATCTATGAGGTATCGGGGCTACGACGGAGAGGTGGCAAGTGGTTTAGGGATGCGAGGCTGAGGCTAATGTGTACGGTTTGGCACATATGGAGGGAAAGGAATCGTCGAATATTTGACGGTACGGACAAAACAACAAGGGGCATACTCTTTAGCACGAAGATTGATGTCCATGCTTAGGGTGGCGGGGATGGCTAACTGTTGGGTGTGGCGCTTGGTAGTTCTGGGTGATGTGTGGGGATGATTTTTTCTGATTTTTTTGTTTTGCTGAGGTAGGTGTAGGGACTCTTATTCATTCAATACTATTTCCTTTTTTCAAAAATAAAATAAAATATATATTCAGGATCTAAAAATGTATGCAATCTTAAACACACGTAATTTGAAATAAATAGTTCAGATTTGATAGATTAATCTGTATTAATTAGCATACATGTCATATTAAATATCCTACTAATTAATACAACCTACTATTAATTAGCATGCATGCATGTCAAATTTAAATGCATAGCAAATTTACATGGTTCATATTTAAATGCATAGCAAAGCATACATGGTTCATATTTAAATGCATAGCAAATTTACATGCATGCATGTCAAATTTGACATGCATGCATATAAATTTGCTATGCATTTAAATATGAACCATTCATTTCAAATGACGTGCGGCTAAGATTATGTATTTTTTTAGATGTCAAATTATATGTGTGTCATCGACATAGTAAATATTATCCAACACAGTCATCCTTCTTGCAAACCATGAAACCATTTATAATATATATACATGTGTCATAAGTGTGCCCTACATCATTTTTTTGCTTTAATAAAATATAAATGTGTCATAAATTTGTCCTTATAATCAAGTTGATAGGCCTACAAACAGATATCATTAGCATACAACCTAACTATATGTGGGTCACTAGTGAACACACACTATTTAAGACTATTTTGGGTTAGATGGCTCATTTTCAGCATATATAGCTATCCCACCTAAAAGTTTTTGAATTACCTTGTATTATGGTGCACCCTTCTAGTCTGGATAATTAGCTTGACTAAATATCCCATAATACCTTATGCTAGTATATCAGCACAACTATCCAATATTCCTTCTAGGTCAAATTAGTCTCGATACCTTGACAATCGTTTGAGGAATTAAAACCTTGTACACAAGTTGTCCAATACGTGAAAAGTTAAACTATAAAACATATAAACTGAAATAAAGTCCACACTCGCGATATGCATACTTCCATTCGATGTTCCGATTTATGACCCATTGGTCCCAAATATTCCGTAGTACCATACCACATCCATGTTGCTTTTTCTTTTCAAGGATTTCTACCATGGTGACTCAAGGGTCTTAAACCTTTTCCAGATTTCTATCTTTGAACTATAGTAGAATAATCTACAGGATAATATAACAACAATATTATATTTCATATTTTTATAATAAACGATTTAATATTCCATGTTATATAACAAGTTAACAATAATAATATTGCTCTCATTTTTCTTGGTTCTTTTTACTTAGCATTAACAAACTCATGCCATATGAAAACAAAGACTGTTAACATCTTTTATTAAGTATGAAAGTAAAGGAGAGAAGGAATAAAACCACCCACTATCTAACGAACTATCTTTGTCCTGATCACAAAGACTTTAAATAATTCCTTTACATGAGTCCAAGTCCAACCAGGCTCTTCGAGTCAACAAACCAGCACAATGCACCAAGTGGATCAAGACATTATAACATGAGAGAGTAGAAAAATGCCAGAACTACCCACTAATTTAGATAAATGATGATATAAAGAGAAACACTTCCCACAATTAGGTCTCAATTATGCATCCTCCTACAATGGTACCAATATCAGATCAATATGCCTCCTCTATCTTTTCTTTATCTTATAATTCTCAAGAATGAGTAGAGAAATTGATGAAAGTGAACAATGAAAACAATTATCGAAAACTAACACAAAAGTACATTCATCAAAACCAAGCAGTAAAAATGTCCAACTAAAACTACAATGGAAAGTTATAGGAAGAAACTCTTATATAGATCTCGTTCATCAAGACACAATCTACTGTATTTTGGACTCATTATATTAGAAATAAATCTATGAATTGGAAATGTTCTCATATCACATACTCAAGTGACTGTGAACTAATGAGAACTTTGTGCAGACATTGGGTTAGTAGGCAGGCAGTGTGCTGTTGAGTGTGGAGCTCGGGTGCAATAGGAATAATGGGGCAACAACAGCAGCACCCAAGCACAACAACAGATATTATCAGCTGTTGTTGTTGTTGTTGTTGCTTGATTGGTATTGTTGTTGCAGTTGGCATTGGTGTTAGCTAGTTTGGTTTAAGAATGGTTAGGTTTATGAGTGAGGTGGGTTAAATGTTGATTCAAGGGAAACAAGTGTTGGGGAGTGAAGTAAAGAGTTATAGCAATGATAGAACATGATTATCTTAAGTATCAGTGAGATACCTAGTGTTAGAGTTATACATTGAATATAGAAAATGAGTATGCAACTGCTGTGGAATACAATAATTTAGAAGTGGTGTGGGGGGTCTTAGATGTGTGTTATGAGTGAGTATATACATATATCTTAGTGTCTAATTACTTAGTTATAGGTATATGTATACACATGTTAGAAGTTGGGTATTGAAGGTATAGTTAAGGGATGGTGTGCAGGCAAAGGGAAATAACTGAGATGGGTGCTTATACACCTCTGTACACTAGAGGAAGTGTGAGGACTTCAGTCCAATTACTGGGTGATTCAGATCAGTGAAGAGAGAGGGGAAACTAGTGTCCCAGTGTGTCAGTAGAGGTGTCTCAGTGTATCAGTAAGGCTGATACTTGATGGCATGTTGGAGGATAGATAACCTTGGTGTATTGGTGATATTCAAGGGTGCTAGTATATGAGTATTTGATATCAAGAGGGCAGTTACTTGTGTATTGGACTTAGTAGAGGTAACACCAATATAGGATGCATTAGTTAGGATAATTAGATACTAAGTCATGTTAAGGTTAGAGTTAAATGTCATAGTATTAGAGTATTAGAATACTAAGGTATTAGTTACAAGTGTGGGTAATTAGTTTAGATACTAAGGTATTTACTTATAGCCATAATGTAGGTAAATTGTATACACTAAGGTAATAGTGATTATGACTGTGTGACCAAGTATAATAGATAAGTTATATATGTATAAGTTAGATATAAGTTATTTAGTAATAATAGCTAGTTAGCTAATACCTACAAGCTATGGGCCTAGATTCCTTACCCAGACCTAGTATCTTCAAGTTATGAACCTAGAAAACTAGATATGACCTAGTTTGGCCTAGTTTGACTAGTACAACCTAGAAATGGCCTAGATATCATATTTTAGCATGTTTATCATTCCAATACACCAAATGTCATAATATTTACTATATAGTTCTGTATGACACCAGCTCGGATATCGAGTTATACCATTTGCTCAGGACCACAAGCGAGTATATCTCTCTGTTAGTTTTTATTTCATGATAATGTATATATCACATGTTCTAGAACTGTATACTTGATTCTGACACTTTATTATACGGACTGGTACTATATGGATCCTGTCAGGAGATGTTATCCCTTATCGTGTACTACGGATACTCCTTCCATATGTACTTTATCGTGTGCATCGGGTATTCCTTGTGCTCGTGTTCATTCGTGTTCTTCAAGTACTTATATTATTTGTGTACGTAACGTATCGTGGCCGGATCCATGAGTATTGGTTGGGGCGGGGGAGTAGGAGTTGGTTATGTGATCAAGCCTATAGTGTATTCGTGTTCATATCGATTATACACCTCACGTATAATCGAGTTATCTTAGTATATTCATTTTCAACCTAAACCGATCACATAACAAACTTGTACTCTAAGGCACTTAGTTAGTATTCTTTTTTTTTTCCTACTTGTAGTTTATTCCATATTGTATGTATTTATCTTCCAGTATATATTACCATCTTATCTCATTTATATTTCTATTTTCTCATTAATTGTATATCTTGTATTCTTTTCTATTACTTGTCATATATTCTTTATATTGTATTTGGAACTGCTTTCAGAGTTTTGTACTTCGCTCTAATCCTGACGGGATTTTTTTTTAGATAATTGGTTAGAGGAGATGTGTCCTACCTATTATAGGCCACATGATGGTGAGCCAGTTGAGATAGCACCCTTAGAGCACGAGGATCTAGTGCCAGGTATTGAGGAGACTTAGTTACTTCATTATGACATTGTATATGTCTCAGTTTAGACATTTGTCATGCATATATTATTTGAGACTATTGTGTTGTCCTTAGACCTTTAGACTTGGACTTGGGATTGTATTTTGACTGTGATTTCTATTTTTTCTATTCCATATCATGCCATATCTTCCTCTAGTTTTATATTGTGATTGATTACTGATTATCACATTGTTATATGGTCTTCTATTTAGAGTTGAGATATCTTGACAGGTACATTATATATTGTGTGAGATATTTAGATAGTATTGTTGACCTAGACAGCGTTCTACTGTCGATGCTGCAGCGTAGGCTGGACGTACCTACGTACTCGTGTCCTTACACCGGGTGTGGGTCATAAAACGTTTTTATGGTGGCCCATACAGGTAATGTAATTATGACTAAGGTAATCCTAGATATTGGGTAATACTAGTATAAAGTAAGTTATATATAAGTACTTAATGTTAATAACTAGTATATATGTTACATATATTACCTAGTATTATTAGCTAGTTTAGTAGTATCTTCAAGGTTGAACCTAGTTAACACCTAGATTGACCAAGTTTAACTAGTATGACCTAGGAATGGCCTAAAAAATATATTTTAGCATATTTATCACTTTATTACACCCAATTGATATGATATTCATATATAGGGTTGTGTGACACCAGCTCGGACACCGAGTCATACCATTTGCTCAGGACCAGAGGCGAGTACATCTCTTTGTTAGTTTTTATTACATGATAGTGTATATATTATTTCTTCTAGAACTGTGATACTTGATTCTAACACATTGTTACACGGACTGGTACTATATGGATCATGGCAGAAGATGTTATTCCCTTTATCGTGTGCAATGGGTACTCCTTACACATGTATTCTATCGTGTGCATCGGGTATTCTTGTGCTCGTGTTTATTCATATGCTTCATGCTCACACTATATCATGTGATCAATGTGCTTATATTATAATCATATGTGTAACGTGTCACGCCCCGATCCTGAAGGGCCGATCGTCCTAGCTTGGCCCTTGCGGAACCGATCATCCTCGCTTGGGCATGATGCCGTGCAAGCCTAAGTTACGCTTGCACAAGGCATAGTACCTGAACAAAACATAAGTTAAACAATATATATATATATATATATATATATATATATATATATATATATATAAGCACATAATTTAAAATACAGAGAACCAAAGTTGAACACATTTGATAGGAACACAAAATACTTTCTTTATTTAATACTTAAAAATTGGATTACAAAGTACTAGCTTGGCTGATTACAAAATATGCCATAGATGGCTACAACACTTGAAACCTAAAAACTAGCCACAACGCTCATACATCATATCCTTTTAGTAGGACCAAAATAAAACACCTAACAAAAGAGTTTGCCACCAGAGAGAAAAGTTATGGAAGCAGCACGAGCACGATTCCGCTTGAAGAGATGCGCTCCTAAAGCTTCAAAATATTTGCCAAACTCTCACTACCTGAACCTGGAGATTGCCCACAAACGTGGTCAGTACTACAACATGTACTGGTGAGCGACCGTGGCCAAACTCACCTAGAAATCTATACTAAGTATGCAAGTGAAGCTAGCATTATTAGGTGATCTTTCTAATTATCTAGGATCTTTTTAACAATTTGCAAAGAAACTTAAACAAAAGAGTAGACCTACCCACGGCCAATCGGTTATCCTGCACCAGACATACAAGTTAGAAATAATTTGCATATATGTATGGTATTTATGACTCTTTGGCATCAAGAAATTAGGTATGCAAGAAGGTAGACCTAACATGCGATCTAACTACATGATGGTCCATGGAAACCCATGATTAGCAGTTGGGATGTTCAAGCCCATCTCACTAATAGACTAACACCCTTCCTTGATCACGAGGTCTTCTAGCCTCATGGTGTCCTGTCCTCTCCTAGGCCGAATGATTTACAGTGTCCCATGAACCGATCGAGAGGTTACGTCCTTGTGCACAAGTTTGTCCAGACCGATGCATGAATGCACTTCTATCAAATCAAAAATACTATTATGCAATAGTAGAACAACGAGCATACAATACATCCTTTCTTCTTATTAGATGTACGGAACACGTAACCATCTATCATTCTTTTATTGGTACAACATGTGATCAAGGGACGTTATATTCATTTGAACAAGCAATGCAAAAGTTCTATGTATCAAGCATACAATTACCTCCTTTTTAACTTATCTTGTTTATGTGAATACATTAAGCATAGAGATAGCCATCATAAGTGAACTAGAGATTTGTTTTTATTAAGGCGTGCAGACTAAAGGATTCATCGAAGGGCCAAAGCCACCCACCGATTGAATCAACGAGAGGGTGGAGAAGCCTTACGCAACGATCACTCCTTGGTTATGTGTCCTGAATTTGCAAAAATACTTGGTTAGCATCCTTCGATCTCTTTCTCTTATGATTCAAAATAAATGCGTAAGCGATGGAAGCGAATCATGAAAACCAAATCATTGAAAGCATGACAAAACACAAAGCAACACAAAACCAAGCAGCAAAACATCCAATGAAAACTCTTGGACTCATTTCAATAGAAGTTGTTCCATCAGTTGGAAGGGTTCATTGTATTTCGTCCGTGGTTGATTAGGCGATAAGGTTTTCTCGAGACTCGATTCCCAACTTAGTCAAAGTTGTAAGTGTTCCATTAGTGAATCGCTGGAGGCGGAGAATTACATAATGTATCGTGATTAGATCCATGAGTATTGGTTGGGGCGGAGGAGTAGAAGTTTATTATGTGATCAAATTCCTTAGCGTAATCATGTGTATGTCGATTATACACATCATGTATAATCGAGTTACCGTAGAATAATCATGTGCAACCCAAGTCGATCACATAACTAACTTGTGCTCTAAATCACATAGACGATATTCTAGTTTCTCTTACTTACAGTTCATTCAATATTGCCTATATTTACCTTTCTAATCACTATTATATTTATTGCTTGTTTCAGTTGTATTTTTATTTCTTAGTTACTTGTATATCTTGTATTCTTTTATATTACTTGTCATATATTCTCTATAATGTATTTGGAACTGCTTTCAGATTTTTGTATTTTGCTCTAATCCTGACTGGATATATTTTTCAAATGATTGGTTAGAGGAGATGTGTCCCACCTATTATGGGCCACAAGATGGCGATCCGTCTGAGGTTGCTCCCTTATAGCATGAGGATCTAGTGCCAGCTACTGAGGAGACTTAGTTATTTCCATTATTATATTGTATATATCTCAGTTAGACATTTTGGCATGTATATTATTTGAGACTTTGTTTTGTGGCTAGACTATTGGACTTAGTTGTGGATTGTATTGTGACTTGTGACTCTCTTCTTCTATTCCATATCGTGCCATTATCTTCCTGTAGTTTTATATTGTGATTGAGTATTGATTATCATATTCATATTGTCCTCCATTTAGAGTTGAGATATCATGGTAGGAACATTATATATACTATGTGAGATGTTTAGATAATATTTTCGACCTAGACAGCATTCTCCGTCGATGTTGCGACGTAGGCTGGACATACCCACGTAATCGTGCTCTTACACCGGGTGCGGGTCATGACACATTTTTAGGAGATAAGGAATAAAACCACCCACTATCTAACGAACTATCTTCGTCCTGATCACAAAGACTTTAAATAATTCCTTTGCACGAGTCCAAGTCCAACCAGGCTCTTCGAGTCAACAAACCAGCACAATGCACCGAGTGGAGCAGGGCATTATAACATGAGAGAGTAGAAAAGAAATGCCAGAACTACCCACTAATTTAGATAAATGATGATATAAGGAGAAAAACTTCCCACAATTAGGTCTCAGTTATGCATCCTCCTACAATGGTACCAATATCAGATCAATATGCCTCCTCTATTTTTTTATCTTAGAATTCTCAAGAATGAGTAGAGAAATTAATGAAAGTGAACAATGAAAACAATTATCGAAAACTAACATGAAAGTACATTCATCAAAACCAAGCAGTAAAAATGTCCAAATAAAACTACAATGGAAAGGTATAGGAAGAAACTCTTATATAGAGCTCGTTCATCAAGACACAATCTACTGTATTTTGGACTCATTATATTAGAAATCAATCTATTGATTGGAAAGGTTCTCATATGCATTCGTCCCGATCGATCAAATGCTGAAAGATTTCCTTAATACCCAATTATGAATCTGTCAGACTAGCCACAAGCCACACGTAGTGGACCTCTAAGAGCAGGGCACCACTATACTAGCGTTGTCAAGGAGAACTCATACATATACTCGATGATGCGACCATGATGGGTGGAGGCAGCCGATTCTGGGTTGAAGAGCCTAGTTCACGGCAAACGAGCATGACGTCTGCGATACTCTGAGTCGGTCACGATAATTTGAGAGAAAGTCCAAGGTTTGCAGTTGTCGAAGAGTGCGGAGGGGCTTCCGGCTCTCAACACAAAAAATATTGAACTCGGCTAGAAATATGGTATTGCCAGGTTACGTCGCAATAGTGGCTATGCATGGTCACGACTATGGTGAAACCTGTCGGTGGTGGTGGAGGTCTTTTGGGGAGGAGTCTCTTGCAGCTTGGTCGGGCTCAACGCATTTGCACTGATGGGTCAATCGATATGCTTGGCAAAGGGGGGGAGGGGTCTCATGACGACGAGGAAAGGTGGCAATGATTAAATTGGTCTCACGTAATGTTTATCAAATATAGGAATAACTAAATAAACTTATAACTTAATTATTTAATTTAATAGTTAAATATTTTTTGTTTAATATTATATATTTTCTTTACCTCTATTTTCTATTAATTTATTTATTTACTTAATAATTAGAGATTTTATTCATCTAGTTATTGTTTAATTGCCTTGTTCTATTATTATTATTATTATTATTATTATTATTATTATTATTATTATTATTATTATTATTGTTGTTGTTGTTTTTGTTGTTTTTATTATTATTATTATTATTATTATTCCTAGCTATTGTTTATAAGCAATTGCAAAAGTAGAGGACATAGCACAACTTGAGGCAAATGTAGTGTCGATCGATGCATTTTTCAAAATAAACTGAATTTGATGAAAGTTAGGATTGGAAATTAAGAAAGGAAAGAAAATATGAAATTTGGCCCATGGGTTTACATAGATGGATCTCATTTGATCTATATAGATTTGAGATTGAGATCAAGGTTCATTATTCTATTCTTCCTGCTGATAGTATGAAATGCATAGAGTTCCTTCATATGATTTCAATCTTTCTATTTCATAGTTCTTGTTATACTCTAGATTATTGGTAGTCCTTTGGATGTGAGTGATATTATGATATGGGTTAGTGACTTAGAGACATAGACATCGTAATATCTTTGATATAGCATCATAGGCTAGACCTACTCACGTACTCGTACCCCAAAAATGGGACCGAGTCATTACAGTTCGACACATACTGAGTTTACACGTCAACCTGGTATAGTCCTATAGGGTGGATGATGATGGTTCTTATAGTATATTCGAGGATAGGGACTGGATACCTATAAAAGGTTCACAATTAGTCGCTCAAGGGATTATATGATATGACACGTACAAGCTCAAGTTGTTGAGGTGTACGACGAGTGTCAAGCATCGAATGAGGACTCAAAAATTATTCGACAAGTGTTATTTATCAACATGTGCTTACCGGGAAAGGCCTTCAAAAAAACTTGGGGATTCAGTTCGTTGGAGAGAAATGATAAATGGGGGTGTGTAAGATTATTTGGATTAGATTGTTGGTTCCATAATAGTTGGTCGAACTCTATGTAGAAGTTTCTCTACAAATCCGAGATTGGCATTGGGAAGGGTGTCAAAACTTATTGGAGCAACATCAATTTCAAAAGTTTAAAGTGGGGAAGGAGATCATGGGGTAAAGCTAACTCAAGTAACGATAGATACATCTAGCATATTCCATATATGAGGATTGTGGGCCTTCAACAACATGCATTGCATATGGACTTACTCTGCTCAAGGATGTAGATATACGGGGGAGCTTTTAAATCGAACATAATAGTAGCAGGTTCGAGAGCTTGTACCTCTAGATAACTACATCATTAACTGGCACAACCAGCTGGTGAGAAATCTATTCAAAATAGGAGAATATTCTTTTGGAAGACGGAAGACGAAAGGAGGAAGTCAAAAGGATGCATTGGTGGTTAGAAACTTCGGTCTTGGGAGAGTAATTAATCTCAGGAAAATCTTACTCTAGAGATTCTACATATGACATTGAAGCAACTTGGGGGATACAGGTCTGATGACGATAAGGAGCAGGAACTCTGTTGCGGGTCGAACATGCATGGAGTCCGCCATGGGAGCCAACACTCTCTTGTTAAATAGGGGGTGTGTAGTAAATATGGTCCAATCGAGGGTGGAGAAGAAATTTTGGATGAGTGAGGGCAACCTTGGCCGAAGCACCACTAGATGTCCATCAAAGTCGGATGATCACATTGGTTGGGTAGTGGACATGGTATCCAGATCTGTACATGATTTTTTTTTCCAAAACTCTGAGTCCAGACAGTCGAAATTCTAATTTTGTGTGGGATACTGATTTGAGAGCCAAATTTATTTTGATTGGATGGTCCATATTTTTTTAGGACTAATTTAGAGGTTAAGTCAAGGCTCCTAATTGATGATTAGTCCATATAAAGAGGAGGCCAAGAAGATTCTCAAGTATGCTCTTCTAGGGTTTAAGGAGACATCCATCACCTCTACAAGATCCATGCTTGTAGGTTTTTGCACTTCAAGAGAGGTGGGTTCTGATTAGAGAATTGTTTGTCCATCAGGTCGAGATCATCACTATCGAACATGTACTTAGGGTTATGACTTTTTACGATCTCTATTTTTCATGTATACATCTTTGTATCTCCTTTAGGGTCGACTCTTGGTAAAAAAAGCTGACATATACTTTTGCACTCAATCTTTGATAAATAGAAGATTAGGATTTGTTTCGATGGTCATAGCCACAATATATTAATTGTTTTTTGATATGTGCTTGGATCTTTGATAGATGTTCATGATTCGTTATTTATTTTGGTTGAGTTCTAATGATCGATGTTTGTTGATATTTGATGCACACATTTATGAATCCCAACAAAAAACATATTTTTATTCAGGAGAACTTTTATATACATGCTCATATATTACTGGTTTGGTGGAAATTTGATAACTTTCATAAGAATTTTTAGGAACACTTTTACTTTTATGGCCTATTTGGTTTGCGACATTGAACACGAGAGTAGAGGATTTTGTATATTTGGATCCTGTTACGGTGTGTTTGGTTCACGAAAGTGAATGCGAAAGTGGAGGATTTTGCGAATTTGGGTCATTCTGTGCACACTTCCTCTATTTGGATAAGGAGAAAGTGCCGACTTGATTCATGCATATGTACTTCCTATTAGGTAAAAATATTGCTCCTTTTTACCCATTCTAATATCCGAGTTTTTAACTCGGATGTAAGCGTGGAAGTGAGCGGGGTTAGGAGATGGATCTGGAGGTGCGTAGCAGAGATGGGTGGCAGCGTCGATCGTGCGGTGGCATCGAGCATCCTCCAGCCTCCGCATCCTCCGACATCTGGTCTCCGGCCTCTTCTTCTTCTTCTTGTTGCTGAGAAGGAGAGAGAGAATGATAATGATAGGGGTGGTGTTATTATATGCTGATGTTTCTTGGGTGCTTGGGAAATACGAAAATATGGGAGAGAGAAAAAAAAGAGATCAAGGAAAATGAAAAAAATAACAATAATAACATCCAAACAAATAATGAAGGTGAGAGAGAATTATTATTATTATTATTATTATTATTATTATTATTATTATTATTATTATCTAATTATATTTTTAAATAATTAAAAATAAATTTTTTTACTTCCATAATTTACTTCTTTAAAACATCCAAATAATAGATTTATGCATTATGATAGGAAACATCTTTAGATTTGTTGTTATTTTTTAGTTAATTTGGGTTATTTTAGATAGAGATTAATTTTATTACTTATGATTTAAGTTTAGGGATAAACCTTTAGAGAATGACGTTATCTTCTTTTTATTTCTTGAGAGCCTATAAATAATTTTTAAGTTCATAAATTATGAATCAAAATTGAAAAACGAGAAATCAATTTTTGAGTTTTTATAGTGCGATGCCAAAACCCTAAAGTGGATCTCTCTATCTTATTTTCTTTTTTGCCTCCGATATTGACATCACCAGCACACCATTCTAAAATTGGATATTTGTAATTATTATTTTTGTATTTTAATTATTATTTTTGTAATAAATTTATAGTAGTTAATTGTTCACATTTTATTTAAATCGTTCGCGTCCAATTTTTCATAAATTTTTAATCATATAATTTATATTTCCTTCTGATTTTCGTCCCACGTCAAATTAGTATCAGAGCTAAACCCTGCTTTAGAAATATTTTTATACGTATGTACCCATACTAAAATGTCCAAGATTACTTCCAACAAATTTATGTGATAATCGATGTTGCATATGATAAGATGCATGCCGAAAAAAGTTACTCGATGAATTTTTCAATCATAATAAGGCAAAAACTATTGCTAACGTTGATCCAATTTTCTTACAAAATTCATCAGTAGAACTTACTGAGTATGTTGTATATGAGTCACCAGTTAAAACCAAGTTCGATTATAGGTCTAGGTTAAATCATTAATAAATTTTGACATTTATATATCATCCTTAGAAGAACTAAATAGCTCATTTGATGAATCAATAAATTTAAAGATATATTATATCTTCTAAATATTTTGAACGTGTTACAATAATCAAACTCGTGAACAATTTATATTATATGTTTGTTACAAATAATTATAATACTTTGCAGAAAATTAATTGATTATAGTGACAATCATTTTGCTTATTTGGAAGCATCGAGATAACCACAAGTTATTGAGATTTTTGATGTTAGGTCCATGTTAGTAATTCTGCTTCTTCCACTTCCAAAATCGTCGGTACCGTCGTAAAGTTTCGTTTTCTTATCAAAAGCCTCAATGCTGACTACTTTGTCGAAGCAGAGGCCTCCGCTATGACCGATTTAGAGGACATCACCATGACAATAAACTCAGATTCCGCACTTACATATTGATTCGTTAGAGAGTAATTTTTTCGAAGCCGAGGAGAATGATGGAAAACAAATTTAGAATTATTGTTTTCTTTTCGTTAATTTTGGTTAATTTAGATCGATGTTTATTTATCTGTTTTATTAGTTATGATTCAAGTTATCATATGAATAAACATTTAGAGATTGGCTTTATCTTTTTTATTTCTTGAGAGACCCTATATATTTTGTAAGTTCATAAATTATGAATCAAAGAATTGAAGAATGAGAAATCTATTTTTGAGTTTCTATGATGCGATGTCAAAATTCTAAAATGGACATCTCTATCATATTTTTTTCTCCGCCTCTGACGTTGACATTACCAACATGCCATTCTAAAATTTGGTATTTCTAATTTATATCATTTTTTTAACAAATTTATAGTAATTAATTATTCGCATTTTATTTAAATCTAGTGTGTCCATTTTTTTATAAAATTTTAATTCTTCTTAAAAATTATATTTTATTCGGGTCTTCATCCTACACCACATTGCTACTTCAAATCTCGACTTCTTAAAATTATTCAAACAGAAAAAAATAAGAAATATATGCGTACACAATGCCTATGTTTAATTCTGATTTCACATTTTGCAGTTCCATCCATTTTAGCGAACCAAATAGCCTTTAGTACGTTTATTTGTTGACAAGACAATCTCTATATATATGCATGATTTGATTGCAGCACAATTCTCTCAAATTTAGGATCGGGTCCAAACAAAAGACAAGTACGCTTGAACGACTTCCTAAATGACAAGTAACAACTACACTTGGTTATTGTCTCTTGCATACAAAAGAGAACCAACTAGAATAAATACAGAGATACATATTGAGGGTGATCACAGGTTATGAAGTGATCATAACTTTTGCCGAAAGTAAGCGTCTCATTTTTAAAATAATATTTTCAGATTCTAATTAAGTAGATTACTTAACATTAGTCTCCAATAAAAGGGAATCTGAGCTTTCACTCAATAGAACAGTCTAGCTTCAGGGAGTCGTAAGTTGGTCATTGATATATTGAACAACATTCTCAAGAGATTTCCATGAATGGTAAGTGTTTAATAAGGTAGGCATATCATATCATTATCATTTATCCCCTCTAAGAATGGATATTAACATAGAATCATGTGCCACTAAGAAATCCAAGTAAATCAAAATCAAGTAGCTATATATATTGCCATCTAATTAAGGAAATGTTTCTTGAGTGTGACTTCCACACACATAGTTTCGTTTGGTTCGTGGAAAGAAAAAGAAAAAAAAGAAAATTAATTCTTTACTTCTTTTTTTTTGAAAAATTATAATTTTTATCGATTTTAAATTGGAAGAAAAAGTAAATACTTAAGGCGGAAAAGTGAATCCTCCGGAGGGAACCATTTTTTTCCTATTTTTTTTCAATTGAGAATCACTTTTCTTTTTTGTTCAATTTTTTTGGCATTCAAACATAGAAAAGAAATGACTTTCCTTTCATAACCCCGTGATTTCGCGAACCAAAAGAGGCCATAGCGTAAGAAGACCAGTCAAGTGATGACAAGCAAGATAAATTATTACATCACGGATCTATTCAAATATCTATTGAATATGAAAGTATCTTTCGGTATCATAATTTATCTTAATGGTAAATTTTTTAGCGGTTTTAATATTTTTTTTCCTGTGTTGCTCTCCTACAAATCAAGGATAATCATGAGTTACGATTTATAATTTTTCTTTCTTCACAAAAGGCTAAATACTACTAAAATACTGTAAATTATGAGTTACGAGTATTATAAGTAGTATAAGAATTAATTGCTATTATCCTCCATTTATCCTCCATTTTTCTAAGTCTAATTCTACTACCTCCTATTTTTTTTTAATTACTACTATTCCATACATTCATAGTTTGTTAATGGTAATTATACTTACTTTTTCAATTTTTTTTGTCTAATTGGAAGGTAACACTAATAAGAAAAAATGGAAGAGAGTGCAAATAAGCTATTAGCAATTGGAGAGAGGGGAGGGTAGTTGGTTAGTTAGTTTAACAAAAAATGTCCTATAAACTATTAGCAATTGGGGAGGTGGTGGTTTAAACTAACCTTGAACAACAACTATCTAGAGGTCCAAAGTCTACCATTGTTGCCATCAGGGACGAATATTTACTATATTTATCTAATTTATAATCTTTACTGTATTATAATGCGGCTTGAAAATATATAACTCAAAAAAAAATTATATATACTATTTGCATATTATTAATTAATTAATTAAAAATTAATTTTTAAAAATATTATCTTACGTATATATAATTTTTATGTAAAAAAAAATCTTAATTTTTTTAAAATTGTTCTTATTCTCACCCTTCAGCACCATAACGATGACCTACATTCTTATTCTCACCTCTTGATCCCCACCTATTATCTATAATACCAAACATAAAAAATTTATATTTCAGAAATATTATAGATTACAAATTTGTTATTTGGCTTGCGCGGGTGCACACCCGGTGCACCCGCACGACCGCAAAGGGCGGAGCGAGAGGAGGAGGGAGGACGGAGCCATAGGGGAGCGACGACATAGACGGCGGAGGAGGCCGGAGCATTAGGGGAGAGGACGGAGACGACGACGTAGGAGGCGGCGGCGGAGCATTGGTGGGGGGTGGGAGAAAATGGCGGCGGACACGGAGGAAGGATGGTGGCGTCACAGGAGCTCTCCTCGCTCGCGCGCGGGTGAAATAACTGTGTACCGACGCGAGCCAAATATTATTTTCGTATAGATTATCCCAAACATATTAAATTAAATACCGACAAAATCCATTTCCAAGAAAATACAAAATTATTAAAAAAAGAAAATACTACAACCCATGTACAGAACCATACGTAAGGTATTCCTCCCTTGTCCCTCTCAAGAATACTTTGGTCGGCACCTGACCGTTACATGTTCACTATTTGGTGTTATGCACTCAGTATGTTGATAGTGGAACACTACCAGCCGTCTTTAATTGCTTGCTCCACCACCGCGTATGAAATATGAAATTCTTAGCAAATAAATTAAGAAGACATGTAAATCCTTTGGCTACAATTTAAGCGTGGGCTATAGGAAGCACGTGAACTTGGAATCAACTAGAGGAAAGAGGATATTGTTAATAATAATCATGACTTGGTCTTGCATTATGCATATTGGTTGAAGTGGCAACCTTGAGAATAGGTCCCCAACCATGCATAGATCCTAAATTGTAGCCAACGTGAGCATGACTCTAGGCATTTAGTTAGATTACTTTCATGTATTTAAATAGCCATGTAGTAACTCTTTGGAATGAAGCATTTTTAAGAATCATCAATTCTAAAAAGCTCTCTGTGTTCTCCTTTGCCATCAACGCAAGCTTGCTGTCTCCTCTCACAAACACACATCTGTGTGAACGATCCCTTCGAGCCAACAAGTGGTATCAGAGCTCGCGTTTGAGAAGATGGGCAAGCCCGGAGCTGCATCGCCGCAGACACCAAGTACTAGCGGGAGTACGACCACACAGCCGATGGCCACACTGGTGAAGGAAGGCAACTTGGCACTCTCATACCCTATTCTTACCAGTACTAACTACTCTATGTGGGTGGTTAAGATGAGGGCTAACATGCGCGCACAAGGCGTGTGGAGCGCGATTGAGCCCAAGGCCAACGAGGAGGTGAACGAGCGCAAGGACCAGGCGGCCCTTGCACTCATCTTCAATGCGGTGGACGAGGAGAGCTTCATGCACATCTCTGACAAGGAGAATGCCAAGGAGGCATGGGATGCCTTGCGCACAGTGCATCTGGGAGATGATCGTGTCAAGGAGGTCAAGCTCCAGACACTCCGATGGGAGTTTGAGGGGCTCCGTATGTCGGAGTCCGACACGGTTGATGGCTATAGTGCGAAGGTAAAAAACTTGGTGAATCAGATCAGAACTCTTGGTGACATGCTCGAGGAGTCATACGTTGTCAAGAAGGTATTACGATCAGTACCTGAGAGGTTCGTGGCGCTCGCCACAACCATTGAAGAGTTCGGAGATCTAAAGACGAAGAAGTTGGAGCAGGTTTTTGGCTCCATGAAGGCGCATGAAGAGCGGATGCGCGCATATGCACCACGACAAGGTCAGATCATGCTACTGAAATCTGACCAAAAGTCGTCACAAGAGGTGGCGGAGAGCTCGAACGCCGGAGGGCGTGGGCGTGGCAAAGGTCGTGGTCGTGGTCGCGGGAGGGGCCGTGGCAGAGGCGGGCGTGACAACGACAAGCCCGTTCGCGACAAGTCGAAGTCCAAGTGCTTCAAGTGTGGTGACTTCGGGCACTTCGCTGCCGAATGCCACAGCAAGCCGGAGCCAGAAGCTAACCTAGCCAAGGTTAACTTCAAGGATGATCAAGACACACTTCTGGTGGCATCTCACGTGGAGAAGTCCTGCCAGATGACGCGTGTCACGCCCCAGTCCCAAAAATACGTAGGACTAGGACACGTAAGCATGCCAGCCGCATGGATATGGCAACTCCAATATATGGAAACCAAATCCACACGTACGCTGTAATATGAATATCAAATCCACAAGTGGTATAAAATGTAATACAAGTCACAGGGTAAAATCTAAATCTCATCCACCAAAATCATATAGAAATAAATAATCAGTATCTATGAAACTAGATCTCAACAAGAAGTATCTAAAGATGATAGTTGGGTGGAAACAAATCCACTACCAACTCAAATGGAGAAGTATATACAATATAGATACAACTCACTCAAACAATAAGTACCAGCTACCAATCACGGCTCGAAGAGAAGACGTCCACGAAGCATCTATAACCTTCCAAATCTGTGCTCCTGCAAACACTCAAGAACAGGTACACCTGGCAGCGGACCAGGTCCTCAGAGGGACATAACAAGTATACTTAAACACATGCCAATAAAGTACTGAAATAAATATCCAATGGGTCGCCTAACCATCTAAAGTGAATGCAGTTAAGAACAACTTTCCCCACAAGTGAGCTATCTGGCTGAAAACTGGGATTTGGCATGGTTCTCTTTTGAAGAGCCAGGGGCCTACAAGGCACGTCGTCTTTTGAACGCCGGTGGCCCGCCTGATAGTACATAATATATAGTGGTCATCATGGCCCGTATCTCCAGCGGAGAATCAGGGCGTACAGGAGAAAATGTGTAAAGGAGCTCAAATGCGGTACTTGTTGTTCTCCCCACCCCATGCTCTAAGCATGTCATGTCCATGACACGATTTGGTCCATAGCCTATTCTTAGTACCCTAGCCCAATCCTGCAACCAAACAAGGACAAGGATGGGGCCACCGTACTACAATAAGCTATGTCCATAAACCTCTAATAACTGCTAAGTCTTCTAGCATGCAAAGTTTCTAACAGCAGTTATTCCTAACGCACGGCCCACACGTACAGGAGGCCAACCCCGCACGCAAGTCCGTGATCTCTATATGAGACTCACACTCGTGTAACAACTGTGTCACGGCCAATGAACCTAATGGTGCTACATGATAATGGGGTAGTCTCATGAACAAGGTCAATGCAATACATAAATAAAAACATATCGCGACGTCACCGTCGCGCGCATTTCATATAACAATTAAAATATATGAACTAAAGACAGAAAATAAAGATGCATGCAACATATGGAATATAAATGACAGTACAATGGCAAGGTATACTTGCCTGGCAAGAAAGCTGCAATGTACCAATAACCTGCTCCAGAAATTGCGCAGAATAAATCCAACATCCTATATACATATGAATATAATACAATAAAATCATTAGTCATTACACTAGTGCACACACAACAATATTTACACTGGACTCAGGGGGTTCCCTAGGGGTATCACTAGTCATCTAACACGGTAAATTACGCGTTAAATTTCGCGGGGTCATATCTTCAGGTATTGTACGAAATCGGACAGTCAACTGACGGTGTCTACGCCAGTACGTTAATGTACGCAAGGCGGACAATTCCCAAGTGTTTAGGGTCAACATGGTCAAGGTGAGTACGGGACAGTCCACGGCGTCCTAGGGTCGTACAGTCTGAATTTTTAGTCCTAATTTATAAATTAGCATAGTATTTAATTACTTATAATTTATGTACATACCATATATTTATATATTCTATATATAACACCCAAATATACATACCAATTGAATATGTGTATTAAATATCTATATAAATATATATATATCAATGATTAATATGCGCGTACACGTACATATACGTACACGCATTTGGGTTCACCGACTCAGGGCCTGATGTCAACTAACAGTCAACAAGCAATACTAATATCCTACTGGCATACACACAAGCGCACGTAAAAGAAGAAGACAGGCGGTATATACCTCGGAGTACGTGCACGGGTACTGCGGTGAAGTTGACGACGGTGAAGTGATGACGACGATGATGAGGATGATGATTATGACTACTGCGATGATGATGATGGGGCAATAAATAAATGATTAGGGTTGGTGGCTGCTGATAGGATGATGATTATGTGATGATTGAATGATGATGAAGGTTATGAGGTGATGATGATGTGTTGATGGTTTAATAGTGAAGGTGATGAACCGAGATGATGATGTCGAGGGCGATGGTGTTTGACGGGGACGATGACGAGGTTGGAGGTGTGAACGATAGTGACGATGATGAGATGAGGAGTTGTGGTGATGGTGATGATAAAGACTGACTACGTTGATGGTGAGGGGATGATGATGATACAAATGGTGGTGACGAGGTGGACCACCGGACTCCAGCCAGGGGACTTCTCCGGCGATTCATGGTGATAGTGAAGATGATGATGTTAATGGTCATGGTGATGGTGTTGAAATTCGGCCAGCGAGGGGAGGGTGTCCGGCCGGAGGACAGGCACACAGGGAGGATCCGGCAAGGAGGACAGGGAATGGATTCGAGGTGACAGGTGGGGATGGAGGTGGTGTTCCGGCGAGGATGGCAGGGAGGTGAGGAGGATGAGATGGTGAAGCGGAGAAAGGAGGCTGTGGAGATGGGGCGTGTGGTGGTGTTGCTGGCATAGGGCTCGGGTGTTGTCGACGGGGTCCGGCGGGTCGAGATGGCCGGAGGGAGAGGTGGATGGCAATGGCGGTGTTCCGATCGAGAGCAGTCGGCCAAGGAGGAGGCCGCTCCGACCAGCGACTCAGATGGCGGTGGGGAGAGGTGAGGCAAGGTCGGAGGGAGGATAAGACGTCGGGGACGACGACAGTGGTCGAGAGGGGGGAAGTGCACGGCGGAGATGAGGTGGCCAGGTCGGGATCCGCCCCGGCTGGTCGAGGAGAGTTGAGGGAACGGAAAGGAGGAAGAAGAGGTGGTAGAGACCGGTGCACAGGCGGAGATGAAGGCTGGTAACGGTAGTGTTCCGGCGAGTGGTGGCTCCGGTGGGCTCGCGGAGGCTCGGCTGCTCGGCGCAGTCGGGTCGACGAGGTCGGCAGGGCCGGTGGTGCATCGGGCTCGGATGGTGAGCAAGCTGCTCGACGTGAACCGGCGGGGTCGGGGTCGGCTCCAGGCAGCCGAGTCGCCGAGGAGGGGAGGCCAGCAAGTTGGGGCCACGACCGGCGAACTCCGGCGAGGGAGGAGGAAGAAGGAGGAATAGCAATTGAAAGGGGGTCGGCTGAACATTGAAGTTGGTTTTGGTTTTGGGTGATTTAGCAAAAGGGAAAAGGAAAAATCATATTTATACACATGTGGAATTTTAGGGTTTGACCTAGGTGAGTTTGACTGGTCAACCCCTCTTTGGTTGGGTCTTGGGCTCTATATTTTGGGAGTGGACTTGGGCTCACATGAAGATGTTGGCTATTAAATTACAATTATTTAATTGCAAGGGTTGGATTAAAATAGGAGGGCGATGTTGTGCGTTTGAATTTCCAGAAAATTATGAGAAAATCCACGTGAAGGGAAAAATCGATTCCTTTGTGAATTGTCCAATGGTGGGGACACCTCAGTGCATTTTTGCATAAAGCCCCCCAACAATTGGAAAATTGCACAAAGGCGGAAATTAGATTTAATTAATTAAATTGAACCGCGCACGATATTCTAGAATTAATTAGGAGTACATGGGATTAAATCAGGCGGCCATAATTGTCAGGGGCGTAGAGAGGACAGTGTAGAATATTAATAAAATCTGGTTTGCACAAAACGGTCAAGGTTGTGTCTCCAATTTCGATTGGAACGCACAAGGGTACAAAATTGGAATTTATCTCGAATTAAGAAATGACGTCCGCAACGTTTATTGTGCGGCTAAAATGTTGCACAAGAAAGCAATATTATAAGTTGCTCAAGGGTCAGAGAGGTAAGCGGGCATGTCTAGGTCAATGTTGTGAAATTCGTAGATAGGCAACGGCTAGTGAGGTGCTCCAATTATCGAGCAACGGGAAGGTGCGCTACGCGATAAAATAATGTACAGTTAAATAGAAGGCTGTGCCCTAAATTGTAATTGGGTTCAAACTAGCCCTAATTCTACTATATAAGTCAAGTAACCCTAATTTTGGGTGAGGGGGTTTACAATCTACCCAACTTAAAACAATTTCGTCCTCGAAATTAAACTAGGGTAGGGTTTCTCTATCTAACCTCACTTGATTGCAGTATAAGAATTCTCCTTAAGTTAACATGGTAGTTTCTACCCAACTTAAAATTTACCCATCTATCATCTAAGGCTATACACCTAAGAAGGCTATGTCCCAAATTTATTTGATCATGTTATTTAATCCTCAAAGTCTTTTAACACCAAACATATCCTCTATGATATGCCCTTAATCACTTATAAAAGGTAGTCACCAAACAATGTGATTGGCCTATGGGGAATATCTAGTACTATCTATATATCAAACTTATACCAAGCAAGATGTTTCGTCCTTTCGAATAAGAAAAGACGTAGACCAATAAATAAGAGTTCAAGGGAGGAGTAATAGAATGCAAGTATAGGGATCAAGGCGTTTCAAGGTATCCAAGGGGAATTATCAAGGCAGTTGTGGACTGAAATCCTATCTTGGTATATCCGTATTCGCATGCTCGTATTAGTACAGTTATGTAGCTGATACGATACGCTTAGACATGTCTAGAGGGCAAGTACAGGTGTCTACTAGTCAATTATATATTTCAATCCACGTAAGGTATTATTGCGAAGGGCGAATCAAGCGCACTATGGTTGATCAGACCGTAATACACTGATTCTGAAATGTATTAGTGTGTCGACCCACTAATACATATGTCATGAACAAGCTCGATAAGGAATAAGCTTGCAAAAACTAGGCTATAATAGCAGCATAATTCAAGGGGGTACAACAATTATAAGTACGCTAGATGATGATGAAAGGAGGTACAAGTCAATTCAAGTTCACAAAATAAAACAAAATATGCAATAATAATAAAGACTCTACAATCTCTACAGTTATCATACAACCTCCTTGTCTAAATTGCTAGTCGACCAGATAGGGGCAAGGACCTCTAAATTCTATTGTCGGAATAAACACTGTCGTCTTGGCTAGCATACAATTAATGTCATGCAATTACACTTCATCAATGGATCACGAGGACCATGTGATACTAGGGTGTGAGGTATACTACATAACTTATAACAATTGAACTACTATTTGTAATTGTCTTTAAGGATACCGTGGAAACTATTGTTAAGGTCTACGAGGAAGGGTCTTAGTATCTATTAGGGTATCCTCCTATTTCACATAGGTCATGGTCGTTTTTAGCCATAGTCCTAGTGCTTATAGGACAAGTGTCGATAGCAAGAATAGAAAGGTTACTAGTCTCAAGGGAAGGGAATATAACTCGTATCGAGGTGAAAGTACAATTTACGCGATTTAACACTAAAGGATAATCATCGGGTCGCAGTCCGCAAGAACAACTCGAACTTATCAAACTTTAACTACAAAGCACAAAACGTTCAAATTCAAGACTACAATTCTAATCCTAGCAACTATGAGCTCTTAACAAAGAATAAAATCACTTGGCCTAATATTCGAAGTGTCAGATGACACGAGTTGAAAGACGAAGAGAAGAAACGTGATTAGTCGTCGCTCAAATAGCGAGCGCTAGGGTTTCAGAGGAACAATTATATGAAATTAAAATAGAGAGGCTATAGATAATATCATGGTTTCCTAAGGGGAGATGCTACGCTACCCTCTGTGTTTGCGGTATGATCAAGAAAATACTATATTCAATGCTCTTAGCTCCCTAAGGTGCTGTCTACTAATAATAAAGACAATGATCTAAGTTTATAGTTCTAATATTATCTAACTATGAAGGTTAGGTTCAGTCCTAATTTTAAATTTTGGGTTTCTATTGGTTCCTCAATACTAGGGTCAAACATCATGGTAAGACTTTTAACTAACTATAGTTGTGTCTGTACTACTCTTAAGTCTTAATAATACATCAAGGGGTAATGGTCAATCCATCTACCGGTAAGGGTGCTATGGTTCATTAAGTATTCTACTCAGTAATGTGTCAACACTCTAGTTGTACTCTGAATAGGAAGGTTACTCTACTTATTATCTAACAACAGGAACTTCTATATTCTAGGAGAAGGCTATACTCAAAACTATTAGGGAAGCACATGAATCAAGCATGATGCAATTGTTCAAATAGAACAGATAGGAGGAAGAGGGATTATAGTCAATTGTGGATGAGATCCTATGCTCTAGTCCTAGGTGCAGGCTTGTTCGGTACAGTAACGTAACCGAGACAATATGCTCTTGACCTGCATGGGCCACCACAAAAACATGTCACGCCCCAGTCCCAAAAATACGTAGGACTAGGACACGTAAGCATGCCAGCCGCATGGATATGGCAACTCCAATATATGGAAACCAAATCCACACGTACGCTGTAATATGAATATCAAATCCACAAGTGGTATAAAATGTAATACAAGTCACAGGGTAAAATCTAAATCTCATCCACCAAAATCATATAGAAATAAATAATCAGTATCTATGAAACTAGATCTCAACAAGAAGTATCTAAAGATGATAGTTGGGTGGAAACAAATCCACTACCAACTCAAATGGAGAAGTATATACAATATAGATACAACTCACTCAAACAATAAGTACCAGCTACCAATCACGGCTCGAAGAGAAGACGTCCACGAAGCATCTATAACCTTCCAAATCTGTGCTCCTGCAAACACTCAAGAACAGGTACACCTGGCAGCGGACCAGGTCCTCAGAGGGACATAACAAGTATACTTAAACACATGCCAATAAAGTACTGAAATAAATATCCAATGGGTCGCCTAACCATCTAAAGTGAATGCAGTTAAGAACAACTTTCCCCACAAGTGAGCTATCTGGCTGAAAACTGGGATTTGGCATGGTTCTCTTTTGAAGAGCCAGGGGCCTACAAGGCACGTCGTCTTTTGAACGCCGGTGGCCCGCCTGATAGTACATAATATATAGTGGTCATCATGGCCCGTATCTCCAGCGGAGAATCAGGGCGTACAGGAGAAAATGTGTAAAGGAGCTCAAATGCGGTACTTGTTGTTCTCCCCACCCCATGCTCTAAGCATGTCATGTCCATGACACGATTTGGTCCATAGCCTATTCTTAGTACCCTAGCCCAATCCTGCAACCAAACAAGGACAAGGATGGGGCCACCGTACTACAATAAGCTATGTCCATAAACCTCTAATAACTGCTAAGTCTTCTAGCATGCAAAGTTTCTAACAGCAGTTATTCCTAACGCACGGCCCACACGTACAGGAGGCCAACCCCGCACGCAAGTCCGTGATCTCTATATGAGACTCACACTCGTGTAACAACTGTGTCACGGCCAATGAACCTAATGGTGCTACATGATAATGGGGTAGTCTCATGAACAAGGTCAATGCAATACATAAATAAAAACATATCGCGACGTCACCGTCGCGCGCATTTCATATAACAATTAAAATATATGAACTAAAGACAGAAAATAAAGATGCATGCAACATATGGAATATAAATGACAGTACAATGGCAAGGTATACTTGCCTGGCAAGAAAGCTGCAATGTACCAATAACCTGCTCCAGAAATTGCGCAGAATAAATCCAACATCCTATATACATATGAATATAATACAATAAAATCATTAGTCATTACACTAGTGCACACACAACAATATTTACACTGGACTCAGGGGGTTCCCTAGGGGTATCACTAGTCATCTAACACGGTAAATTACGCGTTAAATTTCGCGGGGTCATATCTTCAGGTATTGTACGAAATCGGACAGTCAACTGACGGTGTCTACGCTAGTACGTTAATGTACGCAAGGCGGACAATTCCCAAGTGTTTAGGGTCAACATGGTCAAGGTGAGTACGGGACAGTCCACGGCGTCCTAGGGTCGTACAGTCTGAATTTTTAGTCCTAATTTATAAATTAGCATAGTATTTAATTACTTATAATTTATGTACATACCATATATTTATATATTCTATATATAACACCCAAATATACATACCAATTGAATATGTGTATTAAATATCTATATAAATATATATATATCAATGATTAATATGCGCGTACACGTACATATACGTACACGCATTTGGGTTCACCGACTCAGGGCCTGATGTCAACTAACAGTCAACAAGCAATACTAATATCCTACTGGCATACACACAAGCGCACGTAAAAGAAGAAGACAGGCGGTATATACCTCGGAGTACGTGCACGGGTACTGCGGTGAAGTTGACGACGGTGAAGTGATGACGACGATGATGAGGATGATGATTATGACTACTGCGATGATGATGATGGGGCAATAAATAAATGATTAGGGTTGGTGGCTGCTGATAGGATGATGATTATGTGATGATTGAATGATGATGAAGGTTATGAGGTGATGATGATGTGTTGATGGTTTAATAGTGAAGGTGATGAACCGAGATGATGATGTCGAGGGCGATGGTGTTTGACGGGGACGATGACGAGGTTGGAGGTGTGAACGATAGTGACGATGATGAGATGAGGAGTTGTGGTGATGGTGATGATAAAGACTGACTACGTTGATGGTGAGGGGATGATGATGATACAAATGGTGGTGACGAGGTGGACCACCGGACTCCAGCCAGGGGACTTCTCCGGCGATTCATGGTGATAGTGAAGATGATGATGTTAATGGTCATGGTGATGGTGTTGAAATCCGGCCAGCGAGGGGAGGGTGTCCGGCCGGAGGACAGGCACACAGGGAGGATCCGGCAAGGAGGACAGGGAATGGATTCGAGGTGACAGGTGGGGATGGAGGTGGTGTTCCGGCGAGGATGGCAGGGAGGTGAGGAGGATGAGATGGTGAAGCGGAGAAAGGAGGCTGTGGAGATGGGGCGTGTGGTGGTGTTGCTGGCATAGGGCTCGGGTGTTGTCGACGGGGTCCGGCGGGTCGAGATGGCCGGAGGGAGAGGTGGATGGCAATGGCGGTGTTCCGATCGAGAGCAGTCGGCCAAGGAGGAGGCCGCTCCGACCAGCGACTCAGATGGCGGTGGGGAGAGGTGAGGCAAGGTCGGAGGGAGGATAAGACGTCGGGGACGACGACAGTGGTCGAGAGGGGGGAAGTGCACGGCGGAGATGAGGTGGCCAGGTCGGGATCCGCCCCGGCTGGTCGAGGAGAGTTGAGGGAACGGAAAGGAGGAAGAAGAGGTGGTAGAGACCGGTGCACAGGCGGAGATGAAGGCTGGTAACGGTAGTGTTCCGGCGAGTGGTGGCTCCGGTGGGCTCGCGGAGGCTCGGCTGCTCGGCGCAGTCGGGTCGACGAGGTCGGCAGGGCCGGTGGTGCATCGGGCTCGGATGGTGAGCAAGCTGCTCGACGTGAACCGGCGGGGTCGGGGTCGGCTCCAGGCAGCCGAGTCGCCGAGGAGGGGAGGCCAGCAAGTTGGGGCCACGACCGGCGAACTCCGGCGAGGGAGGAGGAAGAAGGAGGAATAGCAATTGAAAGGGGGTCGGCTGAACATTGAAGTTGGTTTTGGTTTTGGGTGATTTAGCAAAAGGGAAAAGGAAAAATCATATTTATACACATGTGGAATTTTAGGGTTTGACCTAGGTGAGTTTGACTGGTCAACCCCTCTTTGGTTGGGTCTTGGGCTCTATATTTTGGGAGTGGACTTGGGCTCACATGAAGATGTTGGCTATTAAATTACAATTATTTAATTGCAAGGGTTGGATTAAAATAGGAGGGCGATGTTGTGCGTTTGAATTTCCAGAAAATTATGAGAAAATCCACGTGAAGGGAAAAATCGATTCCTTTGTGAATTGTCCAATGGTGGGGACACCTCAGTGCATTTTTGCATAAAGCCCCCCAACAATTGGAAAATTGCACAAAGGCGGAAATTAGATTTAATTAATTAAATTGAACCGCGCACGATATTCTAGAATTAATTAGGAGTACATGGGATTAAATCAGGCGGCCATAATTGTCAGGGGCGTAGAGAGGACAGTGTAGAATATTAATAAAATCTGGTTTGCACAAAACGGTCAAGGTTGTGTCTCCAATTTCGATTGGAACGCACAAGGGTACAAAATTGGAATTTATCTCGAATTAAGAAATGACGTCCGCAACGTTTATTGTGCGGCTAAAATGTTGCACAAGAAAGCAATATTATAAGTTGCTCAAGGGTCAGAGAGGTAAGCGGGCATGTCTAGGTCAATGTTGTGAAATTCGTAGATAGGCAACGGCTAGTGAGGTGCTCCAATTATCGAGCAACGGGAAGGTGCGCTACGCGATAAAATAATGTACAGTTAAATAGAAGGCTGTGCCCTAAATTGTAATTGGGTTCAAACTAGCCCTAATTCTACTATATAAGTCAAGTAACCCTAATTTTGGGTGAGGGGGTTTACAACGCGGGGGGCTGGAAGCATCCCCAGGCATGGTGTAGAAGACGTTGTCAGACCCGAGGAGCTTTGGTACCTGGACAACGGTGCTAGCAACCACATGACCGGAGAAAGAACCAACTTCTTGGAGTTTGAAGAGAAGGACCTCGGCGGTGTAAGATTCGGCGACGGCTCAGAGATCAACATCAAGGGCATTGGTAATATTCTTCTGCAATGCAAGACAGGGGAGCACAAGCTACTTGAGGGTGTCTACTACCTCCCTGAGCTAGAGAGTAATATAATCAGTTTGGGGCAACTGGACAAGCAAGGGTGGCAGATCGTCATAGGAGGTAATCAGTTAAAGCTTTATGATATGGACAACGCCCTTGTTGCAAGGGTGAGGCGAACTGAAAACTGCTTGTACAAGCTTGCCTTGAGAGTGTGCTCGCCTGTGTGTTTGTCAATGAAGACACAAGATGTGGCATGGATCTGGCACGTGCGCATGGGCCACCTCAACTTCCATGCACTGCGGACCATGTGCGCAAAGAAGATGGTCGAGGGGATGCCGATGATAGAGCACTTGAACAAGGTTTGCAACGGGTGCCAAACCACAAAGATGACACGACAGCCATTTCCCGACAAGGCAGAGTTCAGAGCAAAGTCGCCACTGCAGCTGGTACATGCGGATGTCTGTGGTCCCATTACTCCAACGACACCAGCAGGTAACAAATTCATTCTGCTCATAGTTGATGACTACAGCAGAATCATGTGGGCGTATCTACTGACGTTGAAGAGCGAGGTCTTCAACACTTTTCGGCGATTCAAGGTGACGGTGGAAGCTGAATCAGGTCACAAGCTCTTGGGGCTCAGAACTGACCGTGGCGGCGAGTTCACTTTACGAGAATTCAACAAGTATTGCGAGGACGAGGGCATTCGACGCTACCTCACAGCCACGTATTTACCGCAGCAGAATGGAGTTGTGGAACGCCGCAACCGAACCATGTTGGCGACAGCACGAAGTCTGCTGCATTCTCGAGGTATGCCCGCTTGGTTCTGGGGTGAAGCTATTCGACATGCCATGTATTTACTGAACAGGTCTCCGACGAAAGCTCTAGACGGCGTGACACCATACGAAGCATGGACAGGAAGGAAGCCGAACCTGCATCACCTGCGCATATTTGGCTGCTTAGCGCATGTCAAGGTGCTTCGTAATCACCAAAGAAAGCTGGAGGACAGGAGCACTATCATGGTGTACCTTGGAGTCGAGCCTGGCACCAAGGGACATCGTCTCTATGATCCTATGACCCAGTCTGTACGTGTCAGCCGTGACGTTGTGTTTAGAGAAGATGAACAGCACGACTGGAGCACTGAAGCAAACCAACGTGGGGTCGTCCCTGTCACTTTCACCGTTCAATACAATGAGGAGCATGTACCACTATCTCCAGCGACGATGCCGAGTTCTCCAAGTACACCACGCACGCCACCAGATGGAGTTGGTCCAACAACATCTGAACCTGAGACCTCAGGGTTTAATGTGCCTGTAGTGAGACAGGCATCTGGAGCAAGTGATGCAACCCCGCCAACCGGAGAAGCTTCAGACCCCAACGTCGACGGGAGTGGACCACATAGATATCGTGACTTGTTTGATATCTATGACAACACAAGTGAACTTCATATGTGTAAGCTACTCAACGATGAACCCCAAAGCTATGACACAGCTGCACGTGATCTCAACTGGAAGCGGGCTATGGAGGTTGAGCTTGAAGCCATCCAGAAGAACAAGACGTGGAGTCTTGTAAATCTGCCGAAGGGCGCGCAAGCCATAGGGCTGAAATGGGTGTACAAGCTCAAGAAGGATCCAAATGGCGACGTCATAAAATACAAGGCTCGGCTGGTTGCTAAGGGTTATGTTCAACGCCAAGGCATCGACGTCGATGAAGTGTTTGCACCGGTGGCTAGGCTGGAAACCATCCGGCTCATTCTCGCACTAGCATGTCAGCGAGGTTGGCGTGTGCATCACATGGACGTCAAATCCGCATTCCTGAACGGCGAGCTCAAGGAGGATGTCTACGTTGCGCAGCCAACTGGGTTCGTCGTGAAGGGTCACGAGGACAAAGTATACAAGCTTTATAAAGCCTTGTATGGTCTACGCCAGGCGCCACGAGCATGGAACTCAAGGCTTGATGCATACTTGTTGTCACTTGATTTCAGCAGATGTCCACAAGAGCATGCCATGTACATGCGCTGTCAGGAGAACGAAGTACTGCTTGTTGGAGTCTATGTTGACGACCTTATCATCACCGGCTCAAATCTTAGACATGTGGAGGAGTTCAAGCAGCAGATGAAAGATGAGTTTGAGATGAGTGATCTTGGCGACCTTAGCTACTACCTTGGCATAGAGGTGCAGCAAGGTGTCAATAAAGTCAAGCTGAAGCAAACGGCCTACGCCAAGAAGATCCTCGAGCAGACCGGTTTGTTGGAGTGCAATGCAAGCAAAACACCCATGGAAGCAAAGCTGAAACTCACCAAGTCTGATACAAGCCCAAAGGTGGATGCAACACACTATCGGAGTATCGTTGGAAGTCTTCGATACTTGACGCACACCCGGCCCGACATCGCATACTCCGTTGGCGTGGTGAGTCGCTTCATGGAGGCACCGACGCAGACTCATTACGCTGCAATCAAGCAGATACTGCGATATGTGAAGGGCACACTACATTATGGCCTTGAGTTTGTCAGAGGACAAGTAGAGGAGCAGCTTCAAGGCTACTGTGATAGCGACTTGGCCGGAGATTTGGACGATCGCAAGAGTACCACTGGGATCATCTTCTACTTCTGTAAATGTCCGATCACTTGGACGTCACAGAAACAGAAGACAGTGGCATTATCTTCGTGTGAGGCGGAGTATATGGCGGCGTCGGCAGCAGCTTGTCAAGCTATCTGGCTGAATCGCATGGTGGAGATGATGACAGGGAGTGAAAATTGTTCAGCAAAGCTACTGGTGGATAACAAGTCTGCAATTGCATTGGTGAAGAATCCTGTCTTTCACGATAGAAGCAAGCATATAGATGCACGCTATCATTTTATCAGGGAATGTGTCGAGAAGGGACAGATTGATGTGGAGTACGTGAGCAGCAAAGAGCAAACTGCAGACATCCTGACAAAGGCTCTGAACCGATCCATGTTTGAAGAGCATCGTAGGAACATTGGAGTCAAGGACCTCTCAGAGTGAAGTCCAGATTAGGGGGGAGCATGTTAATAATAATCATGACTTGGTCTTGCATTATGCATATTGGTTGAAGTGGCAACCTTGAGAATAGGTCCCCAACCATGCATAGATCCTAAATTGTAGCCAACGTGAGCATGACTCTAGGCATTTAGTTAGATTACTTTCATGTATTTAAATAGCCATGTAGTAACTCTTTGGAATGAAGCATTTTTAAGAATCATCAATTCTAAAAAGCTCTCTGTGTTCTCCTTTGCCATCAACGCAAGCTTGCTGTCTCCTCTCACAAACACACATCTGTGTGAACGATCCCTTCGAGCCAACAGATATATCATGGAACGGAGGTTGGAAAGAAAAAGGATTAATGGAAGCTCCTCCTTTAATGCACGAAGGGAAGGGGCCTGTGATATAGATATGCACATGACATGTAGATTCCTTCTCTCAACTTCTTCCTTCTTCTTCTTCCTTCTTCTTCTTTCTCTGTAGTGTATTTTCTACTGCATTAATATTTTTGCTTGAATATGAAGCTACGATGCGCATATATGAATGCATGCATGCATGCATCTACGTAAAATTGATGTAATTATATACGAAAGCGAGATCTTAGAGAGACACTGAATCTTATAGATAGAATGGATTAGTGTAATCAATGGAAGGGTACGTGAATGGGTACAGTGACAAAAGGATTAATTATTCTTCCTCCTTCTCCTTCTCCATCGACCTCCTGTTCCAATGTCGGCCCGCCCTCACGTGGCTTCGTTGTCACCCGTTAATTGCCATCTCTTCATTTCTTTCATTTATTATGTTCGCTTCTACATTACCATCTTTTTCTTTCACTTCTTGCTGTACTCTTTACAATTGCAGTACAGTTTTTTTTTTTTTTTCCTTGCTTAATCTTGGAACTGTTTGGTTAGCCCTAAATCACATATAACGTTACGCAATTGAATGCTGCAGAATTTACATGCAAGGACGGCCCGGGGATTAGATTACTCAATTTGGGCCGAATTCGAGTGGTCCATGTGGTTACCGGAGAGTGGAATAAGAGATCTGGCTGGGTGAAAAAAAAGAAGGTGAATCCAGTCACGGGACACATTATTCCTTCTATTTATAAATAATAGAAGTTGGAGACAGTGGACCCAAAAGACATACAACGTATTTTGCACAAAGTTTCGAACGTTACGTTGGACATCACAAAAAAAAAAAAAAAAAAAAACCTATATTTGGAACTAATTTTGGTTGATACTTCACCATTATTATTGAAAAAATAATAAAAGTAAAAGCATATACAGATGATTTTTTTTTTTTTTTTTTTTTGTAAAATAAGATAACCTTGTGGGGTTGCCCTCAGTGGAGGGGGTTGTGTAAGTCTTATCCCTGAATGTTTATATTGCACAAGTTGTTATTTAGCTGAAAATTTAGAATTTGAATAAAGATGGAAAGAAAGGGATCGCATAAATGGTATACTAGATAAATTCGGATCCTCTTCCATACCAAATATGTAGAGAAGAGAAATTTGAAACGATCCGGAGTAAAGTTTTTGCTTGCTTCGTAACATTTGAGAGTTACAAGACGCTTTTATCTTCATTTCTTGGAGTTACAAGTTTGTGTCATAGCGTTCATTAGAATTAATGCTGAATAATGAATGCATTGCTTTGCATTCATTTAAGGAGACGAAGAACTTATGTAACCTTCATTTCAATTAATCATTTGCATGCATCTTCTTTTATAGGATAACTTTAAAGACACATCCAAATTTATTCAGAACAATCTAAATTTTTTTTTTATTTTTAAGTTTGTCATCGAAAAAATTTATTCGTGGCTGACCAAATCTTTTTAGGACTGTCAATTTTTTTGACAGTCCTACCAATATACTAGACTGTCAAAAATTTTAACAGTCCTTCCAATAGGTAGGACTGTCAAAAAATTTAACAGTATACCTATTTTAGGACTGTTATAAATTTTGACAGTCCTTACTGTAAAAAAATTTGACAGTCCTCACCCCAAATAGGTCAGGATTGCCTACCTCTCTGACCCCTCGGTGGAGCCCGTCCTCGACCGTTTTCGATCGTGCTACCCAGTCTTCGACGAGGAGCATCGACGGAGGCGAGCAGCAGCGCAGAACTCCCCTGTTCGATTTGGTGCAGTCGGGGTGTCACGTCCCAGTCCCAAAATATGTAGGACTAGGAATACGTGAACATGTCAGCTACGTATTCAATCAGACTCTTGTCCGACTCGAATACATATAAGCTGTAAATAATGAAATTTTTTCTAATATGACAAGTGTAGCTACATCTCAATCCACATAAAATAAATACCAAGAATGAACAATATGTTTCATGGTCTGCCGCCCACTAGCATATATGTTCGAATAGACCCAAATGAAGATTACGAGTCTATCAAAACTAGGCTATATCAGCAGGAATAAACAGTGTGAATAAATAAACGTAAGTCCGGTAGAATAATGTAAGTACCTGGTACCATTGCCCGCATGATAAGGAGAAACACATCAGCAGCTCCAGACAACTCCACAACCGTCTATGCTACAAAAATGGCAATGGACCAGGTCCTCAGAGGAACGTAACAAGGTACAAGAAACAACATGTCAATGTAACAGTAAAATAATAAGCAATGTGCTCAAGGGTACTTATCATAACCAGCTAAGTAAATGCACATGAGAACAATACTCGTACACTAGACCACCGGTGTGCAAATTGAGGTAAATCTTAAGGCTCCGTCATAAAACCTGCAGTAACGTGGCAACCTTCGGAACTCTCGTAAGAGCTCACGATAACGAGGTGAATAATGGTAGCCCAACGTCTCGAGTATACTCTCCCCACCCAATGTAACCTCGCGTCTCAAGTCCATAATGTCTCATGTCCATAACACGCAAGATCAATCACTAACTATGTCGCGAGTCAATGTGTAGATATACTCATGTCAAAACTATCATAAATTTTGGGTCATGTCCTAACATAAAAGTCGAAAACCTCGAATATCTCAAGTAAGACTTCTGTACATGAAAGTCGTGTCCAGTGTCCTAAGGTCTATCGTGCGAGAGAGAACGAACAAGACAATGCGACGATAATGCAACTAACAATACATGACTCCGCGAACGGATGTCGGCACCCGAATACAACTCGGACGCTAAGTATCGCGCGCAACGGCCCTAGGATCACAATACAGTACATGCAATGAACTAGAAGTATAATAAAAATAGTAATAGCATAGAGCACAGAATACTAGAACAAATGCAAGGTATACTTGCATGGGCCCTGGAGGACGATATGGCTAAGTCTAAGTAGCAAGCTAGCTACACAAACTACTCCCGGAAAGGTAAAATCCACACGAACGTCTCTGGATGCTGCAATAGACATCACCAACATTTTCAAAATATAAAAAATAGTTATAATTGACTACTCATAAGTCCAATTTGAACACATGGACTAAAACGACATTTTCGGGTCAAGGCGGTGTCCAAATGTGGCCCACTTTGCACCAAAAATATGCCGGAGATAAAATTCTCTAAATTTGGCAAACTTAGTGTCTACTAGTCCAGAACAATGTCAGGACCTCAACAGAATATCTGGAATTGGATTCCGAGGAGCCGATCACGAAATCGCTTATCAAGTGGGGCCTACGAAACGATATTTTTTCAACATTCTCAGAATCGAACTAAACTTGGGTCACAGGACCAGCGTAAGCTTTGAATCCGATGGCGCAAGTTTTGTTGCGAAACGACAAGCACATACAAAGTAATTGAACAAATTCGAAAAAGGTTTATAGGAGTTTTTTGGCGGATACGCGTTGATTCCGGCATGCACGCACTTTCGAATCAAGTTTTGCGAAAGCCACCATGTCCGCGTTTATGATACGTGCCATTCGGTATAATTCGCACGCGATAAAGTTGCCTCATTTTGCGGGACGCACCCCGTATCAAAAAATTTGGTATTTTGAAAACATATTTTTTGGTCAATTTGGAAATAGAATAATTTGAAACAAAAACCTAATTGAACTAAACTATTTAAAGTAAAATAAACTTGGATATGTTGTTTAAAAACCTCCTCCGATTTGGGGAATAGTGAATGACTCTTCTCACACCCCCCATAAGGGCCCATCCCCACTAATGAAGAGGGAATTCAATCCATCCGAGGACCCCGAGAGGGGATGAGCTAAGCAATCGGAAGGTCTGGCTGGGATCGGAGAAGATGACGCCAGGGACGAATAGGGAAACAGGGCCCAACTAATGTTCAATTATATTTTAAAAATAGTTAATAGTTTGGGAGAAAATTGGATGCAAACAAAAGTGTTTGGACTGATTTTATAAACAGTTTTCAGGCAGTTTTTTCTCCACTTTCGATTGATTTTTACCTAATTTTTATTTATGTGTAATTAAAACTAATTAAAGGTGTTTAAAGTCGATTATATTATGAACATACTGGTTGAAGTGGTTCGTAGATCGGTCGAACACCGAGGAAGAAAATACCACGCGAAGTTGGCTTGAAGGTTGTTGTTTGCACGCGCGAGCGGCTGCGCAGGTCTGTGCGGCGGCCGACGGCCGGCTCCAGCGGCACAGGGGTGGTCGCCATGGGGTCGGGGTGATGGTGATGGTGGCGGTGGCAGTGGTGGCGTTGGTGGCAGTGGTTTAGGGATAGGGTTTAATATATATATATATATATATATATATATATATATATATATAAAAGGGGGTGCGGGTGTCCGGGTAGATTAGGTTAGGGTGTGTGTGTTTGGTTTAGGTTTTAGTTATTTTATTTTATTTTTATTTTACTCTTTTTCTTTTAATAAAACTAAGTATAGATATTTATGTGATAAAAAAAATAGAAAAATAGATTTGCACTCAAATAAATTTTAGAAAAATTCTTAATAATTTATAATAATAAATTTTCTCCAAAATGTATTTTTTTGTCAATCATTTTAATTATACTAAATATTATCAATTATTTATATAAGTTTTAAAAAAATCTAAGAATTATATAATTATATATATATATATATATATATATATATATATATATATATATATATATTTCAAATTAGCTAAAATTAACCAAAAGTTCCTATAATAAAAACAGAAAAAAACTTTAAAGATTTAAAATTTTAGGGTGCTTACACGGGGTCCCCGCGGCTAGACTCGAGGCACACCTTCAGTATGTCCAGGTGTCGTTGGCCACGACATAGTGGACCGGGGTGCGGCCGCCAGAGTCGGACGACTTGGCCCAGGTCGACGAGACGAGAACGAATCTTTTGGAAGTCAGCTAGGGAGACGACAGAGTGGCCGTCGGAACCCCAAGAGGTGGTCGACGGCGGCGAGGGCGAGGGTGGGCAAGGGTGTCGGAGAGGTCGAGGCTATCGAGGGTGAGGACGACGACAGCGACGTGCTCGACAAGGATAATGAGATCGACGCGGTCGGAGTCGCAGGTGATAGGGGGTTGGGGAGTGTTGGGGGGTGTGTAGGCAGTCCATAGTAAATTTTGGGCTGCCCTAAGTGAAAGTTGCTTTAGACTGGGCTAGCACCAAGAATTGGACTGTCCTGAGTAAGTTTTATTGTGCCTTTAGAATTAACCCTTTTATATTATGTATCCATGAGAATGTACGTGGATGAAATGAATGGTGAAAATAAAATCTTATGAAGATGGAATTCTTCTCTTTTTGATCTTCCTTTAGTGGATTCCTTTAGGATAGACCCAGTTATCATTATTTTTTGACATATCTTCAACGTTTCTCCTATGTTCCTACAATTCAGTATCATTTGGTATAAAAGCTTTTGCCAAGGTGAATCATCACCGACGATAAGCCAATGTTCATCATACCACGATTGTGAATGTGATTTAAGGGATGTGGAAATGGATAATTTAAAAAGGCAAGTACAACTACTCCAAGAATATTTCAAGCATGGAGACTTTGTGACGTGAAGATGTTGGTAATGTCTCAACCATGACTTCAGACTTGACGAGGAAAACGTTAACCCCTTCTAACTTGCTTTGGTGTTGAGTGATGAAGAGGAAATTCCTCACCCTCTAAAACTCAACATACCATACTTTGAAGGTCGCATCAAACCTAATGAGTTCATAGATTGGCTCAACACCATTGAGCGAGTCATGAATACAAGAAAGTTTCCGAAGATCACAAGTTCAAGATCATCACCATCAAGCTTAAGAATCATGATTCCATTTGGTGGGAGCAACTCAAACTTCGACAAGTTCATGAAGGAAAGCCAAAGATTAGATCGTGGGAGAGAATAAAGAAGGAACTCAATAAAAAGTTCTTAACCGCCAACTGTTTGCAAGATACCCTCCTCAAGGTCCATCATTTCTCTTAAGAACATCGATTCGTAGAGGAGTACATGGAGGAGGTTGCTTACCTCATGATGCTTTATGGTATAACCGAATCGGAGGAACAAACTATTATCCGCTATCTTGGTGGACTTAGTATGGAGATTTTTGATATTGTACAAATCAAACTTATTGTACATATCATGGTGTTTTAAACTGTCACGCCCCAGAACCAGAATACTAGAGAACGGGGGCAGACAAAGCCAGCTATGTATACCAAAGTACTCTATACCCTGAGATACGGTCAAGGCTGTCTAGACATGTGAGAGTTTACTCTACAATCCAACAGTCAAATCCTGAGTTAAGAATCCTAGGTGTCTCATTCTCAAGCAAGCAATAAGTTATAAGATGTATGATTACCAAATATATAATAGTGAGGCATCCCAAACTATACATACACAAATGATCAAGAAGCTAGTTACAAAATAAAGAACTAGCAAGAGTACCATGTTACATGATCAGCTCTAACTATAATCTAGAATATGCTTTACATGTAGTCCCGCAGGCTATAATATCAAATTTCAAAATACTAGATAAACACGTGCTCGGTGGCTAACGTCTCAAAAGAATAATGTACAAGATCAGGTGGGTGATGAAGAAGAAACTCACTCATATCCTCGGGTGCTCCTGGTGTTCACCATCTTGAGGCGAAAAATACGGGAGATCCTGCAGTTCTACTCCGAAATCTGACCATACAAAACCAGTGGGGTCAGAACCCAAAACAACAAGTACCACAAGAGAGCCAATATTAGGAACTAAAACCAGCATGCAGACAAATTAATTAAAAATAGTACAAGGAATATTTAAATAAGTGTGGCAGATAAAAATAATAATTAAACATGCTCTGGAGTATTAAACAGGGATATCTGGAGTCAGGCTTCAATTATTGTTCTCAGGATCATTTATTGAAAATAAAATAGGACAAAATTAGACTAGACTAGAAATCAAGCAATCACGGCCAATTATGCCCTACAGCTTTGTCATGCCCCAGTTCCAAAATACGTAGGACTAGTAATACGTAATCATGCCAGCCGTATGTATATGGCAACTCCAATATATGGAAACCATAACACATACGTACGCTGTATTATGAATATCCAATCCACAAGTGGTAATATACTGTCAACACAAGTCACACGCAATCTATATCTCATCCATAACACAAATAAAGAAATATGAATAAATAACTGAATCTCAAGTATGAAGTATCAAAGAATGATAGTCGGATGGAAACAAATCCACTGCCAATCGACTATACTAAAAACTACTAAATGAGAGAAGAGATTAAACTCTAATATAAGATAAATGTCAACAAAGAAAATAGCAACTAGAATATCCATCAGCTGCGATGAATCAAAGGTACTCTGAAGGTAAGACCTCCTCAGTTTGGTATGAAACGTCAGGTCCGGGTCTGTACTCCTGTGGATAATCCTGCAAATCTATACCTGGAAAAGGACCAGGTCCTCAGAGGGACATAACAAGATACATAGAAATATGTCACTAAAGTACTAAAAATAAACATTCATGGGTCACCTAACCATCTACGCGAATGCAGTTTGAGAACAACTTTCCAACACGTGGGCTATCTGGCTAAAATGGGATTGGCATGATTCTCTCGGAGATTCAGGGGCCTAAAAAGCATGACGTCTTTTTAACCTCAGAGGCCGCCTGATAATAATAATATATATAGTGGTCATCATGACCGTGCATCTCCGGCGGAGCGTACGGGTTACACAAGGAAAGTGCAAAGGAGCCCAAATGCCTTACTTGTTATTCTCCCCACCCCATGCTCTAAGCAGGTCACATTCATGACACGATAAAACCTCTAAATAACTGCCAGATCTTCTAGCATACAATTTCTATCAGCAGTTATCCCTATTCGTCGCACGTCCTCTACGTACCAGTGGCCAGCCGAGTACGCAAGTTTGTGCCCTACATGAGACTCACACTCGTGTAACAACAGTGTCATGACCAATGAAATATAAGAATGCCTCATGATAATGTGATGGTCTCATAAACTAGGTCAACATGCATATATATAATAAAAACAGAATACGACGCCACCGTCGTTGCACCCAAGTTATTCTTGGACGCGCAGTTTATATAGCAGTTAAAATATATGAACTAAATGGACAGAAATAAAATGCATGCATCATATAAAATGTAAATTACAGTACAATGGCAAGGTATACTTGCCTGGCAAGCAATCTGTATAGTATAAGCGTCCAGACGTCAAGTACACAGGATCAGAAACTAAGGCCTCCGAATAAATATCTCCGGATGCTGAAATAAATATCACCAACTTTCTCGGAATTAGCGAGATAGCTAGAAAACACTACCCTTTCATCCAATTTGAATACAGGGGTAAAACAGTAATTTTGGATCAAAGCGGGGTCTACATGTGGCCTACTTTGTACCGAAATACGTGCCAGGGGTAAAGGTCTCTAAATGGAATAAATTATAGGTCAAACAAATTCTAAATGTCAGTACGAACTCAACGGTATATCCAATTTTGAATTCCGGTGAGCCGAACACAAATTTGCCCTAAAAGTCAACTGTGGGGCCAGCAAATAGACGGCTTGGTCAACTATCTCAGAATCGCATGAAACTTGGGTCACTGGACCAGCATGATATCAGAATCCAATGGCGCAAGTTTCGTCATATTCCGAAGAGCGTACACTAAATGGTACGATATTTTGTAAAAGTTGCGATACGGGGACTTTTTACGGATACAGGTTGATTCCGTCGCGCACATACGTCCAAATCCATTTCCGCGAAAGCCCACATGTCAGGACATACCATAGGTGCCTTTCAGTGTAATTGATATACGATGGGACGGTCTCGTTTGGCGGGGCGAGCTCCGTATCGCAAATTTTAAAGTTTTAGAAACAAGTTTTTCCTGATTTTTAACCCAGTTTATTTTTGAATTTAACATAAAATAAAATAATATAATTAATAGGAAATAATCTCGGTTATATGGTCTTCACATAAAAAAAGGTAGATCTAAGTTTGGATGTCTGTGGAGGAAGATATCAGTCCCTAAACATAGGTCCTCGAAATTATTTTCTGCAGCTTGTAAAAGAGGGTTTTTCTCCAACTTGGCCTCAATTTCTACCTAGTGATAAGCGCTGTTTGATGGAAACTAATTTTTAGAGTTGGAAGGAGGATAGGTCATGAACATACCGGTGAAGACGGATTCGAAATTGATCGAGCGACGAGGCAGGAAACAACACGGGAAGTATGGGTCGTCTTTGCGAATCTGTCGCGGCGTTCACGCGGGTGTTGACGGACGCGGTGGCGGTGCTCCGGTGTCCGCGGGGTACTCCGACGGTAGGCGAAAGTCGGGGTCGGCGCAGGAAAGAGGGGGATTGGGTTTAGGGTTTGCGGAATAGATGCATATATATATATATATATATATATATATATATATATATATATATATAAAGAAGGGGGAAGCGGGGTCGGGTTGCTTGGCCGCGGGTGTGGGGGGTGCAACGGATCTGCGGCTTGGAGGCCTGGCTACAGTGGGTGTTTAGACTTAGGAATTAATGTTAAGGATTTAGGATTTGATTTCTCTTTTTTTTTCTTTTTCTAATACTATATATATATATATATATATATAATATATATATATATATATATATATATATATATATATATATATATATATATATATACATGTATATGGTATAAAAATATCAGGAAATTGTTAGTATAGTCTAGAATCCATCACACTTCTCCATGGATTCCTAAAATAAATTAAAATATAACATTAATAGTTTGATCAATAATTTTTAGATGTGTAGTTACATAGGTAGTTAATTCAATTAAATTATATTTTCTAATTAACTACGAAATAATGCAATTAGATTAATGATTAATTAAATACTTATAATATGTATTAAAATTAGGGATTTTACATTCTACCCAACTTATAAAAATTTTGTCCTCGAAATTAAAACTAAGCCACGATAGAAAATCAAGGATGGTATATGGTAGAAATGAACAAAGTAATTTCATACCTTGATCTACGAATAGGCACGAAAAATGTTTGCGCATGTCATCCTCGCGATCCCAAGTAAATTCTTCTGGCGTGCTATGCTTCCATGCTACGTGGACCAAGGGAATAAACTGATTCCTCAACACTTTCTCTCGACGATCAAGGATCTCCACGGGTTGCTCTTGGTATGACAAGCTCGGCCTAATGGTGATCTCAGAGTGGTCGAAAACATGACTGCTGTCTGCCACATATCGCCTAAGTTATGACACGTGGAATACATCATGTACTCCCTCAAGTGAAGGTGGTAGTGCAAGTCGATACGCCACTTCTCCCACTCTCTCTAGCACGTCAAATGGTCCAATATACCTTGGGCTCAACTTGTCACGCCCTCCGAATCGAATAGTGCCCGTAGTAGGTGATATCCTCAAGAAGATATGATCGCCCTCTTTAAACTCCAAGGGATGACTGTGTTTGATAATAAATGAACGAAATTAAAACTAGGTCTATACGAAACCCTTTCTTTGTTTACAAACAAGAAAAAAAAGTACAATTAATCCTATACGAGGATGTTAAGTACAAAAATTTGATTCTAGAGAAATATTGCTATAGGAGTCTGATCTGTAGTCGATCACTTTGTCCCTTGGACCACACGATGACGAAGAAGTGCTGTAGAAGAAGAAGAAGCTTCAAAGACTGCATGAGGGATTGAACTCTCGTTGCCAAAGTAGTCAATCAACACTCTCTGGATGTGCTCTCTCTCTGCTCTTGACCTTGACCTCTGAATTTGACCTTTTTCTCCTTTGAATTCTGAATGTCCCCCCCCGAATGTGTTCCTTGTCTCCTGTGGCCGGAGGTTCTATTTATAGAGTTCGGTCACAGTAACTGACCAGTCGACGTAGAAACCGAACAACGGAGAGAGCTACACCTTTTATGCAGCGGTTATAATAACTGCTACCCACGTATGAATGATCTCCTGAATCTGCGTGTGACGTATGTTCCATTATGAGATAATGCCTATAATCGCTCATCGAAGATCACGGCATACAAACCACGTAGGTAACTGCTCCTCGCATAGAGAAGGTTGGCACAAAAGCCAAATAACTGTCTCGTTGGCGTAAAAGCCAAATAGTAATCTTGTTGGCGTAAAAGCCAAATATCTGTGCTGTTGGCGTAAAAGCCAAGTCGCTGTCTTGTTGGCGTAAAAGCCAAGTAGCTGTCTTGATGGCATAAAAGCCAAGTAGCCGTCTTGATGGCGTAAAAGCCAAGTAGCTGTCTTGATGGCATAAAAGCCAAGTAGCTATCTTGATGGCGTAAAAGCCAAGTTCTGCGTAAAGCTTAATGCTGCATAGATAGGTAACCAGCATAAAGATAGCCAATTAACCTTCCTTGACTGAGGTCTTGAGCGTATTTGGGGCCAAATAGCTTTACCACGTGCCTTTGCAAATATAGCCTGAGTTGGTGTATTTCGAGGAGATAGCATACGGCGTACTCCTATAATTAAAAATAGCCAGGTCGGCGTATTTCAAGGAGATAGCATACGGCGTGCTTCTATAGCTGAAAATAGCCTGGTTGGCATAATATGCAGGGATGGTGATGTGTAAACCCCTTGATTTTTTAGGAAATTTTTAAAATAATTTTTACACAATTTTCTGTAATTTTTTGGAATTAAAACTAATGTATTTTGTAATTAAATAAATTTTAAATGATGTTAATTAATATTAAAATATTATGAAAATAATATTTTCTGGTGTAAAATGAAAAACTAGACATAGGGTAATTTTTCGAGAATTTATTGGACCCCAGAAGCATTTTTAAAGCCGTAAAAACCAAGTCTAAATAAACCGAATTAAACCCTAGAAATAAACCCGGTTCAAGTGAACCCAACCAACCCAGACCCGGTTCAACTGAACCGAACCCAACCTTAGCGGTTCGGGTCGGATCTAAACCCGACCCGAATATCCGTACCCGCACCTAAGCTTAGGTGGATAGGGTCGGATCCCCGCTAACCCGCTGACCCGCCGACCCGACCCTAATCGGAACCCTAATCGGAACCCTAATCGGAATCCGAAACTGATTACTATTCCGGCGCCTATTAAATTCCCCTCTTCCTCCCCCGCCTCGACGCCGGAACCCTAGCCTCGCCGTCTCCTCCGCCCAGAACCTTCCCGCAGCGCCCTGCTTCGATCTTCCCTCTCCGCCTTCCTCCTCCAGATCCCTCTCCTCATCGTCTCCGACCCACAGCCGTCGTCTCCCCGACCCACAGCCCTCAACGACCCGCTGCCCTAGCCACCTCGAGCCTCGCCTCGCCTTCGCCGGAACCCTAAGCCGACGTCCCAAGCCGCCTACCCATCTCCACCCCGCCTCGATCACGACCCCGCAGCCCCTCGACCAGAACCCCGTCCGACACTCATCGTCCCCGATGATCCCCCTCATTGCCGCCTCCCTCCTCTGCTCCGCTCCGCCGCAGCAGCGCCTCAGCCTCCCGACGACATCGAAACCCCCTCGACGCCCAGCTCCTCCTTCTCCCCTCCTCCCCGACCTCGACGAACCCTCAGCCTGAGCTGCCTCGACCAGCCGACGAGTCGCCCCCGCCTCGCCGTCCTCTGCCTACCCCAGTGGCAGCCCCTCCGGCCAGTCTCTACCAGAAATCGAAACCCTAGGCAGTGCTATACAGTAACCCGGACACTGTGTCGCAGTGTCGAGTCGCCTCACGGACACGAGAATTCGGTCTTCACGGAGCCCTGTTCAGGTAGCGTTTTCTCTCTCCTCGTTGCCCCATTTTCTGTCCCGTCTATTGTGACGCGTAGACTGCGTAACCCTCTTGATGCCCGTGCAACCCGCTCGGTGTGTCGCGTCCTGTGGCGATCGCGAACTGCGATCCAAAAACAGGAAAAACAATACCCCATTTTTCCCCGGAACTGAGTGCGCCCCGCCAAACGGGACGACTTGGTCGCATGCGGTCTTCACCAAAAGGTGCGCGCCGTTGATACGCACGTGCAGGATTTCACAGAAGTTGATTTGGATGTGCGTGCACACCGGAATCAACGCGTATCCGCCGACAACGTCCCGTATCCGCCTGTTCTGGAACTCGTTGTAACTTTGTGTACACACGTCGGATCGAAACGAAACTTGTGCCATCGGACTCGTAGCAATACGCTGGTCCTGTGACCGAAGTTTGGTTCGATTCTGAGAACGTTGACAAAATTGCGTATCGTGGGCCCCTCGGCTCCACTTGACCGGCGATTTTGTGACCGGCTCATCAGAATCCAATTCTGGAAGTTCCGTTGGATTCGTATTATCGTTCTGGACTTGTTGACACTAAGTTTGACGAATTTGGAGACCATTGTTTCTGACACGTTTTTCGGTGCAAAGCAGCCTACATGTGGACCCCGCTTTGACCAGAAACTGTCATTTTTGCCCTGTGTCCAAATTGGACTCAAGGACAGGCATTTCTAGCTATTTGATATTTTTTGAATCTGATGGTGATGTTTATTTCAGCAACCGAAGGAGTACCTGCAAATCACACTGAGACCAGAGCTACAGTTGGAGCCAGAACCCCAGGCAAGTGTACCTTGCCAATTCTTGCAGTTCTTGTTACATATTTCCTTGCCTTATTTATATATTGTGGTACATGCTTGACCTAGGACCGTATGAATTTACTTAGCGTCCGATTAATAGTCGGGTGCCAACACCGTACGCGGAGTTGTGTAACGTCATCTAGAGATGGATATCGAGACCCTTTACATTCTCGTGCTTGCATTATCAAGTACATCATAACCCATGACACTTGACACTATTCATGAGACAGAGTCTTCCTGAGATATTTATAGTGATTCTGTATAGGATACATGTTACATGACATATTCTTTTTGCTTAGATATTACATGACTGGTTGCATTAGATATGATCCTACGTGGCATGGACATGAGACATTGTGGACATGAGACGTATGATTACATTGGATCAAGAAATCAAGCAAATTAGGGGTTTTAACAGGAGAAGCAGAAAAAGAAGGCTTATTTTGCCTTTTTACATCAGTTGGGGTACAGAGATTGGGAACCATAACTCTCTCCCTACCATAAGAATACAACAGTTCAGCCATGTGAGTAGCATACGATCTGTCATCCGTCTGAGGAGCGTATGTTCCCGTGAACCGGGTCTTCTTTACGCTGAGGGGCTTGTCCTGGCGTAATCTGAAGCTTTGCACGGGTTGGCGTAAAACTGAGGAAGTCCTCGAACGGCCTCCAGCGTCACGCATTCTGAAGAGTGGGCAAAATTTTCTCTTGATGGCGTAAAAGCCTAGAGGTTGGGAGGTTTGCCACTTGTTTTCCCTTGCGGTGATCCAAGGGACCATCTGCCTCATCGTAGATGGGAGATGCATTTTTATGCGCGGGGCGCGTTTGAGATTTCTGAACTGGCGCTGGGGCCTTGTCAGAAATTTCGTCTGCCACGTCACAGACGGGAGACGAAGTTTTACGCGCAGGGTGCGGTTTATACTTCTGGATTGGCACTGAGGCATTACCAGAAGCTTTGTCTGCCACGTCACAGATGGAAGACAAAGTTTTACGCGCAGGATGCGGTGTAGACTTCTGGATTGGCCCTAAGGCATTGCCAGAAGCTTTGTCTGCCATGTCACAGACGGGAGACAAAGTTTTACGCGCAGGGCGCATAGGTTGCGTTGTCACAACCTTGTTGGTCGGAGAGAGAGAGCCCGCAGGAAGGGTAGAGGATGTCCGGGGCATCTATACTTTACGTAGCTTCCTATTATTTTGGACAGAGAGGGAACGAGAGCCACCCCCTGCGCGAAGCATGTCTTCATAAGAAGACTGGTCGAATTGAACGACCAGAGTCTTCTTTGTTGATCCGACGGATACAACATCGTGTTGAGCAATGGCTTTCTCGTTAGATGAGAAAATAATCCCCAGCAGAGTTGCCATCTTGTGTTTGATAATAAACAAAAAAAATTGAAACTAGGTTTATACGAAACCCTTTCTTTGTTTACAAACAAGAAAAAGAAGTACAATTAATCATATACGAGGATATTAAGTACAAAAATTTAATTCTGGGGAAATATTGCTATAGGAGTCTGATCTGCGGTCGATCACTTTGTCCCTTGGACCACACGATGACGAAGAAGTGCTATAGAAGAAGAAGAAGCTTCAAAGACTGCAGGAGAGATTGAACTCTCGTTGCCAAAGTAGTCAATCAACACTCTCTGGATGTTCTCTCTCTCTGATCTTGACCTTGACCTCTGCTCTTGACCTCTGAATTTGACCTTTTTCTCCCTTGAATTCTGAATGTCCCTCCCCCCGAATGTGTTCCTTGTCTCCTTTGGCCGGAGGTCTCTATTTATAGAGTTCGGTCACATTAACTGACCAGTCGGCGTAGAAACCGAACAGCGGAGAGAGCTGCACCTTTTACGCGGCAGTTATAATAACTGCTACCCATGTATGAATGATCTCCTGAATCTGCGTGTGACGCGTATCCTATCATGAGGTAATGCGTATAATCGCTCATCGAAGATCACGGCATGCAAGCCACATAGGTAACTGCTCCTCGCGTAGAGAAGGTTGGCACAAAAGCCAAATAACTGTCTCAATGGCGTAAAAGCCAAATAGTTATCTTTTTGGCGTAAAAGCCAAATATCTGTGCTGTTGGCGTAAAAGCCAAGTTGCTGTCTTGTTAGCGTAAAAGTCAAGTAGCTGTCTTGATGGCGTAAAAGCCAAGTAGCTGTCTTGATGGCGTAAAAGCCAAGTAGCCGTCTTGATGGCATAAAAGCCAAGTAGCTGTCTTGATGGCGTAAAAGCCAAGTTCTGCGTAAAGCTTGATGCTGCATAGATAGATAACTAGCGTAAAGATAGCCAATTAACCTTCCTTGACTGAGGTCTTGAGCGTATTCGGGGCCAAATAGTTTTACCACGTGCCTTTGCAAATATAGTCTGAGTTGGCGTATTTCGAGGAGATAGCATACGGCGTACTCCTATAGTTAAAAATAGCCAGGTCGACATATTTCGAGGAGATAGCATACGGCATGCTCCTATAGCTGAAAATAGCCTGGTTGGCGTAATATGCAGGGGTGGTGATGTGAGCGTATTAGCTCTAATTTTGGCTCTCCCAGTCATTAAAAGTAGAACCAAATCTCGTGCATTAAATGCATAGATCTACCCCCATCTCGCGTATTAACTGCAGAGACGTGCCTTAAGTTCTATACGAAGAACAACTTTTGACGTGGCGGTTGATTTCGTCTCATCCTGAGTGTAAAGCTTATCTCTGCCTGTGTAGAATAGGCAGCGTATTCTTTGAATGCGAAAAAATGACTTATATCAAGGATTATGTCACTAAACGACAGTCTGGGGCTCTGTACAGAATTATTATTACAGCCGTCCTCTCGATCGTCGTGTAGTACTCTTTGTCAGGAGTCAGGTTCACTGCTTCGTCTTACAGGTTCATTCGAGAAATACGAAGAGTTCCTCGTATAATTTTTTGCTGCATTAAAAACAGACAGGTTTTACGCCGGAGTGGCTATATAGCAACCCTTTTACGCCAGAGTGGTCTGGAAGTACTTCTTTATGCGGGTTATTCTGGAGTTCTGTTTTACGCTGAAATAGCGTTGAAACTCTTGTTTGTACGCCAATGGCTCTGAAGTCATGTTTTTATGCCACACAGTGCTGGAGCTCTATTTTACACGGGCTTCATGCACTTTTGGGGGTTTTACGCGTATAACTTCCCAGTATATTTTTTATGCTTCTACAACGACGATGAAGGTCTGCCCACTGCTTTTGCCTGTCTTGCGCTGCTCGCAAGTGCCCTTGTATCTTCTTCACTATCTCTACGGTGTTGACTCTAGTCCCAGAATCTGACTTTCTCCCACGTCATTCTAACACACAGAAGACCTACATTTTCTTTCATACAATGCTTCAAACGGAGCCATCTGGATGCTCGCTTGATAGCTATTGTTGTAAGAAAACTCTACAAGGTGTAGGTGGTCCTCGCATGATCCTCTAAAGTCCAACATACAAGCCCTCAATATATCCTCCAGTGTCTGAATAGTACGTTCGAACTGTCCATCTGTCTGCGGGTGGTAAGATGTACTAAACTTCAGACGAGTCCCAAGACTCTCCTGCATGCTTCTCCAAAAGTAAGATGTAAAATGCGAGTCCCTGTCTGACATAATGCTGACTGGAATGCCGTGCAACCTCATAATTTGTATCATGTATAAGTCAGCCAAAGCTTCTGTAGACTGGCCAACTCTAAAAGGCAAGAAATGGGCGGACTTGGTAAGTCAATCCACTATTACCCATACTGCATCTCTCCCACTTGGACTCTTGGGAAAACCCGTGACGAAGTCCATAGTATTGTGCTCCCACTTCCACTCAGGAATCAGAAGTGGTTGCAGTAGCCCTGTTGTTCTCTGATGTTTTGCCTTCACCTGCTGACATACTAGACATTTGGCTACAAAGCGAGCTCTCTCTCTTTTCATCCCATGCCACCAAAAGTGCTGTCGCAAGTCATGGTACATTTTTGTGGCTCCAGGATGAATAAAATATATCAAAATATGAGCTTCTGCCATCAGCTCCTTTCGAATCTCCCCATTGGGAACATATAGACGATTATCACATCGTAATATCCCGTCACCATGAATGTGCAATCCCGTCTGCTCTCCGGCCTCTGTCCTTTCTTTCAATCTCCTAAATCTGGCATCCGTAGGCAAAGCTACCTTGATCCTCTCTACTAGTGATGATTGTACTTGCAAGTTGGCTAATGTCCCATCTGCTCCAGGTAATATCACTTCTATGCCAAGTTCTTGCAAGTTCTCCAATAATTTTGTCTGTGTTGTCAAGAAGTAAGCTGCTGGTTTCTGGCTTAATGCGTCTGCTACAAAGTTAGCCTTGCCTGGGTGATAATGCAGCTCTATCTCAAAATCTTTCATCAACTCAAGCCACCGACATTGCCTAATATTTAGCTCCTTTTGCGTGAAGACATACTTGAGGCTTTTGTGGTCTGTATAGATCTCCACTCGTTCTCTATATAAGTAATGCCTCCATAGCTTCAGAGCAAAAACAACGGCTGCAAGCTCCAAGTCATGAGTTGGATAATTCTTCTCATGTACTCGTAACTGTCTAGATGCGTATGCAATCACCTTGCCATGCTGTATCAATACGCATCCCAAGCCTTTTCCCGATGCGTCACTATAAATCACGTAACCTCCTGATCCTGATGGAATAGTCATTACTGGCACTGTGGTTAGTCGCTTCTTCAACTCCTCGAAAGCGGCTTGACACTCGTCGGTCCATACGAACTCTTGATCCTTGCACATCAATCGAGTCATAGGCACTGCTATCCTTGAGAAGTTATCCATGAACCGTCGGTAATATCCCGCAAGGCCAAGGAAACTGCATACCTCCGATGCTGATTTAGTAACGGGCCATGTCTCGACTGCCAAGATTTTCTCTGGATCAACAGAAATACCATCTCCCGTAATGACATACTCAAGAAACGAGACTGTGTCCAAGAAAAACTCATATTTACGGAGCTTCGTATATAACTGCTCTCTCCTCAAGGTCTCTAGGACAATCCGCAGGTGCTTCTCGTGGCTCTTCGAATAGACAAGTATGTCATCTATAAAGATGGCCATGAACTGGTCCAAATACTGATAGAATACTCGATTCATTAAGTCCATAAAGATAGTTGGAGCATTGGTCAATCCAAATGGCATGACCAGAAACTCGTAGTGTCCATATCTTGTCCTAAATGCGGTCTTCGGGATATCCTGCTTCCGTACCTTCACCTGGTGATATCCCGGCTTTTTTCTAAGGGATCTGTAACTTCTTCATCTCCTTATTCGAAAGCACAATATGCCTTTGATTACTGAGGGGATCTCAAGTCTATCTTCGAGAATACCTTGGCTCTACTAAGCTGATCAAATAAGTCATCAATGTGCGGCAATGGGTATTTATTCTTCACAGTCACTGCATTTAAGTCTCTGTAGCCAATGCACATACGCATAGACCCCTCATTCTTTGGTACAAATAACACTGGTGCTCCTCAGGGTGATGCACTCAGCCGAATGAAACATTTCTCCTCTAATTCTTTCAACTGTGCCTTCAACTCATCCATCTCCTTCTTCGCCAATCTATAAATATGCGACGCTATGGGTGCTGCTCCTGGTGTTAATTCAATTAAGAATTCTACGTCTCTGTTCGGGGGTAGTCCTGGAAATTCTTCTGGAAAGACGTCTTGAAACTCTAAAATGATGGGGTGATAAATAACGCCGTCTATTGCAAGCTGAACACCATCAAGGGCTTCTGTGGATCCTCGTGCAAACTCAATTTTCGGTTGGCCTGGTACCTGAAAAAGAATTTTTCCTCCAAAACAGTCGAAGAAAGCGTGGTACTTGCTTAGCCAGTCTATCCCAAGAACAATATCAAAAGTTGGCATATGAAGGACTAAGAGTCGGTCATTCATCTCTCTGCCACAAATTAATATAGGACACGATCTACAAATCCGACTAACAGGTACAACTCCTCCTCCGGTAAGAATTTTAACAAATTAGGTAAATGTGTAGTGGCAATATTGTGTTTGTCAATAAAACTAGAAGATATGAACGAGTGCGTGGCTCCAGTATCAAATAATATCACAGCAGTAAAAGTAAAAGCAAGAGTAATACCTGCTATGACATCAATCTCCGGTTCCATGTTATCCACTTCTAGTGCAAAAGCTTATCCATTCCTCTGTGGTAGTCCGTATCTAGCCCTCGTGAACTGATCCTCCTGAGTAGGTAGCGGTGGTCCTCGCTGAAATCCTTCGGCTGCTGGGGGTCGAGGTGCTCCTGGTCTTGTCATCTATTGAACTGACTTCGGTGCTGGAAGTGCTAGCCTCTGTATTGGCGGTGGAAGCGTCAATGCCTGATGCATTAGACAGTCTTTTGCCATATGCTGTCCGAAACTATACCTCATACATTGTCCCAAACGAGTCCGACAGTCTCTCGAAATATCTCCGCGTTTCCTACAATAACTGCAGTGGGGCTTCTTCGAATTCTGGTATGGTCCTGCTCTGTGCTGATGCTGTTGTTGCTGTGCCAAAGGACATCTGATAGGTCCTTCTTGCTGTGTCCTTGCTGGTCCTTGTTGTGTCTTCAGTTGACCTCCTTTCCCCCTGTTGATGGTCTCTTGTAACCTAGCTTCTATCAATAATTCGATATAAGAGATCTGGAACTGTGAGCTAGTGTAGTGTTGGATCTCCTGAGTCAGCCCGCGGTAAAACCTCTTAGCCTTCTCCAAGTCATTCGGTATCAGGGTAGCGCCATATTTACTAAGGCAACTAAACTCTGTATCATACTCGTCAACTGTCTTATTTTCCTGTTCCAGGTGAAAAAACTGATCGTACAATGCATCCCTTACAGTGTCCGGGAAGTACTTCCTCTCAAAGCACTCCAAGAATTGTTCCCAAGTCTGACACGTACCCAACTGGCGCTCTATTGATTCCCACCAGTGATGGGCGTTACCATCTAGCTGCGTCCTTACGCCTGTCATCCATAGATCTGTAGGTAGCTGTGATGCTTCTAATAACTTATGGGTGTGGGTAATCCAGTTTGTGGTCTCCTCTGGGCTCTCGGTACCTTTACTGAACCAACTCGAGCTCGCGGTACTGGAACTAGTGCCTGGGCTGGTACAGAAGCCTGTGCAGCCATTCTCTCAAGTGCTTCCAGGAATTCTCGTCTCTGCTCTGCCGCTTGCTGCCTCTGCTCTACAGCTAGTGCGACTGCCTGTTGCCTCTGTTCCTACATCATCAATTGGGAGAATTGGAACAGCTGTGTCTGGCCACACTGCAGTATCGATGAAGCTGGAAAAGTCCCATTAGGCGATGCGGAAGGATCAGATGGAACTGGATTATGAGTCTGTCCATCCGGCCCCGGAAGGCTAGGAGTCGTTAAGGTCTTCCCTCGAGTTTGGCCGTTGACTCCCGAAGGTGTGTCGCCTCCGGCAGCAGTACATCCACTACGCAAATCCATCTCTCTGCAAGAGGTGGGCGAAACGATTAGAAGGAGTACAAGAATCAAACAGGATACAAGCATTTAAATAGGAAGTTAAAAGGGAAGATGAGTTTTAGTTAAGCATGGATGAGATCCTATACTCTATTCCTATACACATGCTTGTTCGGTATAATAACGTAACTGAGATAATATATTCGAAGACCTGCATGGGCCACCACAAAAATATGTCACGTCCTAGTCCCAAAATACGTAGGACTAGAAATACGTAATCATGCCAGCCGTATGTATATGGCAACTCCAATATATGAAAACCATAACACATACGTACGCTGTATTATGAATATCCAATCCATAAGTGGTAATATACTGTCAACACAAGTCACACGCAATCTATATCTCATCCATAACACAAATAAAGAAATATGAATAAATAACTGAATCTCAAGTATGAAGTATCAAAGAATGATAGTCAGATGGAAACAAATCCACTGCCAATCGACTATACTAAAAACTACTAAATGAGAGAATAGATCAAACTCTAATATAAGATAAATGTCAATAAAGAAAATAGCAACTAGAATATCCATCAGCTTCGATGAATCAAAGGTACTCTGAAGGTAAGACCTCCTTAGTCTGGTATGAAGCGTCAGGTCCAGGTCCGTACCCTTATGGATAATCCTGCAAATCTATACCTGAAAAGTGACCAGGTCCTCAGAGGGACATAACAAGATACATAGAAATATGCCACTAAAGTACTAAAAATAAACATCCAATGGGTCGCCTAACCATCTATGTGAATGCAGTTTGAGAACAACTTTCCAATACGTGGGCTATCTGGCTAAAATGGGATTGGCATGATTCTATTGGAGATCCAGGGGCCTAAAAATCATGACTTCTTTTGAACCTCAGAGGCCGCCTGATAATAATAATATATATAGTGGTCATCATGACTGCGCATCTCCGGCGGAGCGTACAGGTTACACAAAAAAAGTACAAAGGAGCCCAAACGCCTTACTTGTTGTTCTTTCCACCCCATGCTCTAAGCATGTCACATCTATGACACGATGAAACCTCTAAATAACTGCCAGGTCTTCTAGCATGCAATTTCTATCAGTAGTTATCCTTATCCGTCGTAAGTCCTCTACGTACCAGTGGCCAGCCGAGTACGCAAGTTTGTGTCCTACATGAGACTCGTACTCGTGTAACAACAGTGTCATGGCCAATGAAATATAAGAATGCCTCATGATAATAGGGTGGTCTCATAAACTAGGTCAACATGCATATATATAATAAAAACAGAATACGACGCCACCGTCGTTGCACCTAAGTTATTCTTGGACGCGCAATTTATATAGCAGTTAAAATATATGAACTAAATAGACAGAAATAAAATGCATGCATCATATAGAATGTAAATCACAGTACAATGACAAGTATACTTGCCTGGCAAGCAATCTGTATAGTATAAGCGTCAAGACGTCAAGTACACAGGATCGGAAACTAAGACCTCTAGATAAACGTCTCCGGATGCTGAAATAAATATCACCAACGTTCCTAGAATCAGCGAGATAGCTAAAAAACACTACCCTTTCGTCCAAATTGGATACAGGGGCAAAACGGTAATTTCAGATCAAAGCGGGGTCCACATGTGACCCACTTTGTACCAAAATGCGTGCTAGGGGTAAAGGTCTCTAAATGGAACAAATTATAGGTCAAACAAATTCTAAACATCAGTACAAACTCAACGGTATGTCCAATTTTGGATTTCGGTGAGCCAAACACAAATTTTCCCTAAAAGTCAACCATGGGGCCCGCAAATAGGCACCTTAGTCAACTATCTCAAAATCGCATGAAACATGGGTCATAGGACCAGCGTGATACCATAAATCCAATGGAGCAAGTTTCGTCGTATTTCGACGAGCGTACACTAAATGGTACAGTATTTTGCAAAAGTCGCGATACGGGATCACGGATACGGGTTGATTCCGACGCGCACACACATCCAAATCAGTTTTTGTGAAAGCCCACATGTTAGGACATACCATACGCGCCTGTCGGTGCAATTGGTATGCGACGGGACAGTCTCGTTTGGTGGGGCACGCTCCGTATCGCAAATTTTAAAGTATTAGAAACAAGTTTTTTCTGATTTTTAACCCAGTTTATTTCTTAATTTAACACAAAATAAAATAATGTAATTAATAGGGAATGATCTCGGTTATATGGTCTTCACATAGGAAAAGGTAGATCTAAGTTTGGATGTCTGTGGAGGAAGATATCAGTCCCTAAATATAGGTCCTCGAAATTATTTTCTGCAGTTTGTAAAAGAGGGTTTTTCTCCAACTTGGCCTCAATTTTTACCTAGTGTTAAGCGATGTTCAATGAAAACTAATTTACATAGTTGGAAGAGGGATAGGTCATGAACATACCGGTGAAGACGGATTCGAAATTGATCGAGCGACGAGGCAGAAAATAATGCGGGAAATATGGGTCATCTCTGCGAATCTGTCACGGCGTTCGCGCGGTCGCGCGGGTGTTGACGGACGCGGTGGCGGTGCTCCAGTGTCCGCGGGGTGCTCCGGCAGTAGGGGAAGTCAGGGTCGGCGCAGGTAAGAGGGGGATTGGGTTTAGGGTTTGCGGAATAGATGCATATATATATATATATATATATATATATATATATATATATATATATATATATATATATATATATAGGTATGAAGAAGGGAGAAGCGGGGTCGGGTTGCTTGGCCACGGGTGTGGGGGGTACAGCGTATATGTTGCTTGGGGGCCTGGCTACAGTGGGTGTTTAGACTTAGGAATTAATGTTAAGGATTTAGGATTTGATTTCTTTTTTTCTTTCTTTTTTTCATTTATTTCTTTTTCTAATACTAAATATATTTATATATATACATGTATATGGTATAAAAATACCAGAAAATTGTTAGTATAGTCTAGAATCCATGACCCTTCTCCCTGGATTCCTAAAATAAATTAAAATATAATATTAATAGTTTGATCAATAATTTCTAGATGCGTAGTTACCTAGGTAGTTAATTTAATTATATTTTCTAATTAACTATGAAATAATATAATTAGATTAATGATTAATTAAATACTTATAATATATATTAAAATTAGGGGTTTTACAAGCTTGCTATCATTAACTAACTAGGGTTATCACAGTCCTAATTACTAACATATGCAGTTTTAGATTCCTTACAGCCACATTCCCTACAGACTATCCGGGTTATCCAGACGAACATGTACATAGTATAGATTTATCAGGTATAATTATTTTTTATCCTTTCTGGTAGTGCAACACTCGACGGTGTGCTGGAAGTGTGCCCCTCACGACGGAGAGCTCCAAATCCATCAGGTGTCGCTGGGATACCGGGATTGGATGTAGCCAAAAAATCTCTCTAGATGCTTTCTAGATTATTATTCTAGTTATTAGCCTAGAAAATTATCAAGGATTCCTGACCATTGTTCTCAGGAATCTATCTTAGATATAATGCAAGACAGGATAATAACTTGATGAGTTCAATCAAAATCAACTACAGGGATACATGTCATGTAATACAAGTGCTACTAATAGCCTTGATCAGGACAGTTATAGGAATTCTCAAGTCAGGAGTGCTCTACGTCGAGCCACTATCAAGAGTATCAAGATCAGGAGAAATTGTCAGTACAGGATCAGGATTATCAGTACATGATCAGGATTATCAATATAGGATCAGTTCTATATCAAGATTCGTTAGTTCATTTATAATGTACAATCACTAGATCATGTCAGAAAATCAAGATCAATATCAAGAATGTTAGGTTCAAGAAAATAACCAGGATTAACTAAAATAATGGGGTAAAAGAGAACTAGAGAATCAATAAGAGTTAAGTATATTAAAGAGAATACTGGCATGCAGGTGCATAAATTAACAATTTAGGGTTGTCGTATAAAATCAAGCAAGAATATAACATCCGTGTACAATGGGTCAAAAACTACCATTGGCGCACAAATGGATATTGGCACACAAATGGCCAAAAACAGTTTTGGCGCACAAATTACTATTTTGGACAGTTCTGGCGCACTTTGATACAAAAGTGCACCGAGCAAAGATGGAGCACAATCATACTAAAGCGCACTCCTAAGATCTTGGCGCACAATGATAGAAGTGCGCGAGCCAGGAGCTTGGCACATAAATCTATCATTAGCGCACAATAAAAGTACCCAAGCTACGACTTTGACGCACTTTCATCAAGTATGCCAGGAGAAAGGTTTGGCGCACAAATAAGTATAGGAAGATCTACTAAAAGATAAAATACAAGTCTTGAAGCATTGCACAACAGTCGAGACAATACTGCAGTCAAGAACACAATTCTCATGAATGGTCAGAAGTTATTGCTTAGTCATTAAGTAATTTACGAAGGGCTACAAAGTACGCCATCTTTGAAGAATGCCATATAGTGCGCCAACATAGCAAAGTGCGCCATTCTCCAGAAGTAACAAAGTATGCCGGTAAGAAAATTTTACCAAAGTGCGCCAACTCTGCAATATCTGCAAAGTGTGCCAACTTGGCTTTTAAGCAGTGGCGCACATTCTTGATGACTTGCAGATCCATTCAAAAAGTGCGCCAAGTAGGATTGTCATACATTTAAAGGAATTTTCTTAGTACAAAACATACGTAGGAGTAGAGAAGTGCGCCCAGAGTATTTAATATACCTTGGCGCACTTTCTAAGAAATTTGTGGAATAAATACAAGTGCACTCACTGAAACTTCGCTTATGCGACAAGGGTTCCCTGCGTACTTTTTGTATATATTCTCAGGCCAACTTTGCATTCTCCGACTTGCTGTTCTCGAGCTCCATGAGTAACAATACAAGGAAGTCAAAATCATCATGAAGACAAGTTTTAAGTATTAAGCAAATGAAACCTATCAAGTGATTAAAAAATTTATACTAAGAATCAAAACAAGATCCATGGTTGTTTCTTCGCTTGGCTAGATTTACTTGCCTACTGTCAAGTTCTAGCCTAATACTACCAAGGTCACCCACGACCAAGGCCAAGCTCTGTTGCTGCTCTCTGCTGGGAAAGAAACGAAGAAGGAAAGAAAAAAAATAAAAGTAAAGAAAAATGAAGGAAAGAGAATGAGATTGCTTATATAGCCAAAGGATTGATTGTAGGCCATTGGATCATAATCCATGCCGCTCACCCGAGTTCATCACAGCTACCCTCCAAGAAAATCAAGTGACCAATGGTCCAAAGCATCCAACTAAGAGAAATTTATAAAAATAACCTAATCAATGCATGCATGGCATAAAGCAAGATATAAGCAATTAAACAATAAGCAAGCTATACTTGTATAATACACGTATGTCGGATACGTATACTAGAACAGGGAGATGAGTCTCACATAAACTAGCAAAAAAGGTAGACATACAACCTAATTCAAAGAAGGATTGTAAACTGACAAATACTTTAAATATTTAATTTTTGAAGTCATGGAAAGAGTTAGAACAAAGGGAGTTCTTCTCAATCCTAAAAACCTACAACTTTGAAATCATCTTCTAATAATTCTTATACTTCCAAAGTTGTGGATCAACAAGTTTAATTTATCCTCCATTCAATGCTACAAGTGACAAGGTCTTGGACATATTGTTATTGATTGTTCTAATAAAAAGATCATATCTCTTATAGAGAAAGCCTTTTGTGAGGACCATCTAGAAGATTTGTAACCTATCTTTGATGAAGACCATGAGGAAATCTCTACATATAGTGATGAATATAAATCTCTTGTCATTTGACGTGCCTTGAATACTTCTTAAATTAACGATGATAGGTGCCTTCGGCATAACATCTTCCATACGCGAAGTACATCATATAGCAAGGTGTGTAATATTATCATCGATGAAGTTGTGAGAATGTAGTTTTACAAACTATGGTGGAGAAGTTATCATTCAAGGTGGAACAACATCCACATCCTTACAAGCTTTATTGGCTTCAAAAAATGTATTGATATAAAATTTGACAAAGATGATTGAATTTTTTTATTAGTAAAAATTACCATAATCGAGCATGGTATGATGTTATTCCCCTGGAGTCATGTCACTTTTTACTTAGTCACGCTTAGTAATCTAATCAAAAGATAATTATGATGGGCACAAGAATACATACCTTTTTTTTATTAAAGATAGTATAAAAGTTTTCTTAGGATGTCATACCCCAGAACTAGAATACTATAGAGCGGGGGTGTATATAGGCCAACTATGCCATACAAAGTACTCTGGTAATCCATATAGCGGTCACGACTATCTAAAGACAAGTGTGGATCAATATATCAAGCGATTGACGTCATCATAGGGTCAGACAAAATCCTATATCTCAATCCATATAAGAAAATAATAACAAGAGTAATCACATATAAAAAGTTGTAAGATGTCCCAAACGCTGAGGCATATATGAGAATGAAGCTAGTATGAAGAACTATAATACTAACTGTGTCAAATATAGTACATGATCGTATAACTAGCTTTCATCTAGAATATACAATCATGCCATCAAACGACGGTAAAAATATTATCTCGAATGCAAGGTCTAAACAGTTGTCTTGGGATAAATGCCACAAATGAAATATAAAAAATACAAGTAAAACATAAATAAATAATATACTTGTGGTCCGGTGCCACAGCCCTCTGAGTACAACCATTCGTGGAATAACGAGGTAGTTAGATCCTCAGGTGCTACCTAGACATACAAAACTTGGGGTGTCAAACCTAGATAACAAGTGCCATAAAAAAGGTACAAGTGAATAATATATAAAAACCAGTTAATAGTGGCCTGTGTCGTAGTCCAAGATCCGCAAATCTTTTATCGAAGTAGTAATCCACCTCTATACAAAACATGGATAAGAGGTGATCGACTATGCTGAGACAAGATAGTCCCAAAGTCTACTAGCTAGCGATAAAATAATCCATTATAAGTGATTTAATAGAATGACCAATTAGTTCCTATGTTTTACTATATCAATATATGGGTTATCCCAATCATAATATAATTAAGGATTCATCAATTGTGTGTTGTCTGTGTGTTGTCGAAATCGGGATGGCTAAGCCACAGTAATAATACTCAGTAACATTACTAGCTATCTCTCATAAACAATCACCAGGTCGGTGCTATGGATATAATATAACAGTTCATGTGCTCCTATAGGGCAAAAAATAGCTTGATGCTATGAATATAATAGATACTGGCTCCAAAAATATAAGTATATATCACTGATCTGGGGCTGGCTAGTAAGAAAAGAATGAAATTAGGAGCCTTTCCCTTCTAATAATGTGTGTTTTTAGTCTACTTATTGTCATGACCCGCACCCAGATGATCGGACATGACTAAGTGGGTACGTACAGCCTACGTCGTAGTATCGACGGTAGAACGTTGTTTAGACCTCAATACGAAGCATCTCTTAAAACAAATCCAATAATATCAATAAGTACTTAAATCACATCATGCTAAAGGAATAAATGAATAAGGAAAGATAACTCTAAAATAATGTGACTAATTCATTCAAAATTACAAGTTTATTTCATAACTGTTTATACAAGTCGAATAAATATCCGAAGATAAATTTGGTCGGTCAACTAAAACATAATACCGAATAGAGAATACTAGCCTAGATTTCTCTAAAGGTTAACTCACGGTTAATGGTACATCAAGACCGATCTCAACTAGCATCATCATGATGTCCAAGAATGTGGGCACAACATCTCCTAATATATCAACATCCAATCAGGATTGGAGCCTCGTTCTAAGGCCGTCTGTAACCCTTGGTTAAACAGAACATTATGTTCTTGCTGCTGAAGCTGTTGGCGTTATTGTTGTTGTTATTGTACCACCATCTGGTGCTGTTAGGAAGCCAACATTCTCTGGATAATCTCTAACAAGGTCGGGGTATCTAGTACTGCCGGTACTAATGGGGGTACAAAAATATCTGGGATCCGTTGATCTGTCGACCTTATCACGGGCTCAACTCGAATCCCTGGTTTTATCTTACAGGATCTTGATCTACTATCAACTCTGCCTCTCATGTTATTGCAACATCTGAGGGAGGGGAAACCCTAAGGAAGAGCACCAGACACATCAAGTACAAGACGAGAAGGAACAAGGAATCAACCAATATGGAAAAATTTAAGCTGAGTATCGAAGAGAATAAATTCAGAATTTCAAGAAGGATCATATTTTATTGAGATTCCTATGACCATAACACCCCACAAGTCCAAAGAACATACCTGCATGGGCCACCACTAAAACCTTGTCATGCTCCAGTACCAAAATACGGAGACGGACATAGCCAGCTACCACGTACAAGGTATTATACGTTGTACGAATATCATGATTGTAACTAGACATGGGTACATACTACAATTAAGTCACTAAGGGTCACATGAACATCTATGTCTCAATCAATCAAACAAGAAACAGTAACCATACATCATATATGATAAAGCAATAAGGCGTCCAAAACTCTTTCTCAAAATATTCTAGAGAACTAGCTATTATAAAATATGTGAAGCCAGTCGAGATAAAAGTATACATGACAGTATTACAACTGAAGCCTGATTTATATAGAGTAATGAAAAAGAAACTAAATGTCCAGACATGCCGGCTAACAGGTCTCAGTGGCTAAACGTCCAAAAGAGTAAAATATACAATGATGAACAAGGAAGAAGAAAACTCATTCGTTATCCTCAGCGGCCATATTACTGGTGCGCACCATGAGTCGGAAAAAAGTATGCTGGATCCTCGGGTGCTGGCTCATAACCTGGCCATACAAAACCAGTGGGGTTAGACCCCAAATAGCAAGTACCACAAGGAGGTACAAAATGGAGAAACAAAAACCCAAGCAATAAATAGGTAATATATATAAGAGTTATGTGTCATAATTTTGGTCCACAGACTATCCTAGCACAATGGTTCAACCCTATAACTAAACAAGGACAAGGGTTGATCATCACACTATGATAGTCCCTGTCCCTAGACTACTAACACAAATAATTACTATCACAAACAAGTCTAAGTTCTATAACGACCAATCACTTGTATGACTTGCTATTGTGGAGTTTGAGGCTATTTCAAAAATATAATAGGTATCCTCAGATCACGCCATTGCTGAACATGGGCTAACTGAGACAAATGATTATATACGTACTTCATGAATTATACCAGTTCTCCGTGGGGCCACTGCGCTAGATTACGGTATTAGCGGTTCCAGTGTTCCTATAGGGAGATAATGGCTCAACATATTTATAATAGGTCAGATACTGCACTCCACTAAGGCGGATGATATACAGTATCTGTGGTGGCTAGACCAATGCACAAAGATGAATCTTTGGTAGGAAGGTTCGTTGACATGATCTCGGGATACCGTTCCCTCACCATTATCTACAGATTTTTATAGCCTAATTAACCCTATATTGTTTTTGAAATCTCAAGGCGTGGCTACATAAGAATTTTTCTTAAGATATCGTACATGGTACGAGCATGATAGATACAAATCCATACAAAGATCAGAAGTTCAGTTTGGATTCACTGGAGTATGTATGCAATATTCAACAATTAATATCCTAGCCACGCTTTGGTACTTGACTCGCATATCATATCCGTGCTGGGAAACTATATAGTATCATGTGTTCATGAATTATATGAGGCATTCTCGATGCACAACCTAAATATGATATCATATAATACGTAACACGTTATGTCGCATCTCAGTGCATATTTAGATCATGTACACTTAGTATGCAATAATTGTATCAGCACAGATACAAAAAATTGGATCAAGTGTCACGTCCCGATTCTGAAGAATCAAAAGTAGCCACGAGCGTGATGTCCTACAAGCCTAGATTGTACTTGTACAAGGCAAGAAGATAGACAAGTCATGGTATTTCTCAGAAATATTGATATAACAGCAAAAAAAGTAGAAAAGTTGAAGTTACAACATAATAGAATGAAAAGTATCTTTATTGATAATAATCTTTGGATACATAGCTTACAATATATTACAAAGCTTCTCAATATACAACTGATACTTGACCATTTGGCTTACATTGATATTTGTCGTCTTGGCTTACAATCTCACTGATACAACTGAATTATTATCTTCCATACATTATGCCATTTATAACAAAAGATGCCTCCAATGGAAGAAGTATCTTTTGTGCGTCCCAACAATGCTTCTATGCCTTAGAACAGTTCCAGCCACTCCCCAAAGCATGAATACCTGGGGATGCCCACAAATATGGGTCAGTACATATAGCGTACTGGTGAGCAGAAACTAGCCCACTCACCTAAACCAACACTAAGTAATCATGTGAGCATGCACATTAATTTAGTAATCTTTCTATTTAGAGACTATGTTCATTTCAATAATCAGAATATCCAGCAGTATAATGAAAGCATTATATATAAGCAGTAGTATAAATTGAAGATGTAGAAATATCATATATCGCTTAGTAGCGATTCTTACCAACAGCCCACTCGTAGTATCCCTACAAAACAAGGATTAGCTATACAATAATAAGTATGAATCATTTCTACTTAGGATGTTAAGCCTATACAATGTTCTCGTCAGTATGCAGCCTAACTATATGAGGGCCATTGATGATATGCTTTCACACCACGAGGGACATGCCATATAGGACTTCGAAGCGCATATGAAGCGCCATTCATAAGGTTGCGATCCCCAATGAATGTCTCGTTTATACCTAGTACTACCAAAGCACTATGTTTCCTCCCAAGCAAAACGATCTCGGCGCCCCGGTGCATCTCGTTCGAGAAAACTTACCAAACCTTGTACACAAGTTGTCCATGACCATGCAACGTCTATGCAAATAAAATCTTAAACATAAATTGTGCGGTAAAGAAATATAAGTAAAGCATACACATATTTGTTCTTATAGTCATCTTCATTTCTCATTCCGGTTGGTGACCCACATGTCCCAACTTACAGACCTTCTCGTAGTCCAGTGGTACCAAACCACAATTGTACTCGCATATGAAGCATTTCCTTCATAGTTACTGTACACTGATACAATTGCTGTTAGACAGATATTCAATTTTCCATTTCAGTGTTACAAGTACGTAAAGTAATTTGTAAGGTATTACTTCTCATGTAAGGCAATCATTTACCGCATTCTTCGTGTTAATAGTATTATCAGTCATCATTCATATGTTTCATTGTTCCAACAACATTGTATAAAAGGTATCATTATTATCATGTGGACTAGCACAATATTTAGTAAGGAAACATAGTAAAGCACTACAAGTATTCATTTTATTAGGGCATGATCGGAGTAGAGGAGAAGGAATAGATTCGCTCACTTATACAAATATCGTTTCCATGCCACGATCCCATATTCGCCTACAATTCCCCCAAGAATGATCTGACGCGGTGCACAGTCTTCTAACTTGGCATAACCATACCCTCGAACCATGCTGCATAAGAATATTCTATCTGGCCAAGTTAAGTAAGACTGCATCATTACACCAAATATCTCGATTTCCAGCACAACTTGTATATCATCTGTTTTGATCCATCACGAATTCCAACGTAATGCCTCTTCGCGGAGCTGAGCATTACATAATATACCACTCAGAAAAAATTTTGTCTTCGAAACTTAAAGAATTAAATCAATCCACTATATCACTTAGGTCACCAAATAAAAATATTCTGAGCCAACTATAGTTCGATATCCCGTTCCAATCCCTTGTCAATATTGTTCATTCATGATTTTTGTATACTTATGCGTTCAATTCCACCATCTCGTTTCTTTCCAAATGATTTTTTCATGTTTCATCATTCACCAATATTCTCCTACAGCTCCATTTGAATTCAGTTCACCACTTCGCCTGGTTCGTACATATATTTCAGGCATCCCCGAAACATAGTGCACTCAACCAATGCTAATGATTAGAGAATCAAACGACTACAGATGTAACTTAATTTCTCATTACTTGTCACTTAATGATTTTGGATAAGATGTTCCATAACATCGATTTCCCATAACTCCAAGTTCTTGGGACAATTATTCGATCAAATCCATCGGTATCTTTCCAATACTTTACCATCAAGTTTCGGTCTAAGCACTTCTCAATATCACCAACATTCCTTCGATCCATTATATGTTCAATCTCTTATCTCATTCATAGTATTCCTTCATATACTATTGCCACAATCACTATCTTCTAAATTTGCCAAATATAAAATCCTTAGAAACTGTCCAGGTTAAGCTACTAATCCAAGCCCGTAACATAATTTCCATTTATCTGTATTGTATATTTATTCTTCCAAAGTCAATTCCGTCATTCCCACTATATCACTTAGGTCACCAAATAAAAATTTTCTGAGCCAACTATAGTTTAATATCCTGTTCCAATCCCTTGTCAATATTGTTCATTCATGGTTTTTGTATACTTATGCGTTCAATTCCACCATATCATTTTTTTCAAATAATTTTTCATGTTCCATCATTCACCAATATTCTTCTACAGCTCTATTTGAATTCAGTTCACCACTTTGCCTGGTTCGTATATATATTTCAGGCGTCCCCGAAACATAGTGCACTCAACCAATACTAATGGTTAGAGAATCAAACGGCTATAGATGTAACTTAATTTCTCATTACTTGTCACTTAATGATTTCGGAAAAGATGTTCCATAACATCGATTTCCCATAACTCCAAGTTCTTGGGACAATTATTCGGTCAAACCTATTGATATCTTTCCAATACTTCACCATCAAGTTTCGGTCTAAGCACTTCTCAATATCACCAACATTCCTTCGATCCATCATACGTACAATCTCTTATCTCATTCGTAGTATTCCTTCATATACTATTGCTACAATCACTATCTTCTAAATTTGCCAAATATAAAATCCTTAAAAACTATCCAGGTTAAGCTACTAATCCAAGCCCGTATCATAATTTGCATTTATCCATATTGTACATTTATTCTTCCAAAGTCAATTCCGTCATTCCCATCTCTTATTAATAATTTTACCTGTCGTCTCATTGTTTGGATTCATCCACTTTTATCAATCCCATTAAGAATATCACCAGCCCTCTCTTTATTATGACCCAAAGTGTATTTATAATAGTTCTGATAGTTTCTCAATATTCTATTTCTTTTATTCAACTTTCTATTAACTTTTTTCCAACATTAACGGCGTCTAAACTCTAATGAATCCAGATTTCACTTTTTGATCATATCACGGTCCATGCCACCACATTATAGTTCGATGATCATAATCCGTCCAATACAACAGTCACATTAGCCACATCGTATATCAAGTTTCGCTTCCAACATATAAAATTTCTATCAGAATTCTTAAGAGAAAATTTTCTCTTTTTATCCCAATTTATTCCTCATCCCAACTTGATTCCAAAAGAAACTATTTTGAGAAATCCAACTGACCGAACCCATAATTGATTTTTCATTCCAATCGAGGCAATCAAATCCATCTTTTATAACCAACCATTTCTGAATTTGCTCATCCAACAGTTTAACCATTCCAACACGAACTGCTATTCCGAAACACTCATTTCCTATATCTCACAACCAACTATCCAACACAGGCTATGCTCAAAATGACTTGCAATATGCACCATTCAAGTCTCATGATGCCATATTACCCAAGCGACATCAATAGGGTCATCCTATAGGTCTCCGACAACCAACATAATTCTTTGGTCAAGTCTCTATGGTTAGCTATATCGACAGCTAAACCTAGTATCTATAGGCAAACTCATGCTAGACAGCTGATACGGACCATACTCATCTCTATTCTTAAGGCCAGTTGTAATCCGAATATCTAAGGGACTTATACCCAACTCTTATTACAAACTCAAACCACGAATGCACTACCATTGACCTACCCACAAATAATAGATATCCAACAGTCTGGGTCAGATCTATCTACCAACGGTGTCAAGTTCATAACGGTCTACCTCCAACAAAGGTTCATTCTAGACTTACCAAAAACCGACAAGGTCAATCTAAAACTATCTGTTCAATTTCCAAATCCATCAAGTAAAACGCAATGGTCAAAATCTGAATTACTCTAACATATTGTTTCATTTCTGATTTCATAGTCATACTCTAGTTGTACCTTTATAACATTCTCGAGTTCTCAAGCATCTGATTATCTATGGGATAGGGCAACTAATCCAAACTCAAATTCTGACCAATACCTTTACTAATAAATCGTTCATGATCCTTGCTCTTAATTCTTTCTCATTCATGTTAGGTATTCGTATGTTCAATTTTACTAGAATATTTATAGTCGAAAATATTATCCAACCAATACATTGAAGATATCTTTCTTCTAATTTATTTCATCGATCTTACTTTTGCCAAATTTATTCCTATAAGGGTCCACTTTTATTTGCATTAACCATCGACTTACTTGCATCACCTCATGAAGGTCTAATAAAATTCCATATCGCTAGGCCATATTCGATAGTTATTTACATATTAGATATATCGGTTATACCCCCAATCTAGAGATCGCCCATAATATTTATAATTTGATAATTTACATTTGTCATCCAACTGCCATCAAAGTGATTAAGTTTTCTGCTGACCAAATATTATCAATGCGATAAAACTTCATACAGAAAGTATCTATCCCAACTTGATATAGCTCAAGCTTTATTCATATTCTATCCATTGAATTCTCTTGAAGAACTTTCATATATCGCCAGACAGTAAGGGTCATCGATTAATTCTTTATAATCCATCGAGTTTATGTGGTGACTGATTATTATCCACCGACTCTTAAGTTCAAGTAACCTCGCTTCACAGCTTTTACCCTTTTAAGTTAGGCCTGTAGTAAATGCTGCACACCTAAGGTCAAAAGAAACAGTTTCTCCTAGCTGATTCAACCCACCGTCTAATCATATAAGCCAACTCGTTGTTCCCAACTAAGGCATCCATCTCATACCTTCTCACTTCCTTACTACCCAATGTATCATTAAGCTATCGAGGGTGTAATATTGACAACTCAAATCCAACCATAAAGAGTTGCTAGCATCGCATTCAACAAGGCATCATTATCAACTAAGTCTCGGCGCTACTCCATTCTTAATGCTAGGCTTAATACTATCACTTATGTAAGGGTTACTGCACAAGCATCACTAGAGAGTAGAGGCATATAACACTCAAAGACAAAGCCATTCCTGACAATCATACTATCCTTACGCTGATCCAATATCCATTCCGCACAACCTTCCCATGGTAGCGTTGCTAGTCATAAACATGATATTCATTACTCAGATATAAAATACTTTTTTGCCATTGCACATGAATCAACTCAGCATTACTGTTTTTCTTCTGTTAAATTTACTCATACTTATTCACATTGATTACACCACAAAATTTAATTTCTCTTTATTCCCACATGTAAATTATTAATCATAATTTATTCATCTATGGCATCGAATCATTGTTGGGTTCTTAGTATCATTTACAATTCAAGAATCACAACTTATGGTAATCATAATATTTAGGCTTATTGTATGAAACATTCAGTGAGTATAGCCAAGAGGTCAAATATTCTTGATTGTGGAAGCACATTCGAACAATAGCGGAAGCAACACAGAACTGTCACAGATATAAATTCTATAATCGCAGAAGCAACTTTGAATACTCGTAGAAGGCAACTTTGACTATGTACTAAGGCGACTGTAACTAATCACGAAAGAGACTTTGAATAGTCACCGACGCAACTTTGAGTATCTACAGATGCATCTTTGAGTAATCATGGAAGCAACTTTAATTTAGAACTTGCCGAGTCCAATGATGCATAATCTGTCTTTGATACCAATTTTTTATGCCTCGATTCTGAAGAATCGAAAGTAGCCACGGGCGTGATGTCCTACAAGCTTATATTGCACTTGTACAAGACAAGAAGATAGACAAGTCATGGTATTTCTCAAAAATATCGATATAACAGCGAAAATAAGAAGATAAGTTGAAGTCACAATAAAATAGAATAAAAAGTAGATCTTTATTGATAATGATCTTTGGATACATGGATTACAACATATTACAAAGATTCTCAATATACAACTGATACTTAGCTATTTGGCTTATATTGATATTTGCCATCTTGGCTTACAATCTCGTTGATACAACTGAATTACTATGTTTCATACATTATGCACTTTATAACCGAAGAAACCTCCAATGGAAGAAGAGATTATGTGCGCCCAAATAATGCTTCGATGCCTCAAAACAATTCTAGCCACTCCCCAAAGCATGAATACCTGGGATGTCCATAAACGTGGGTCAGTACATATCGCATACTTGTGAGCATAAACTAGCCCATTCGCCTAAACCAACACTAAGTAATCATGTGAGCATGCACATTAATTTAGTGATCTTTCTATTTAGAGACTAGGTTTATTTCAATGATCATAATATTCAGCAGCATAATGAAAGCATTATATATAAGCAGCAGTATAAACTGAAGATGTAGAAATATCACATATTGTTTAGTAGAAATTCTCACCAACAGCTCACTCGTCGTATCACTACAAAACAAGGATTAGCCATACAATAAGAACTATGAATCATTTCTACTTGGGATGTTAAGCCTGCACAATATTCTCGTCAGTATGCAGCCTAACTATATGAGGGTCATTGGTGATATGCTTTGGCACCACGAGGGACATGCCATATAGGAATTTGAATGACGTACGAAGCGCCATTCATAAGGTTATGATCCCCAATGAATGTCTCGTTTATATCCAGTGCTACCAAAGCACTATGTTTTCTCCCAAGTCGAACGATCCCGGCACCCTGGTGCATCTCGTTCGAAAAAAAATACCAACATTGTGCACAAGTTGTCCATGACCATGCAACGTCTATACAAATAAAATCTTAAACATAAATTGTACGATAAAGAAATGTAAGTAAAGCATACACATATTTGTTTTTATAGCCATCCTTATTTCTTATTCCGGTTGGTGACCCGCAGGTCCTAACTTACAGACCTTCTCGTAGTCCAGTGGTACTAAACCATAATTGTACTCGCATATGAAGCGTTCCCTTCATAGTTACTGTGCACTGATATACTTGTTGTTAGACAGATATTCGATGTTCCATTTCAGTGTTACAAGCATGTAAAGTGATTTGTAAGGCATTACTTCTCATGTAAGGCAATCATTTACCACATTCTTTGTGTTAATAGTATTAGCAGTCATCATTCATATATTTAATTGGTTCCAACAATATTGTATAAAAGGCATCATTATTATCATGTGGACTAGCGCAACATTTAGTAAGGAAATATAGTAAACACTACTAGTATTCATTTTATTAGGGCATGATCGGAGTAGAGGAGAAGGGTAAGATTCGCTCACTTATACAGATATCGTTTTCATGCCACGATCCTATATTTGCCTACAATTCTCCCAAGAATGATCTGACGCAGTGCAAAATCTTCTAACTTGGCATAACCATACTCTCGAACCATGCTCCATAAGAATATTTCATCCGGCCAAGTTAAGCAAGACTGTATCATTACCCCAAAAAACTCTATTCCCAGTATAACTTGTATCCCATCTGTCTTGATCCATCATGAATTTCAACATAATACTTCTTCGTGGAGCATGGCATTACATCAAGGTTAGCAAACTTATCAGTTGGTCACATGAATTATTATCACTTGTACAGGTAGCTCATGTCATGCACATGGCTGGTGGGTCACTTATCACCTAGGTTAGTTCATGTAAAGTCTTGCTCAACACATGTCCATGCCATGCGCATAGTCTGGTTACTAAGACCACTCTTTCTTAGAATCATAACACAAGAAATTTCCAGAATCAACTACCTGGAGTAAGACATATTCTAAATAAACAACTGAACCCAAGTGAAAGTACCACGTACATGTACGCATAGGATCACTAAGGATAACACGCGCATGAAGTCATACGCATGAAGTAAGGCGCATGAACCAACATGTGCATGCTTAGGGTGCCACATAGAATCAAGGCCACATGGTCAACTTGGGCACATGCTCAACTCGGCGCATGGTCAGGGAAGAAGTCTACTCTTCGGGATAAGTATCTAAGTGATGGGCGTGTCAGAGAAGTGACTGATGTAATGGATGTAACAAGCCATAAAGTGTGTCAAAAAAAGACAAAATTATGGAAAAGTGTACACAAAAAGATGTGCAAGAAAGAGATACATAAGTCATTTCTAAGTATTATGCCAAGTTGGCCGCATCAACTCCTGGTAAATGAATCATTGGCGCATGAACACTTAGCCTTGGAAAAATCTCTTGTGTTCCGTGCTCTATGCATTCGAATTAGGAACGATATGCAGAGACAGCCATGCACCCAAATCAAGATAGATGCATGCTGGGAGGGGCACATAAAAGTCTTGCCGCATGAGACTCCTTCGTCCCAAGATTGCACGAACTCCATGAAAAAAGCTCCAAAATCTAAAAACTTGTTCTCTTCATAAAATATTTATTTTAACTCCAAATCAAGTGAACCAAAAGCCAAAACGTCTGAAATAGAATGCTCTATCACATAGAAAAAATAATTTTTCTAAAATACCATGTTTTAATATATCAAAACCAATAAAAACTCATAGAAACCATAAAAAACCCTAAGTTAGAAATGTATATCTACTCTAATCCATCCATCAAAACCAAAAATTCTAAGTTCTAAATATACGGATAATCATACAATAAGCATAATGGACTAATAATATGGAGGGTTTCTCCATTTTGCATGCAAGGTGTATTTGCCTATGGAAAGAGGAGAGGAAACCTAAGAGAGAGAAAAGAAATAAAAGAATTAAGAGGGAGAGAGAGAGAGGGGGGGGGGGGCTTTTAGCTTATATATATGGGTAGGGTTAAACCATGGTTCAAACCATGTCATGACCCGCACCCGATATAGGGGCACGAGTATGAGGGTACGTCTAGCCTACGGTGAAACATCAACGGTAGAACGCTGTCTAGGTCACAATATTATCTAATCAATCTTACACGAATATCCAACTCCATAAGGAGACACAAATATCATAATATAATATAAAAATACTCAACCACATAACTAAAGCACGATAAGATTTCAGAGAAAATAAATGAAATACAACACAAGTCTAAACAAAATAATCTAACTGTAAACAATAACATCCAAGTCTCAAAGTATGCCGGAAACAAATTCGGTACCAATAATCTGCTAAAAGAAACTAACTGAAATACTAGTGACCCGGCTAGACCTCCCAGAATCACATCTGAGCTATAAGGTCCAAGGCTACAGCTACTCTCCCTGTGGTCCATAATATGTCGGACACCAGTCCTCTAAGTCGTAGTCTGGAAAATATTTTCAGTCAGGATTGGAGCGAAGTACAACCCAGTAACAGTTTCAATTAATTGACAAGGACTATAAAACAATAAATAGATGATGCTATATACTGAGAGAAGACAATAAATAAATGCAATGGCAAAATAAAGAGAACAGGCAATATGATACAGTCAGTACATATATGAAATGAAGAAAAAGAGCTACAATATCATATACGGGGTGATATAGTATATAAACTAAAATGGAGAACTGTAACTATTCTAAGTATTTGAAATAGTATCTTCGCTATGTGATTGGCTTGGAAACATGTACGAGAGCTATATGGCCTGACTAATCATACGTGGGGTGTATGATTAACACTAATATGATTTTATACTTATACAATAGGGATATGATCATATTTCTCACTAACAATTTCCCTGCCCCCAACTAGTACAGTGGATCCAACCATGACACGTTACGATACACGATCAATGTCCAATATATCATGTACAATATCTAATATCAATGTCTAATATCAATGTCGTGTACAATGTCAATACGATAACCAATGTAACATCTCATGACTGCAGATCCAATTTATATACGTGTCCATGTAGCACAGTATCAAGAATCAGATGTAATATTTCTAAATACTTGAATTATAGAAATTATCAAATAACGGAAATTATCAGAGAATGTACTCGCCTGTGGTCCTGAGCGGGCAATACCAATGTCCTGCTCCTGAAGTCTCGCAGAACGATCCAATGGTCCTATATATAATATAATATAATATAATATAATATAGCATCAGTCTTTACACTAGCACACACACAAACACAATTTTACTGAACTCAGAAACTACGCTAGGGGAGATATTGGTTAACTAGTAGGGTCAAGTGTGCATCTCTAAACACATAGGTATCATGTCCTCGAATATAGTGCACAACAAGACAACAACTAACACTAACACAATATCCAATATCCAAATCTCGTGTAGCACTAACATATGGTCTAGCTAGCAGGTTAGGGTACACATAAGGCAGTGAGTTACCAAAATACGTTTAATATAAATATATATAGCACCTTAGTATATTACCTAGTATTTCCCAATACTATATTTATATTAATACACCTAGGGCCATACCTTACATATATAAATATGTGACAACTACGACTAACAACTTAAATTTCTAAGGAGTAAACACTAACAACAAATTCCCATGAAGCATATACTAACCTAATCACTAATCATACATGTACACGTGTACACACTAGTTATTAGGGTTTACCCAAACATAGTGTCATGCAACAACACAATATGAAAGAAGAGAGGACAGGTTCAAACCTCGGGGTGTGCGTGATCGAGGAGGGGTGACGCTCACCTGTGGCCCGTGAAGGTCAGCCCCCGATAATGGCACTTCGGTCAACTGTAGCAACAACAACTACAGTGTCAGCAGGTGGAAGTCGACGGCTCGGTTGTGCACGGAGTCGACGGTCTAATGAAGATGGCAGAGTGTGGTCCTACGTGCACGACGGTGAGGAGGCTCGTCGTGGAGAGGTCAAGGGAGTCGGGTCGCACTGCTCGGGTCGACGGGGTGCTCAGGCGGGATGGGGTGGTGCCGTGGTGATAATGATGAGGAAGATGGCTGTTAATGGTGACGGTAGTGTAGACGATGATGATGACGACGACGATGTTGACGATGATGGGGGAGTCGAGGGAGACGTAAAGGAGAACGGGGTGGCCGGAGATGGCTGTGAACGGTGGTGGTGATAGGGATGTCGCGGTGGTATGATGGTGTGTTGACGATGATGATGAAGATGATGGGCGTTGACGATGATGATAATGATGATGTCGAAGGGGAGAGGCTCAGGCGAGGGAGGTCGGTTCAGGGTCATCGAGGAAGTCGCAGGTAGTGCTCTGCGGTGAGCGGGTCGTGTGCTCCGGCGGGCTGCTGTGATGTCGACGATGGTGGTGGTTCTGGTGCTCAGGCTGTGGGGTGATGGCGGTGTAAGGCTGGGGTAACGATGGTGATAGCGATGGCGAGGTGGGAGGTCGCTGCTCCGACGGTGGAGAAGTGTTGAGACTGCGGGGTATAGGAGATGACGACGACGACGGTGTGGATCGGAGAAGGAGGTGGAGGTGGTGATGGAAGTCGATGTGGTGGACGGTGGAGACGGAGGTGATGTAAATGGTGATGGGGACGATGGTGATGGTGAAGAGGCGGGGTCGAAGATGATTGCTGTCGTCGGTGGCGATGGAGTTCAGGAAGTCGGGGTCGGGGTGAAGTGGAGGAGAACAGGGAGGTGATGGATTCGTGATGGTGTGCTGATCCGGCGACTGGTCGAGTCGAGGACGATGAAGATGATAGTGGTGATGAGTGGGTGCATGCTCCGGCGTATGGCGGTGGAGGGAGGTTGACCAGGGCTGGGAAGGTCGTGTTGAGAAGTCGGCTGCTCTGTGGGGTGATGCCGGGGTCGACGGTCGTCCGACGGGAAGGAGACCGGGGTGAGGGATGAAGATGATGGTTGGTTGGATTGGTTTAGGGTTTGATGTTTTATTTTGATGTAGGTTGAAGAATGGTGGTAAAAATAATAGGAGGTAGTAGTTTTTGCATGAGAGAGGAAAGGGTGATGATAACCTAGGGATTAAAGTCGGCGATGTGTTCCTAGGGATTGGGTTTGCTTATTTTTACATGAAAATTTGAAGGGTGGAGATGTTGTTGGGTCCAATGGAGGGTGGAGATGGCTTAAGGGGAAAGTTTAGGGTGTTGTACACTACAAAAAAGGAAAAAATATATGTATGACCGGTCAAAGAGGGAGGGGGTTGGTTCTTCATGTGTTGGGTCCAATGGGAGGTGGACACCTCACTGTACTTTTGCATAAAAGCCCCAAACATTTGGAAAATTGCACAAAAGTTGGGTTTTGGGATTGGATGAGAAAAAATACCATGTTTGGTGTGATGTAGTCGATAAAAAGATTGTGTGGTATTTAGTATGAACCTTGAGGGTGTGAATGGGGGTTTGGTTTGGTGTTGGGTCTAGTTTTGGGTTAAGTTAGGTCCTTACACCAATTTAATTAAAATTAATGTAAATGATGTTCTAAAATTAATTGGAAGTGCATGGAGTTAAAATTAGGTGGGATACAGGTATCATGGACGTAGAAGACTCAAAATAGAATATTGTCATAATTTAGGTTGCACAAAATGGGTCAAGATTGTGTCTCCAATTTTGATTGGAATGCACAAAGATACAAAGTCAAATTTATTTGGAATTAAAAATAAACGTCTACGACGAATATTGTGCGACTAAAATGAAGCACTAGAGAGGGTGTTTATGAGTTACACAAGGGTCAGAATGGAAGACTGGCACGTCTAAGACAAGGGTATAAAATTTGTTGGAAGGCAAAAACTAGTGTAGCGCTCCCAATATCGAAGCAACGGTAAGGCACAACAATTAAATAAAATAATAATAATAAATTACAACCTCAATAATTAATCCCGAAATAATACAAACTTAATTCATAACCCTATATTTTGGTCAGGGGTTCATCTAGTGGGCTTGTAGGTCTAGTTTACTAACTCATGCATTGAAGAATACTATAATATATATATATATATATATATATATACATATCATGCAGTTATTTAAAAATAAATATGCACATTACTTATAATAAATAAAAAGACAAAAATATCCCTATTCTGGAATATGGTAGTGACAAACCATGACCAAGTCCTATCCTCATAATAAACCCATGAACCAACGTTGAACCAAGGAATGTGCTTAGTCTCATCCAACCTAATTAACATGCAAGCAAAAAATAATACGTCCCAAATATGCATATCAGGAACAGAGAGTGACAATAACACAAGCACTTGGTGGATACTAATACACTAGTGTTCTAATTACATATTTAAGCATATACAATTAATGGTGATTAAGCCTTTTCAACCTATTGCTACCATTAGAAAGCTAGGCCTAGTTATTGGTGGATTTTCTATTAGTTCAAAGTATTGTTTGTACCATGTAAACTGAAGGAAAGTAATAGTTACTTATTAGGAACAGTTCCCAATACTAATATAACGCCCCAGTCCCAAAATACGTAGGACTAGGAATATGTAATATGCCAGCTACGCATTCGACCAGACTCTGGTCTGACTCGAATACATATAAGCTGTATAATAAGGGTAAATAAATACTGAAATCTCTATGTCTCAATCCACATAAAGAACAAAATATCAATAGTGAACTACATGTGCTAAAGTTGGCCGCCAATAACAAATAAGCTCGAATAGACTCGAGAAAGGAATATGAGTCTATAAAACTAGGCTACATCAGCAGATGAATAGACAATAAGAATAAATAACCATAACTCCGGTAGAAATGATATAAGTACCTGGCACCAATGCTTGCAAGACAAAGCAACACACATCAGTAACTCCAAGCAAACTCCACAACGGTCTATACTACAAAACTGGCAAGAGACCAAGTCCTTAGAGGGACGTAACCAGGTACAAGAAACAGCAGGCCAAAGTAAAATAGTATAATGCCATATACTCAAGGGTAAATTAATGTAACCATCTAAGTGAAATGCAAGTGAGAGCATCACTAGTACTCATGCTGAAACCACTACAAGCTCTGTGTCGGGGAGCCCGTAGCAGTAATATCACGTAATGGGCCAAGCTCTAGAACAGAGACTAAAGCACCTCAATAATAAAGTATATATGTATATAATCAGCCTGTATCCTGTGTGTCTCTTCCCATCCAATGTAATCATATGTCTCATGTCCACGATGTCTAATGTCCATAACACGCAAGATCATGACCTCTAACTAGTACAACGAGTCATAATAATATCTATGTATATGCAAGTCTTATGTCACGAATCCTATAAGTCTATACAGAATCACCACGAATAACTCAGGAAAGATTATGTCACATGAATAGTGTTAAGTGTCCTATGGTATGACGTACTTGATAAAACAAGCACGTAAAAATATATAGGATTGTGTATCAACTCTCTAAGTTACGTTACACGACTCCGCGTACGGCGTCGACACCCGAATCTTGTTCGGACGTTAAGTAATGTCTCACGGTCCTAAGTTAAACAAGTAAATCACATAAGTATATATATATATATAAATAACTCAAGCAAATAATATCAAAGAAACTACTGCAAGTTTGGCAAGGTACACTTGCCTGAAACTCCAAGCTGATAAAATAAAGAAACTGCTCCTGAATCCACGCGCGTGCGATCCCAAGAGCCTAAATATATAATATCATAAAATTTGTCACTATGACACGGTTGACTAAGCATGCACAATAGTACAACTACTCTACGTCATTAATCATTAGACAATTATGGTCTAAATTAATCAAGGATACAACTTACACAATGCCATCAGTTATTTAGAGTCTAAAATAATTAGGGGTTATAACAAAGTAGGTTGGCTAAGGTTCACTAGTCAAGGACCAAAAATGTGTGTAAACACCAAGCCTACTAGTCACATAACATCATCAAGCCTTATAAACATGGTTATAACGAAGGTTCATGTAGGTACTAGGTGTTCTCACACTAGATTTTCATATATAACATATCATCAACCTTGGTATTCACTAAGAGTCAAACTATGTTAACCAACCTAGGATTAGTTTTGTCTATTAAAACATACACATGAGCGTTAACAATAGGTCAAGTTAGGGTCATCACAAACAATCACATACTTTATTTCTCAAGTATATCCATTTATCCAACTATATACAACTCTCGTTCTACTACAAAATATCAAGTATACATAGACAAGTTAATCTAAATTTATAATAAGATCATGACATATACCTCATTCCTAACTTGGATTTTAGATCATGACAAAGTGAATAGGACAACAAGTACATAAATAATATTCAAGTCTAGACATGAGAAGTAATAAGTGTTCTTGGTGTAATATCATAAAAAATATGAATATAAAGTTGGAGAAATTTAATAGAGATATGAAGTAAATATATAGAGGGTTGAGTAGGAGGAGTTGGAGCTCTTACCAAAGTGAAATGGGAAGGCAAAAGAGGGTTATGCACTGCTTGCACAAATCTGTCCAGATTTGGATACTTCGTCTCGTAGCTACTGTCCGGGGCTTCAAAACATTTCTCTAAGTACTTTGGGGATTAGAGATATTAAGGGAGAGGTAGAGGATGAGGATATGATGGTTTTTGAAGGAGTTTTGGTGCTGGAAGTGGTGGCAACAAGGTTTTGAAGTAGTGCTATTGTTGGCGAATTTAGCTGGATGTCTTCGTTTTGTAGGGGGTGTTTGGAGGAGTTGTGGAATAATTTAGGTGCTGAGTTATAAATAAAACCTTCTAAGGAGAGGTAAGAGAAGGATATTTGGATGCTGTGGTGGTATTTTTGAGGCTATGGAGGTGGTGGAGTTGCCTGAGAAGAGGATACACTGAATTCGAATTCAACATGGACACCTCTGATGGAGGGCTATTTTGAGAAAATTAGAGTAAATTTTGATGGAAGGTTTGTGAAAAGAAAGTGATAAGTACAGGGAGAGTAAGAAGCATACAAAATTTGAGATAAAGATACTTACTGTGGAGGGAGATAGGTCCGGATTGGTGGGGTTTTTGCTGAATTCAGATTTAGCCTGAGTAGGGTTGGATAGATGGAGGTGTGGAGGGAGATAGAGAAGGAATTTGGAGATGGTTTATGAAGAGAAAATATGAGAAAGGGAGTTAAGAAGAAGTTTGCTTCAGGTGGTTTGAATAAGAGAGGTGAAGAGAGGGGGATTATGGACAGCTTAGTGGGGAGGGAAAGGGTTTGGAGTTACCAATAGGGTAAGGAAATATCACAAGTTATAACCCCTTCCCTTTCACATTCCACCATAATAATTTAATAAACCCATGGCTGTCCAAAACTGAAATGATGTTTAATATGGATGGTAAAACCTAGCTTAGTCAACCTAGGTTAAGTCCAACTTTTTCTAGTTGGGTCAGGTTCGGGTCATTGTGGTTTAGTTTGACTAGGTTGGTCTGATTCACTAAAAAATTGGTCATTTATGACTATTGAGGGTATATAGCACATAAAGGTTCAATAGAGTGGGACACAGGTATCATGTATATTTTAGACCTAGTTTAAATCATGATCATGCATTAGGTCGAAAGAATTGGTCGAAATTGGGTCTCCAATTTAAATTGGAATGGTCAACGGTTGCACTGTAGGTGCTAGAAATTGAGTTTTTGACCCAAATATTTTACATTAAAAATAGAGCACAAGGAGATGTGTTTGAGTAGGATATGATAATCATAAATTAAGATGGGCTCATCTAGATCATGCATATATAATTTGTTTGGAGATAATGGCTAATGTTGTGCTCCTAAAAATTAAAGCTACGAAAAATATTTTTAAAGGATAATTTTATTTAATTAATCCTAATTAATAATAAAAATAATAATTCTAAATATTATATTAAATTAAAATAGCTAAATCTCTGGGTGAGGGAGTTTACAATTTATCTACCTTAGAAAAATTTTGCCCTCGAAATTCAAAATCAATCTCTCCAACCACAACTCATAATATCTCTAAATATATAAACACATCTTGGTACTTACTCATACCCATTCTAAAAATCTTAAACTTCCATATACATACAGTTTAATCATCTAAGGCTGTTGGTCCATAAAACATATTCTCACCACCATGTACTATATTATTATTGTTATTATGCTAATCGTCATCTAGAAAAATTTACCACCTATAGGCCTAGGTTACACAAGGATGCCGCAACACAAACTCAGTTTGAATCTTTCAATATCTACAAGGAAAATAATGTCATACCTTAACTCTTAAAGGAGTACATGGGTTAGGCACTAAAATCTTACAAGCACAAAATCTTTAAGGCTACCTATGTAGTATCTAAATCCTTTATTCTACAGCTAAGATTGTTATTATTTCTTCCTTCTTTCCTTAGTACAACGTCATCAAACTATAGTATCCCCAATGAAATCATCTAACCTAACTTCTTATAAATTTTTTTAGCAGCAATAAGTCTAATCTAGTCAGTCAGTCATACATAGTCTAGAAGCTCAACTCAACGATTCCTAGGAAAAATACATATAATAAAATACGACATAAGCCCCTATTCAAATACGTAGTACAAAAAAATATAGAAATTATGTAATAAATATCTATTCAATCATTCTAAATACCCTAGATAAAAATATAATCAATACAATAAAAAGATTAAGATTTCTAAAATCCAAAAATCCATCGGCTATGGAAAATTGAAAATAGATTTTCATCACCTACTACTGAGGATAGGTCTAGCAAGCTCATACTCTATTAGTCAAAAATATAAATCCCTGGCCCTAATAAGTTTATGTGTAAACCCACAATATTCAGCTATCATTCTTATAAGACTTTTATCTTCCATTTACACTTTCCTACCATATGTAAATCTATAATCTAAGGATCTTGTGACAATCCTCTGCAGAATGACCAACAAGTCAGTATGTGATTCTGAACCTGTATTTAATTTCTTAAATTTTGTATCACTTCGAGACTGATCAACAATTTTTACTCGCACTAAATTCTCAAAATTCCAAAAGCATTATAATTCATAAATGCTAAAATTATTATTCCTCAAGTCCATACCACAATCCCTTCTCTTTGGATTATGCGACCATAATAAATTTTCCTTATCATTTGTTTCCTACTCAACTTCATATCCTTTTAGTATGTTAATCTTGTTTTCAATTATAAGCTTCGTCAATCATGACCAAATACTTTTCGCTTCATAGTATAGATCTTCTAGGCAACTGTCGAGTAATAAATCTTCAGTCCTTCCTAGATCTTTCTCTTAATTTAAAATGCTCAAGATCATGTACTCCTCGTGACTCTTCTTGTTACCATTCTACCTTCTTCACCTTGAACCAAAGATTTTCTCCTTGTTTATTCCATGTATACCCTTTATCCAAACTATATGGTTACCATCTTGTTATAACTTGTCATCTATTATAGGAAATTCACTATATCTAACTCAAGACTATAACATAAAACTCTCATTCTTTAACCTATTTGCTCTATCACAGATACTAGCTTGTCTACGGGTAATACTCATTTGTTCGATTAACACTGACAACCCAATTAATCAAATACATCTAATTTGATTTTGAAAGCTATACTTTAGTACTCGAGTTATCTAATTACTCAAATATTAGGTCTAGCAATCTACCTATCTATTTAGTCCAGACTTAGTCCAGACCTATATTCATTAATAATTTAAGGGGGTCATAAGATCTAGTTTTGATACTAAAAGTCACAAGACAACTAGAGATCTAACCACTATGGCCTGCTACATAAAGTTCCAATTTTTTAAGGTCGTAATATAATTCCTTGTATCACCATCATGAGCTACATCTGATCCCTAGCATCTAGCTATGTATTCCATAAAGTATTCTAAACCATCTTTCTAACTTCTAATACTTCTAAATTACGGCTACCTTAAGCAAGGGTACGGTTTTATTAGTTCTAGGCCTCTGATACTATATTTAATTCTCATGCTAACAATCTATACTAGCTCTAACATATAGGAATAACCTATCTACTATTCTACTAATGGTAACCATCTTCTCAAAAATTTATATCCAGCATGTCTTCTTCCGCCTTGACAAGGATCTACTTCTGGAGGAAACACCACGCACGAACATTCATCTCTTTAAAATAGGAAGAGATGAAAAACAATAATAATGATGCCGAGGGGAATAAAATAGTACAATTATGAAGTCCAATGGCGATAATCAAATGCTAAGAAATTTTCAAATCAGTTGTGGATTGAGATATTAATACTATTAATCCTGATTACAGGCTCGCTCGGTACTGGAAAGTAACCGAAATGATTTAATCAAGACCTACATGGGCCACCACAAAAATATGTAACGCCCAGTCCCAAAATACGTAGGACTAGGAATACGTAACATGCCAGCTACGCATTCGACCAGACTCTGGTCTGACTCGAATACGTATAAGCTGTATAATAAGGGTAAATAAATACTGAAATCTCTATGTCTCAATCCACATAAAGAACAAAATATCAATAATAAACTACATGTGCTAAAGTCGGCCGCCAGTAACAAATAAGCTCGAATAGACTCGAGAAAGAAATATGAGTCTATAAAACTAGGCTACATCAGCAGATGAATAGACAATAAGAATAAATAACCATAACTTCGGTAAAAATGATATAAGTATCTGGCACCAATGTCTGCAAGATAAAGCAACACACATCAGTAACTCCAGGCAAGCTCCACAATGGTCTATGCTGCAAAACTGACAAGGACTAGGTCCTCATAGGGACGTAACAAGGTACAAGAAACAACATGCTAAAGTAAACCAATATAATGCCACATACTCAAGGGTAAACTAATGGAACCATCTAAGTGAAATACAAGTGAGAGCATCACTAGTACTCAGGCTGAAACTACTACAAGCTCTGTGTTGGGGAGCCCGTAGCAGTAATATCACATAATGGGCCAAGCTCTATAACAAAGACTAAAGCACCTCAATAATAAAGTATATAATCAGCCTGTAGCCTGTGTGTCTCTCTCCACCCATTATAATCACATGTCTCATATCCACGATATCTCATGTCCATAACACGCAAGATCATGACCTGTAACTAGTACAACGAGTCATAATGATATCTATGTATATGCAAGTCTTATGTCACGAATCCTGTAAGCCTATACAGAATCACCACGAATAACTCATGAAAGATTTTGTTACATGAATAGTGTCCTATGGTATGACGTACTTGATAAAGCAAGCACGTAAAAATATATAGGATTATGGTATCAACTCTCTAAGTTACGTTACACGACTCCACGTACGACGTCGACACCCGAATCTTGTTCGAACGTTAAGTAACGTCTCACGTCCTAAGTTGAATAGGTACATCACAAAAGTATATATATATAAATAACTCAAGCAAATAATATCAAAAAAACTACTACAAGTTTGGCAAGGTACACTTTCTTGGAACTCCAAGCTGATAATACAAAAAACCTGCTCTCGAATCCATGCTCGTGCGATACCAAGAGCCTAAATATATAATATCATAAAATTAATCACTATGATACGGTTCACTAAGCATGTACAAGAGTATAACTACTCTACTTTATTAATTATTAGACAATTATGGTCTTAATTAATCAAGGATACAACTTATACAATGCCATCAGTTATTTAGAGTCTAAAATAATTAGGGGTTCTAACAAAGTAGGTTGGCTAAGGTTCACTAGTCAAGGACTAAGAAAGTGTGTAAACACCAAGCCTACTAGTCACATAACATCATCAAGCCTCATAAACAGGGTTATAACGAAGGTTTATTTAGGTACTAGGTGTTCTCACACTAGATTTCCATATACAACATATCATCAACCTTGGTATTCACTAAGTGTCAAACTATGTTAACTAACCTAGGGTTAGTTTTGTTTATTAAAACATGCACATGAGCGTTAACAATAGGTCAAGTTAGGGTCATCACAAATAATCACATACTTTATTTCTCAAGTATATCCATTCATCCAACTATATACAACTCTCGTTCTACTATAAAATATCAAGTATACATAGACAAGTAAAATATAAATTTATAATAAAATCATGGCATATACCTCATTCCTAACTCGGGTTTTAGATCATGACAAAGTGAATAGGACAACAAGTACATAAATAACATTCAAGTCTAGATATGGGAAGTAATAAGTGTTCTTGGTGTAATATCATAAAAAATATGAATATAAAGTTGGTGAAATTTAATAGAGATATGAAGTACATTTATATAGGGTTGAGTAGGAGGAGTTGGAGCTCTTACCAAAGTAAAATGGGAAGGCAAAAGAGGGTTGTGCACTGCTTGCACAAATCTGTCCAGATTTAGACACTTTGTCTCGTAGCTGCTGTCCGGGGCTTCAAAACATTTATCTAAGTACTTTGGGGCTTAGAGATATTATGGGAGAGGTAGAGGATGAGTATAAGGTATTTGTTGAAGGAGTTTTGGTGTTGGAAGTGGTGGCAACAAGGTGTTGAAGTGGTATTATTGTTGGCGGATTCAGCTGGGTGTCTTCGTTTTGTAGGGGGTGTTTGGGAGAGTTGTGGGATGATTTAGGTGCTGAGTTATAAATAAAACCTGTTAAGGAGAGGTAGGGGAAGGATATTTGGGTATTGTGGTGGTGGTTTGGAGGCTATGGAGGTGGTGGAGTGGCCTGAGAAGAGGATACACTGAATTCAGATTCAGCCTGGACACCTCTGATGGAGTGCTATTTTGAGAAACTTATAGTGAATTTTAATGGAAGGTTTGTGAAGAGAAAGTGATAAGTACAGGGATAGGAAGAAGTATACAAAATTTGAGAGAAAGATACTTACTATGGAGGGAGATAGAGCCGGATTGGTGGGGTTATTGCTGAATTCATATTCAGCCTGGGTAGGGTTGGATAGATAGAGGTGTTGAGGGAGATAGAGAAGAAATTTGGAGATATTTTGTGAAGAAAAAATATGAGGAAGAGAGTTAGGAAGAAGTTTGCTTTCAGGTGGTTTGAATGAGAGAGGTAAAGAGAGGGGGATTATGGATAGCTTAGTGGGGAGGGAAAGGGTTTGGAGTTACCAATGGGGTAAGGAAAGGTCACAAGTTACAACCCCTTCCCTTTCACATTCCACCATAATAATTTAATAAACCCATGGCTGTCCAAAAATAAAATAATGTTTAATATGGATGGTCAAACCTATCTTAGTCAACCTAGGTTAAGTCCAACTACTTCTACTTGGGTCAGGTTCGGGTCGTTGCGGTTTAGTTTGACTAGGTTGGTCTGATTCACTAAAAAATTGGTCATTTATGACTATTGAGGGTAGGTAGCACATAGAGGTTCAATAGAGTGGGACACAAGTATCATGTGTGTCTTATACCTAGTTTAGATCATGATCATACATTAGGTCGAAAGAATTGGTCAAAATTGGATCTCCAATTTAAATTGGAATGGTCAACGGTTGCACTGTAGGTGCTAGAAATTGAGTTTTTGATCCAAATATTTTACGTTAAAAATAGAGCACAAGGAGATATGTTTGAGTAGGATATGATAATCATAAATTAAGGTGGACTCATCTATATCATGTATATAAAATTTGTTTGGAGATAATGGCTAATGTTGTGCTCCTAAAAATTAAAGCTACGAAAATTATTTTTAAAGGATACTTTTGTTTACTTAATCTTAATTAATAATAAAAATAATAATTCTAAATATTATATTAAATTAAAATAACTAAATCTCTGGGTGAGGGGGTTTACATCTAATCTACCAAATTGGATTGTGAATGGAAGAATAAGAATTGGGTATCAATCCTCTAGCTTGTGCCTCTTCCTTCCTCTTCTTGAGCTCCCAAGCCTAGGCATCCCTTTGGAAGAACTTTGGTGAAGTTTGGATGATGAATAATGGTAGAAAAGGAAATTTAGGGTTTGGGAAATGGTTGGAAAAAGTTGGGGAAGATAAAGTGGTGGGTGGTTAGTTGAAATGGAGGAAATGATTTAAATAGGACCGACCACAAGGGGTGGGTTAGGTTGCTTGAAATTCCAAGTATGTGCCTAGATATTTCAGTATGACTTGATATTTTGAAAAAGATATCTAGATACTTTAGGAATTGGAAATATCTAGATATTTAGGAATTGAAAATATCTAGATACTTAGAAATTGAAAATATATAAATATTTATGAATTAAAAATATCTAGATACTTAGAAATTTAGAAACTTCTAGAAACTAATTTCTAAGTTATGACTAACTAACTAATTACTAATCTAATTACTAATTTGAATGTTAACTAACAAATACAATTAGCAATAAATAATAGTTTTGACAAAATTACCCTTAAAATTTAGATTTTGGAAAATGGAGGTTATAGTTATGTAACCCTATTGAGTCATATGGAACTCGTATCGTGGACATACAGTCATCCGTCCAAATAAATCATACCAAAGTATGGGTACGTTGGGTGTGAATCTACATTAGTTTCCAAGAGTTCCAACCTGATTAATCTTGAGCGTATATTTGAAAACAAATCCAAAATCATATTCCCAATCCACAATCATATTCCTAAACCACAAGAGTTGGATTAATCCACAATCTTGATTAATCTTAAGTTTTAAGGAAAATGAATATCTTAGTTATTAGTTATGCTAGAGCAACATGTTTTTAGATGGAAGACAAATAGGTCAGAGCTAACAAGAAAAAAGACGAGTACAAAGAATATGAATTCTACTCTTGTTTACTTGATTAAAATGAAGTATACCCCTTTTTCTTGCATACGTCAATAGTAAACAAATTTATAAAAAATTAACATCCAAGGTGTTTACCTCTATTTGATATCCAATTCTCTTACTCATTATGACTCCATATTATCAATTGTTAACTACCAAGAAATTGATGATTTAGACTTCATCCTTCAAAAGGTCTTTACTATATATCTATTTCTACCACGATATCCTCATTTATAAGTTTCTATCAATCCATGTAAATTCTTCTATATTTAGATTTTTAAGTATATTAATGATTACATCCAATAAATTAGTCAGGGTCTTCTAGTATCAATATTTTTTTTTCTCTCTCTTTAATTCTATTATCCTCGAAATTTAGAATAAAAACATAAGGCCATCAATTTCAAAATCATCCTTTGTTTTGTTTTGCAACCCTCAATATCATCTTCAAGTATAATCCTAGTATTCTTTTCTTGGTGGTTAAATCTTGAAATATTATAATTTTGTTTTTTAAACCTTATTCTTCGAACCACCTATAACCAATCTTAAAATCCTCAATGTCAGTATTGATTTCAAATCTTGATTGATTTTTTTTCCATATAAGTTACAACCTTAAAGAATTTATAATCCAAATTTAGTTATCAATACTACCAATTTATTCTTTTGATCCTCAGTTCTACTATATTTGCCCTCATGGTTCTCGAAGTTCCATTTTTCGTCATCGTAGGATAATTGTCTCTTGATGAGTATCATCTAGAAAGTACTTAACATGTTAAGATATATTAATATCTTTTCTCAATGGCTTTACCCTCGACCTCAATTCTAATGTTCTTTCTATATTCCATAAACTCATCTAAATGCAAGAATTATGTTCAACAACGGATTGGTATTCAAGTTGAATCAAAAGTGAAAAATAGTTTTAAGTAATGTTCAAAATATTCTCAAGGGTCATCCCAGAAATCCATCAAGAAATCCTAATATCTGATTGAGTACTCTACTTCTAGAATTTTTTATAATCCAATAATTATATTCTATTGCAGGCTCGCAACAGTACGACTAAGCCTAAGTACTACCATGACATCACACTAATTGCGAAGTCAAAATTGCATGGGCCACCATAAAAATGTGTCACGACTCGCGTCCGGATGATCGAACACGAGTACGTGGGTACGTCCAGCCTACGTCACAGTATCGACGGTAGAATGTTGTTTAGACCTCAATACGAATTATCTCTTAGTACAAATCCAACAATATCAATAAATAATTAAATCACATCATGCTAAAGGAATACATGAATATGGAAAGCTAACTCTAAAATAATATCACTAATTCATCCAAAGTTACCAGTTTAATCCATAACTGTTTATATAAGTCGAATAATGATCAGAGACAAATTCTGTCGGTCAACTAAATATAATACTAAATAGAGAATACTAACATAGATTTCTCTAAAGGTCAACTTACGGTTAATGGTACATCAAGACCGGTCTCAACTAGCATCATCCCGAAGTCAAAGAATGTGGGCACAACATCTCCTAATATATCAACATCCAGTCAGGATTAGAGCAAGTACATTAATAAAAGCAGTTCCAATACATGGTAGAGACTATAAAACAGTAATAGGCATGTAATATATGATAGACGGTAAATCAAAATCATGGCATGACATGTGATAAGCAAGTAATCATGAGAAACCATAGTACGTGATAACAAAGTATCGGAATGACAAAAGGAAAGACTGTAAATATTCTAAGTGATTTAAAATACTACTTTCAATATATGATCGACTAAGGTAATGCGACACATCATATCGATGGCTATCAGACGAGCTAGGGTACGACATAATCATACTTGAAATGTATTATTATCTATTAATCTAGATAGTAACATGAAGTACAGGTTTGATCAAACTTCTACTTAGTATTTTTCCCTTCTCTGACAAATACTCATAGATTCCAGACGGGATACAATGATTCTAAAAACATGATAATCATTAAGCAAGATAGACATGAGATACGTTAACATGAACCACAACATGATAAACATGACAAACTTAACAACATGACCAACATAAGAATCACGATACAGGCTATGAATATATATAATATCAATCTGTGTATCAAGCGTGAGAATCAAGTAAAGCATAACTAGAACATGAAGTATAGAAACTATTAAGATACTGAAAACAATCAGAGAATGTTCTCGCCTGTCATCCTGAGAGAGTGATACGGGTTAGAGTCTGTATCGAAGTCCAAGTAACCTATATTATGAGTTCACAATATCAATAGGTGTACGAAAAGCAATAATGAATTTATCTAACTAGTGGTTAGTTTTCTAGGTCAAATTGGGCTTATACTAGATGGCATGGTAATAGGTTCAATACCTACTTATGATAAGTAATACCTATAGTTATTACCTATGTGAAACTTTTCCTATAGCTCATATAGTCATACATATATATAGGTGACTATGTATCTGATTGATACACACAATACAACACTCATACTATATTAAACACTAACCTTTACACAGGACACTCACTAACTATACTTGACACTAAGTAATTTATATATACACTTGGTATCTTATATATATATATATATATATATATATATATATATATATATATATATATATATATATATATATATATATATACGGTATCTTTATCATGTTACAAACAGTTTTAGCAACATTAGAATACATCATCATTCGATGTAACTGATCATGTATTTGTTTATCAGTTAACCCATCTATGTTCCATTCATAGATTTCTCCATCGCTGTAATAATTCTGAACAATTGTATCATTTTCTTGAAATAATACATCAGCAGGAGTGGATCTTTTATAATAATATTTCATCAAATCTTACCGTGTGTGTATATATATATATATATATATATATATATATATATATATATATATATATATATATATATATATATATATAACATAGACCCTAACCTTTACCCTCAAATATCAAATTGATACCTGATACTCACTCTCACTTGTACTCAAAACTGTGCACATAATAGTGCCCCTAAAGCCTACTGCTACTGCTGTTGTTGCATAAGCTATTGTTGGTGCCGCTTATACTGCTGCTGCTACATAAGTTGTTGTTGCATAAGCTGCTGTTGTTGCTACTTATACTGCTGCTGTTGGATAAGCTGTTGTTGCTGCTGCTTATGTTGTTGCTGTTGCTGCTGTTCTGTTTTAGAATATAACATCCCCCCTCTTCACTGCTACTCAGTTTCAGCCATCTCGCTCCTCCATTACACACTCACCTACACCTATAACAATGCATATACTCAAGTATTCACTTATGCACAAACATATCTCACTCCAAGTGTAGGACTTCAAACCAAAATAGGATACACTAATCCAGAATACATTCTTATAGTGTACTCAACTCTAGGTAGGATTTTAAGCTATAGGATACCAAACATCATTGATACACTAGATAAAGATCCCATGATACACTTATATAAACACATGATACCAATTTTGGTATCTCAAGATACTCAAATACCAACCTACACCTTTGTATATTACCCAAGAGTATACATATACCTATATTAACATAGATATCATATGAATCTAAACACAATGAGAGTATAACTATCTATTTTCCCAGCATGATTTATATTCAAATTAAGGCATATCTAAATGAATACATAAACATCCAAATGACACTTATGAACACAAACACTAGTGTATCTCAATTTTTAACCATCCGTATCACGTAGTATCGTGACACCATACTAGACATACTCTTTATGACACATAAACTTGCACAAACCATATCATGACACAAGGATCCCTTTGGGGACATAACACAAGCACTTGGTTCATACTAATTCACTAGTATTCTAATTACATATTTAAGCATCTAGAATTAGTCGTGATTAAACCTTTTCAACCTATTGCTACCATTAGAAAGCTAGGCCTAGTTATTAGTGGGTTTCCTATTGGTTCAAATTTGTGTTTCTACCATGGAATCTAAAGGAAAGTAATAGTTACATATTGGGAAGGGCTCACAATAACAATCCACCAGATTAGATGATAAATAGGAGAAAAAGAATTGGGTATCAATCCTTTAGCTTGTGCTCCTTCCTTCTTCTTGAGCACTCAAACCTAGGCTTCCCTTTGGAAGAACTTTGGTCAAGTTTGGATGATAAATAATGGTAGAAAACGAAATTTAGGGTTTGGGAAATAGGTGGAAAAAGTTAGAGAAAATGAAGTGGTGGGTGGTCATTTGAAATGGAGGGAATGATTTAAATAGGGCCAGCCACAAAGGGTGGGTTAGGTTGCTTGAAATTACAAGTATGCCTCTAGATATTTCACTATGATTTGATATTTTGGAAATGATATATAGATAGTTTAGGAATTAAAAATATCTAGATACTATGAAATTAGAAATATCTAGATATTTAGGAATTAAAAATATGTAGATACTCAAAAATTTGGAAACTTCTAGAAGCTTCTAGAAACTAATTTCTAAGGTATGATTAACTAACTAATTACTAATCCAATTACTAATTAGAATGTTAACTAACAAATACAATTATCAGTAAAAAATAGTTTTGACAAAATAATCCTCAAAATTTAGATTTTGGAAAACGGAGGTTACAATTATGTAACCCTATTGAGTCATATGGAACTCGTGTAGTGGACATACAGTCATCCTTCCAAATAAATTGTACCAAAGTATGGGTACATTGGGTGTGAATCTACATTGGTTTCCAAGAGTTCCAACCTAATTAATCTTGAGTGTATATTTGACAACCAATCCACAATCATATTCCTAAACCACACTACGATCACTAACCAACTATATATATATATATATATATATATATATATATATATATATATATATATATATATATGAACTCGGTGTACAAGTAGCAATAGCACCTCGGTGCGATAATTAACGTGACTAGTACCTCAAAGAGTATATTGGTAATATAGCATGGATAATGTCATGACCCATGGCCGCGATATTGGTTACGAGTGCGTGGTCAAGTCCAGCCTATGTCACAGTGTCGACGGTAGTCAGTTGTCTATATCTTATGAATCACCAAGTCACATAAATCAATCACCAAGTCATAGCACTAATAACGATAAATAATCTCAGACTAGTCACCACATTCCACTAGTATGATTTTTAGTACATGATACACGTCAATCTCATCCGGAGACAAATCCGGTAAATCATAAAATAATACACAATCACAAATGAATACATCAATGATTAGTGCATCCATAATCTCTACTAAATCCTCCAAACAGCTAAGATAGGCTCAAGTGTCACCTCGTTGATATCTGTATCAACTGTCCAATCAGGATGGAGTAAAGTACATATGCACAATACTAGAAGTATAAGATGAAATAACATGAACAAGAAAATAATGAACAAGTACAATGAATCAATATGCGCGAGAAAAACAACCACAAATGAATACATCAATGAATCAATGTGAACATTAGGTTCCAAATTCAATTAAACACTTATTTCCCGCTCATTCCGTTCTTATACAGTGAGCGTGACCAGTTCAACCTATACACAAACACTTCTCAGTGTCCTCCCTAACACTGTATCCAAAACACAAATACTAACCTCTGTATTAAAACACTACGACACTGATACTGACACGAACTTGCATCCATACTACACGAGCTTTGGCTCATCGAGACACGACACAGCACTCGTGTCAGTTCTATGAACCCGGTGTCCAGAACAAGAACACATCTGGTTCTGAATTCATGTGTCGTTCTGGACACACGACACAACCAGGAAGTGAAACCGAACAATCAAGGGAAATTACCTGCATTCGATCAAAACAGGGTGCTACACTCCTCAGAAACCATTTATCGAACAACTGGAGTTCGAAAACAAAGGAAAAGATTTAGAGTTGATCCAAATTTTAAATCAAGAATTGATCAAAATACTTCCAAAACCAAGAATCAAGATTGCATATAATCAAGAATGAAATCGATCAAGAAAATCAAGAATAGAAAGCAAGTCGAGTTTGAATCAGCCGATCAGACACTCAGTCGATCTGGATTTGATCGGTCGATCCTCGAGTTCAACCGAAGAACTTTGGATCGATCAACCCAATCATCTCGATCTATACAATTCATGCAAAAAATAAAATCAATTCAAAGAAAAGAAAAGAACAGCTCACCGATTCCACTGCCGATCCGCGCGCCTCGCCGTCGCCAGGAAGAAGTCGTCGATCGCTGCTGCCACCACGATTCTCCAATGACGCCGTCGCCGCTCGCCGAAAAACTTCAGTCCTCGCCGGAGCTCGTCGTCACCGTCGTTGCTGCGCTCGTCGACCGGTGGAGCCTTGTCGTCACCGGAGAACCGCCGAGAAATGGTCGACACCTCCTTGCTCCGGCTTCAGATCACCACCACAGGTGGAGTTCAAGTCATCGTCGCTGTGGATTGCCGGAGATGATGCTTCGCCATGGCCGATGAAGCTCTTCTCTTGTGCGCGGGAAGAGGTCTCTATGACTATGAGCATAGAGAGAGAGAGAGAGCATGTGGTTGATCCACAAAGGAGAGGGCCGGATCGGTTCTTGAGAGAGAGGGGTTTTAATCCACAGCTATGGGCTTAAGCCCAATGGCTGAGAGTGGGTTTGGCCTTCGGGTGTGGGCTGAAAATAGAAAGGATGATTAAACGAAAGGATTTTGTTTTTTGTTTTAGATTACAAGAGAAGGTTGTAGGTCCTCTCCAAATTAGACATGCCTAGTAGGTGGTTGGAAGCATAGTTTAGGGTTAGTTAGAATTCTTGGAAAAATATCTAGAATTTCTAGTTTATTACTAAATTGTCACTCATCTTCCAATTGTTAATTGATTCAATATCTAAAAATTATTTTTGGAAAAGAGGTTTATTGAATTTTAATTTTAATTTCTGAACATACTTGTTGAATTATTTATTACAATTTAATTCTTAAAATATTTATTGCTTATTTGGTTTTCTAAAAAACATATTTTGAAAACTTCAAACTAGATTTTATTGATTATTGGGAGTTTGGAGGTTACAGATACATTGTAGCGAGGTCAAGAACATGGATAATCAGGTAATCTATCCATCATGAATTAACCTCACTAATAACTCATCGATCCACTTAGCATCGTATACATTAAAAATCTGGGATACGACTATTAGATACTATGTTATCCCAACAACAAGTTTTATAAGGCCTATTATTAGTTCACACAAAATCTACCAGTTTATTCGCTAGTCTTAAATATCAATTTATCCTTCATACTTTATAGCTAAATAACTTTTGGATATTGGGACTAAGGGACACATGATAGGCAGTAAGGAAGATGTCTCAGGAAGGCTAAATGCCTATACGACAAAATATTGACACACAAAACAAAGATTTATCCTAAATAAATAGCATGAAGATAGTATATTGGGTAAAATATTATCCGGTATACTATCTAGTATATTTTTCTGCACACAGAAAAATATTCGAGACTTGTTGGAAAACTGAGCACTGACAATATACATGATAGTATATTAACGAGTATAATGTTTAATATACTGTCTACACTAATACAGTGTAGATAGTACTCGGGTTGGGTTGTTTCGATCTCTAATTTGATCCTAGGCTTCACAAAACTCTCTTCAATAGCTAAGGGTAGCTAGAATAGGTCTCCTATAATGATTCGGAGCCTAAGTTTTAGATCAAATCCTCAATTTAGGTCCCAAACACATGGTTTTATCCCTAGGACTATATAATTATCCCTAAATTGAAACCCAAACACAAACACAACCAAACATCCATGACTAACATGAAGAATTCATTACAATAAAATCAAAAATAGTAACACTAGCTTTAAAATACTGAAATAATAATTTAGAATAATGAAAAGCTATCAAAATTTTCTTTGTTCACTATGTGGAAGATATACTTGACTCTATACCTAATATCGTAGCTCTCGATCTTCTACTCATCCTCCCAGACGAGTCTAGAAACCATAATCTTGGTCTCAAGACCTTCTCCTAGCTCTATGTCCATCCTTAGGTTCATCTCCAAGAAGAAGAGAGGAAAAAATATATATTTTGGTGTTGGAGAAGGAAAACGAATGAAAGGAGTAGAGAGAGTTTAAATAGAAAGGAAGAGAGGAAGAGAGTTAGAGGGTGAGATAGAGTCATAAGATAGCTTCCAAATCACTAATCCTAACCCCCAACCAATCCAAACCATCAAAGGAAAACAAAATACCCAATAGGCAATTGACTTGCCATGTCAGCAAGGGTGACGGGGATTAACATTGTACAGACAATATACTATATAGTATATTGTTTGCACAATAAATTCCTAATTTTGGGAGATTTAGGGTATCTAGTCTACTCACAGGTTCTAGTACGAGTTTAGGGTAATGCTCAGGGTTTATCTAGGGGTTTAGGTTACTCTTCCATACAATTATCTTGTCAAAAATTATAATCTAATTTAGTTATATAAGTCACTTAATCATTTTTTGACCTATCAATTTCCTTTTGGATGATCTATCCGTACGGCTCTAGAACTTTCACAGAAATTCAATAACTAGAATACATGGATCCAATATCAGATACAAGTACAAGCAAAAAAATTACATAATACCATATCTATACTGGATACATGATAAATACCATGAAACACGATGCGACTAAAACACTAAAAAATACAAAAAAAGAAACGAGAGTGACATAAGACCTTCCAAAATAGAAAGAATTCTTAAGCCTTCTAAAGGGGAGGGAACCTACTTTATTTCAAAATCTCAATTCGATGATGAATTGGAAGTATTAAAAGAGGCTTATGCTCTTATTTTGTTGGAAGAGAACATATAAATAAATAACATATCTCATATACTAAAGTATCTTCTTGAAGCTTTGTATGAAGTTATAAGCGAGGAGATTCCACCGGCCTTCCACCGATAAGAGAGATTCAACATTATAGTGATTTTGGTGTTATTCTTCTTAATAAACCAACATATCACGAGTCCTAAGGAGAATGAAGATCTACAATAAAAAGTTGATGATCTTTTAAAAATAGAATTTTTGCATGAGAGCGTTAGCTTTTGAGTCATGCCTACTGATTTGGTGCCAAAGAAGGATGGCTCTTTTTGCATGTATGTGGATATATAACCCCCTCAAATTTTAATTTATAAAATTTATGAAATACAAAAAATAAATTAATTTGGGTATTAAACAAAATAACGAAGAATATAATATTATATAAATTAATTATTACCTAAACTAATTAAAAATAAAAAAATTCAAACAAATTAACACATTTAAATTCAACTGATCTCCTCTGCCACTGAATCAAGAACTTCTCAATTTGATTACTTCATTCATATTCTCGAAGACAAATCTAAACCAAATAAAAAAACCCTTCGACCAAATTTAGGTCTACTTAGCTTAGATAGAGAGATTAGGGTTAATTTGGAGCCAATTAGAATTAGAACACAGTGGTTTAGATTTATTATGTAATATTTATATCACTTAGTGTATCTTACCGTTGCTTCGATATTTAGGGCACTACACTAGCTATTACCTTCAAACAAATTCCATACACTTTTCCTAGACATGTCAGCCTACCATTCTGACGCTTGTGTAACTCATAAAAACTCTATCTTGTGCTTCATTTTAGTAGCATAATATTCGTTACAAACGTCCATGTTTAAATCCAAATAAATCCAACTTTGCAACTTTGTCCGTTCCAATCAAAATTAGAGACACAACCACGACCCATTTTGTACAACCCAAATTATGACATTATTCTATTCTAAGTCTACTACGTCCATGACACTTGTGTCCCACCTAATTTTAACCCTATGTATTTCCAATTAATTAAAGAGCACCACTTACACTAATTTTAATTAAATTGGTATAAGGACCCAACCTCACCCAAAACTAGACCCAACTCCAACCCAAATCCCCACTCATACCCTCAAGGTTCATACTAAACACCACACACCATTTTAGCCTACTACATCATACCAAACGTGGTCTTTTGCCTCATCCAATCACAAATTCCACTAATTGTGCAATTTCACAATTGTTAAGGGACTTTTATGCAAATAAGCAATGAGGTGTCCCCCTCTCATTGGCCCCAACACATGAAAACTCCATCCCCCTTCCTTGACCGGTCCACCCCATTTCCCCTCCCATTTGTTGTACTTGCTACAACTTTTCATCCTCACATCTCCACCCAACATTTTAAAATCCATCATCCTAGCCACATGTCCATCATATGGAGGCTTCCTCAACACTAGAAAAATGTACCCAGCCGGCCCTAATCCCAAGGAGAGGCCTCTCTCTCTCTCTCCTATATATACTACACACACTCTCTCTCTCTAAAACCAAAAAAACTCACAGCCACAAACCCTAAAAGAAACCCTAAAAACTACTCATCCCTATCACCCTCTTCAAACCGGCCTCCCCATCTTCTTCGACCGCCTCCCCTTTCCTCCGGCCACCTCTGCCCACGACCAACCCGCCACCAGCATCACCATCCCCTCCACCTGTCCCTACCACTCGACCACCGCCGGCATCCCCACCAGCAGCCATCACCACCACCCTCACCTCCGTTCAGCATCACCAACTCAACACCAACACCACCCTCGACCCGACTCCCCCAGTCACCCCCACCGCCACCACAGCCAACCACCACCACCTTGGCCACCATCCTCACCCTCTCCACCACCATCCTCACCATCTCCATCACCATCACCGTCGCCATTACCAACACTACCATCACCAACACCACCATCATCAACACCCGCCACCACCGGTCCCCCACGACCAACCTGCCACCACCGGTCCCCCACGACCCGCTGCATTGGCTGCAGCTGCTGCCAGAGCTGCTACTGCTGCTGTGACCGCACCACCCTGTCGACCCCGTAGCCACCGAAATCCCTGTGCACACCGGAGGCCGGCTACCTCGTGCAGCGGACACACACACACCCCCCCGGACACGATCGTCGACTAGGTATATTCCTATCATTTTGTCATATACGTGTATGTCAACGTATTGGTTTAGATACGTATAGTGTAGTGTATGTCGTTGTATTTAAGTATTAGTATTTATTATATGTATTTATGTTAATAAATTACATCTTAATAATTTATGACTATTTTAAATAAGGAGATGTTGACCAAGGTTTAGACATTGAGTTTTTGCACACTAATATGTTAACTTATTAATGTAGTATAATACGTTATTTTAATTATAGCATATTTTTATAGCATGTTAGCTAGGACTTGTGTTGCATTATCTGGTATTATAGCGTCTCTTGCAAATTCGTTGTCTTGGTGTACACAGAAATCGAGGATACGACACGTGCACGTTGTAGCTACGTGCACATGCGACCCAGCTAGATGACCAGTTGTGACCCCTATGTCAGTTCATAATTGCAACGTAGTATTTCCTGTGCGTACTATTATAGTGACTGATGATCGTATTATTATATTATATATATAGGGTCACTGGACCGTTCAGGCGAGACTTCAGGAGCGGGTTATTGGCACTCGCAGCTTGAGGACCCAGGCAAGTATACCTTGCCTGATTTACTTTTTAATTTAAATTATAAACTGTTCTATGATATCTTATTGCAATATACATATAACTGTGTGCGTCCGAGATTGACTCGGGTGCAGTCGATGAATGCGTTGATGAGTAGTGTACTTGACTTAGTCACTAGCAGACTCACCTACCATTGCAAGGATATTCTGATATCTTCCTAGACCCTGACACTTGTACACACATCACGATGACAAACTCATGTTGGGATGCGGGTCCGCATACCCGACTAGCTATCGGTGCGTGCGACATGCATCACGGTTTAGTATGTAATTAGGGTTATTTAATTAGTTGAGACTTGGCATATAGTTATGTGATATGCATGCCGTATATTCGACTTGTATATCTACATTGGACGGGGAGGACAACTGGTAGGCGTATGGGATACACACATTAAACTCCGTAGTATCCAGAGGAGCCACATATCCAATGACTTCCTTTATTCAGATACCGCGTTCTTCGAAGCGATACGGACGTATATATTTGCAGATACCTCATTCTTCGGAATGATGGACATTACATGTATATATACCACGCTCTTCAGAGTGTGGACGTTATACCTACACCTACCCATACAGACTCGGGAAGGAGACGAGGTTCGTATCCGAGGAGGAGCTAGAGGTGCTTCCGTCAGAGTTTCCTTGATCATTGGTAGGCCTTCTGCCTAGGACTGGAGCATTCCTTATCTAGTTAGCCGATGCTCTAGTCGTAGTCTTTATTCTGTCTTTCAGTACTCTTATTTCATTATTTGTAGTGGGTTTGTTCCCATCAGACATATCTGGATTGTACTATGATATTTCAGACTCTACACTTATTTTTCAGTATTTATTTAAGTACTTCTTGTTTATATTATGGATGAGATTAGACATTACATGATGTATGATAGTATTAGACTTGTTAGTATTTAGGACAGCGTAGTACATTACGTTGGGTCCATTAAATTGGGTAATCCCTCGGAGACGTATTAGCTGGCCATTGCCACATGGCCTGGTCCCGTATATTTTAGGATTGGGGCATGACATGATTTTAGTGGTGGCCCATGCAGGTCCAGTTTATCGCTTGTGGTATGGTAACATGCCCAGCGAGCCTGCAATAGGATAGAAATTATTAGATCTCGTCCACCTTGACTACCGCCTTTGAACCTCCTTTGTATTTGATTATTTGAATATCTGCATCCTGCTTGTTATTCACGTACTCTTTTAATGTAGTTTCATCTCTTGCAGCGAGATAAACTTGCACAGCGGACGCGAGGCATATGGTACCGTAGTGCCATCCGCCACCGCACCAAGGGAGGAGGCATCCCAGGGACTACCCGGAGAGCAGCACTACCACAGGCCCCGGTGATCCCACAGGCCTCGCTGATACATTGGCACCAGATTTCTCCTAACGACCCATCGCAGCAGCACGAGGGTCAGACTTCTCAGACTATCCCGATGCACCACTTCGAGGGCCAAACTTCGAGGGCTACGCCGATGCCGCAGACCGAGAGGCCGACATTTGAGGAGATACTTAATGCGCAGCCAGAGGACCCACTGCCACCACCTCCACCCTTTCCACCCCAGATGCCACATCCAGAGGGACAGTCACAGGTGTTCCAGTTCTTCCAGACTATGATGCAGGTGTAGTGGCATCAGACCGAGACTTTGAGACAGAGCTTGATGGCAGATCTGGAGAACGCCAGGAGATTCCATCATGGTCTGACGTATGAGCTACAAAGGTACACTACCACCCAAGCGAGGATCTCTTACGGGAAGGTTCTGTTAGAGGCTAGGATCCAAGTGGCTATTGGCAGAGGATCGAGGTATTCCAGTGTAGCTGCACCAGCTAAAGCACAACCAGGAACAAGAGGATCGATCCGTCATTCAGGAGTGCAGACGCAACAGGGGATTGTGCCGTATCAACAGAGAGAGCTACCGACATGTCACTTTTGCAGAAAGAACGGACATGTCCAGAGAGATTGCAGAAGAAGGTTAGGACAGTATTTTAGGTACGGATCAAACCGACATCAGGCTCAGGAGTGTTCCCAGTATATCAATAGACTCCACCAGTCCTAGGTATGTCCGTAGCATTGCTTGATGAGTTATAGCTTATTATGTATTTATTTTAATTTTGAGGACAAAATTCTTATAAGTTGGGTAGATTGTAAAATCCCTCGACCAAATTTAGGTCGACTTAGCTTAGATAGAGAGACTAGGGTTAATTTGGAGCCAATTAAAATTAGAACACAGTGGTTTAGATTTATTGTGTAATATTTATATCACTTAGTGCACCTTACCATTGCTTCGATATTTAGGGCACTACACTAGCTATTACCTTCAAACAAATTCCATACACTTTTCTTAGACATGCCAGCCAACTATTCTGACCCTTGTGTAACTCGTAAAAACTCTATCTTGTGCTTCATTTTAGTCGCACAATATTTGTTACAAACGTCCATTTTATCCAAATAAATCCAACTTTGTAACTTTGTCCGTTCCAATCAAAATTAGAGACACAACCTTGACCCATTTTGTACAACCCAAATTATAACATTATTCTATTCTAAGTCTACTATGTCCATGACACTTGTGTCCCACTCAATTTTAACCCTATGTTTTTCCAATTAATTAAAGAGCACCACTTACACTAATTTTAATTAAATTGGTGTAAGGACCCAACCTCACCCAAAACTAGACCCAACTCCAACCCAAACCCCCACTCACACCCTCAAGGTTCATACTAAATACCACACACCATTTTAGCCTACTACATCACACCAAACATGGTGTTTTGCCTCATCCAATCCCAAATTCCACTAATTGTGCAAATTTCCAATTGTTAAGAGAATTTTATGCAAATAAGCAATGAGGTGTCCCCCTCTCATTGGCCCCAATACATGAAGAACTTCATCCCCCTTCCTTGATCGGTCCACCCCATTTCCCCCCCCATTTGTTGTACTTGCTACAACTTTTCATCCTCACATCTCCACCCTATATTTCAAAATCCATCATCCTAGCCAAATGTCCATCATATGGAGGCTTCCCTCAACCCTAAAAAAATGTACCCAGCCAGCCCTAATCCAAAGGAGACTCCCCCTCTCTCTCTTCCCTACATATACTACACACACTCTCTCTCTAAAACCAAAAAAACTCACAGCCACAAACCCCAAAAACTACTCATCCCCATCACCCTCTTCAAACCAGCCGCCCCATCTTCTCCGACCACCTCCCCTTTCCTCCGGCCACCTCTGCCCATGACCAACCCGCCACCAGTATCACCATCCTCTCCACCTGTCCCTACCACTCGACCACTGTCGGCATCCCCACCAGCAGCCATCACTACCACCCTCACCTCCGTTCAGGATCACCAACTCAACACCAACACCACCCTCGACCCGACTCCCCCAGTCACTCCCACCGCCACCACAGCCAACCACCACCACCTTGGCCACCATCCTCACCCTCTCCACCACCATCCTCACCATCTCCACCACCATCACCGTCGCCATTACCAACACCACCATCACCAACACCACCATCATCAACACCCGCCACCACCTGACTCCCTTCACCCCCAGTCACCCCTCACAACAACCACCGGTCCCCCATGACCAACACACCACCACCACCGGTCCCCCACGACCAACCTTCCACCACCGGTCCCCCACGACCCGCTGCATTGGCTGCAGCTGCTGCCAGAGCTGCTACTGCTGCTGTGACCGCACCACCCTGTCGACCCCGTAGCCGTCGAAATCCCTGTGCACGCCGGAGGCCGGTCACCTCGTGCAGCGGACACACACACACCCCTCCCGGACACGATCGTCGACTAGGTATATTCCTATCATTTCGTCATATACGTGTATGTCAACGTATTGGTTTAGATACGTATAGTGTAGTGTATGTGGTTGTATTTAAGTATTAATATTTATTATATATATTTATGTTAATAAATTACATGTTAATAATTTATGACTATTTTAAATAAGGAGATGTTGACCAAGGTTTAGACATTGAGATTTTGCACACTAATATGTTAACTTATTAATGTAGTATAATACGTCATTTTAATTGTAGCATATTTTTATAGCATGTTAGCTAGGACCTGTGTTGCGTTATCTGGTATTATAGCATCTCTTGTAAATTTGTTGTCTTGGTGTACACAGAAATTGAGGATATGACACGTGTACGTTGTAGCTACGTGCACACGCGACTCAGCTATATGCCCAGTTGTGACCCCTGCGACAGTTCATAATTGTAACGTAGTATTTCCTGTGCGTACTATTGTAGTGACTGATGATCGTATTATTATATTATATATATAGGGTCGCTGGACCGTTCAGGTGAGACTTCAGGAGCGGGTTATTGGCATTCGCAGCTTGAGGACCCAGGCAAGTATACCTTGCCTGATTTACTGTTTAGTTTAAATTATAAACTGTTGTATGATATCTTGTTGCAATATACATATAACTGTGTGCGTCCGAGATTGACTCGGGTGCAGTCGATGAATGCGTCGATGAGTAGTGTACTTGACTTAGTCACTAGCAGACTCACCTACCATTGCGAGGATATTCTGATATCTTCCTAGACCCTGACACTTGTACACGCATCATGATGACAAACTCATGTTGGGATGCGGGTCCGCGTACCCGACTAGCTATCGGTGCGTGCGACATGCATCACGGTTTAGTACGTAATCAGAATTATTTAATTAGTTAAGACTTGGCATATAGTTACGTGGTATGCACGTCGTATATTCGACTTGTATATCTACATTGGGAGGGGAGGACAACTGGTAGGCGTATGGGATACACACATTGGACTCCGTAGTATTCAGAAGAGCCACGGATCCAATGACTTCCTTTATTCAGATACCGCATTCTTTGGAGCGATACAGACGTATATATTTGCAGATACCTCATTCTTTGGAATGATGGACGTTACATGTATATATACTATGCTCTTCGGAGTGTGGACGTTATGCTTACACCTACCCATACGTACCAAGGTTGTCCTCATATTGTATTCACTTAGATGGTTAACACACCCTTTATTTTATTGAGTATTTATATATGGCATATATTTTTGTATCTTGTTACGTCCCTCTGAGGACTTGGTTCCCTTCCAGATTTGGATGAGGCTTATTATCCTATCGTGTACAGACCCGGGCAGGAGACGAGGTTCACATTCGAGGAGGAGCTATAGGTGCTTCCGTCAGATTTTTCTTGATCATTGGTAGGCCTTCCGCCTAGGACTGGAGCATTCCTTATCTAGTTAGCCGATGCTCTAGTCGTACTCTTTATTCTGTCTTTCAGTACTCTTATTTCATCATTTGTAGTGGGTTTGTTCCCATCAGACATATCTGGATTGTACTATGACATTTTAGACTCTGCACTTATTTTCCAGTATTTATTTCAGAACTTCTTGTTTATATTGTGGATGAGATTAGACATTACCTGATATATGATAGTATTAGACTTGTTAGTATTTAGAACAGCGTAGTACGTTACGTTGGGTCCATTAAATTGGGTAATCCCTTGGAGACGTATTAGCTGGCCATTGCCACGTGGCCTGGTCCCGTGTATTTTGGGACTGGGGTGTGACAAAATTGGTTTCTTTTTTCGATCCTATGTTTAAATTCTAATTTAAATTTATTCAAAACTTTAATTTGAACCTTTATAGTCTCGGATTCCTCTTGACAACCCTTTGCCAAATTTCTTTAAATCCATCAAACACACAGTGGACTTCTTTCATCGAGCGACCATTCCGTGATCACCTTCTCACCATACACTATAATTCATTGAGACCACCTTACCATCAACCCGCTTGACTAATTTTCTACCCCAACAGTCTCATCGCACCGATCGACAACGTTAGAGGTGACAACAGAAGTTGATAGGAGAAACTGCTATAAAGTTGACTCCTAGTCATCCCCAACCCACTATACCAAATACTATTTTCCTAACACATAATGTTTTGATATTCTAACAATTTTTTATCGTTTACAAATTCATAACGGAAAAATACTGTTAGAAAATATTAAAAAATGTTAGTATAAACATAAAATGATGAATTTCAAAATTGGTAACGCATAATATTTTTTTCCAACGGTTTTAACCGTTAGAAAACTCTATTTTATGTTATGTGACTAGCATATGATATTTACTAAGTGTTGCAAATGTGTTATTATAGTAGTATGATTTTACTTGCTCACTTCTCTCCCCCGAGTCTTCTCTACCCAAGCCCTAGATCATCTCTTCCCACTCCCTCACTTTCCAATGTCTCCCTCCCCGACCCCCTCCTTCTCCTCCTCCTCCATCATCAAGTTAGCCATAAACTGATCCCTCTATCGCCTCCTCATCGGTACCCCTAATGTCCATCGCAGCCCACTTCCCTAACCCTTCTCCCTCCTCTGTCGCAGTCCTCTCTTACAATCCCTCACCGTGGAGAAGTTAAGCAGGCTTCAGGTCCCAACCCCATAAAAAAAACTATTGAAACAAACCTCCATTGCAACCATAGTCCATCCCTCATTTCCCCAAATACTAGAATATCCTCCCCCTCCTCCTCCTCCACGAACTCATCGTCGATGACCTCCCTGTGCTATTTCCCATATTTCCCCTAAACCCTAGCTGCCTTGAGGATCTTTGGCAGCTCGAGCAGTACCTCCCTTCCTTGCCCCTCGCTGATGGTCGCCACCGGCCTTAGATCCTCCTAGAGGAGGTTCACCGTTAATGTTGTAAGTGAGATCGAACTCGTTATGTTGTTCTCTCGATGTTCCTTTTAATTTCTATAGATTTTTTAGCATTTTGACATGGAGGCTTCTATTGCATTAAATCATTATTAACCCTTGTTTAAAGCATTATAAACAATCATGTCACAAAACAAAAATCAAACTCAGTTGGTAGGACAAATATGAAATATGTATTGGATCATATATTGGGGAAAGTTAGGACACAAAATAATTAATTTTTGTCTAAGCATGGATGTTGGTTTATTTTGATGTTACTCAGATAATTAAAAATGACGTGAATGCCTATGATCTTTGTACTACAAGGGACGAGATGCTTGCTAAAGACAATTCTATGTTGGAGAGGTAATAGAAGCACTAAAACGTCAATTGAAGAATGTAGAACTTATATTGCGTTCAATTCAAGATACAGTCCTAAACACAAGATAGCTATTTGATTGCTGGTTCCACGATAACAATATTTGATGATGTCAGTATTAGTGACCCAGATTATGCTATACCGTATTAATGATAAGTATTCTTGTAACCCTTTTTGATAACTTTGCAATTGAATCCCTTATGAGCCCAAAAAAATACATTAACTCATAGGTAAGAGTGGTGGCAGCAGCTGTCGGCTCTGAATTAACTGCATCACAACCAAAGTCATGATTTGTTGTATATCCTCAGTAATAATAGGAGCCGGAGCAGGAGCTGGAGTATGAGCTGTAGTAGAAGAAGGAGCAAGAGTAGTAGTAGGACTTCTTGCCCTTCGGGCCACTTCCTGCATAATCCGGTTACCTCCATCTTTTTTCCCCTCCGTGAGGATGGAGACAACTCCTCCTGCATTGCTAAGGTCAGGATGGTTTGGATGGTCTTTCCTCTTTCGGCGGCGACCACTGAGGGGCGTGGTGATTCAAGTTCTATGAAGGTGACCAAGTTGAGGAGGACCAAAAACCATCATAGAGTTTTATCCCAGCAATTCATGAATCTCCTGTCTTCATCCTCCACACGCCCAAAGTCCTCTCCAAATATGTAATAGGGTGATCGTAGGTTTAGGTTCTTTGGTTTTCCAACAGCTCTCAGATTTCTTTTGGTTTGGGGCTGGATGATCGTGTGATCCTCAAAATAGTTTTTCTAGATATTAGGCAATAAATTTCTTTTGTTAATATATATATATATATATATATATATATATATATATATATATATATACATACCTTATGGGCTCACCCATAGACCGCGGCTCCAAGGTAGCCGCCCAAGGGTGGGGGGGGGGGGGGGAGGATTCGAACCCGGGTTGCCACCCCCACCCACCCCCCCCCTATATATATATATATATATATATATATATATATATACACACACACACACACCCCTTATAAGCCCACCCGCAGACCGCGACTCCAAGGTAGCCTCCTAGCCGCCCACGGATGGGTGTGGGGGTGGAGGTGGAGGGGGGGATTCGAACCCGGGTTAGCCCTATATATATATATATATATATATATATATATATAATTGTGAATATTATAAATCAAAATGCTATCGGTCACTTTACAAAATGCACTCAGGCCACCAAAACACTCAAAACCTCACAAAAATAAATCCAAGACTAGCCATGTAAGGCACCAATCTTTTGTAATGTGCACAAAGTGGCTTGCTTGCAACCGCCGGCCACTTATGCGATCTACCTGCAAATTTTTGACAATATCTGATTCTCATTCTAGCTATAGTTTTTGTATTTGTGTTTGTTTCTATTTTTTCAAAGAACCCAACAAGTTATTTGTGGCCACAGTCACGAGGCCATGATGGTCTCCGTGAATGCACCATTGCGTTAACCAATCTTTGATGTCTGTCGCATGCTGCCTTATGCCCAATCTCTCCCTAAATTTGTCTCAGTCGCTTTGGCCAAACTCCCCATAATCAGTACATGCTCGATAGTTTCCTCCGACGATCATCACAACAATGGCAGCGAGACGCGAGATATATCCCCATGTCTTTAAGTCTATCATCCGATGTTAATTTCCTCTCCGCATTAGGACTGACCATTTTGTTTGCCCTACATCCATTCACCCAGCTCATCCACGATTCTCCTCTCTCGAATGGCCTGCCACGTTATTGCCAAAAGGAAAGACCCCCACCACCGAGCGCCCAGGTCCTATTGTCCTTAGACCCGTTAAGATCCAGCCCCGAAGCTAGCAGCCGATTCACTTCTTCCTGTCCAGGTATAGCAGCACATTTTGGCCAGTCCCAATCATTGTTCTCATTTAGTAACTCCTTAATTACCTCCAATCTGCAGCCAAGTTTCCTTTGGATTAGGTCCTCTCCAAACCATATTTCCCACCATAACTATCCCTCCATTTCTCCCAGTCTTAAGCGGATGTGTTTCTCGCCTAATACTCTACCCTCTAATAGTCTCTTCCAATAGATTGAGGCTCTAGAAGTACGAGCCAACTGATTTAGGTGTCCCTTTGTTTAGTACTTTGTGCGCATAAATTTGTACCACATCTTCTCCCATTCTAAGCTTCCACCATAACTTCATAGAATATTCTGCAATCAAGTCCTGGAATGATCTCACTCCCATCCCCCTTCTTCCGTGGGTCGAGCTATGGTGGTTTAAGATGTCCATCTCTGTTTTTGTTGTCCTTCTTGAGAGCCCCAGAACTAACACATCATTAATTTCTCTATCATCCGTATCACTTTACTCAGCGGAGAGCACACCGCCAAGGTGTATCTCGGAATGGCCGCCAATACGTAACGAAGGTGGATAAGTTTTCCTCCCAAAGAAAGCATTCGGTTGTGCCATCCCATAATTTTATCTCAGAATTTATGGATCAAAGGCTCGTACATAAGAGCGTTACGCTTACCGTTGGCGATGGGACAATCAAAGTATAGTTAAGGTAGGTTATGCACCCTGACTCTTGCTACTTCCGTAATGGTTGCTCTCTTCGACCGACTCAGGAAAGTGTGTACCACTAATCTTCTCTTCCCCTTGTTAATGCGTTGTACCGATGTCTTCTCATATCTGGAGAGGATCCTCTTCACTTTCTCCAGAGATTTTTTGTTATCAGTCAGTCAAAGAAAGAATGATATCGTCAGCATACGCTAAATGGGTGACCAGTAGGCAATCGCTCGGTTGAGATAAGTGTGAGAACCCTCGATCCTGACCCAGATTGTTAAGGTTTCTGCTAAGACCTTATGCTGCCAAGATGAATAAGCTCAGAGATAGGGGGTCACCCTGTCTAATCCCTCTTTGAGATTTGAAAAACCTGGAAGTGGATTCGTTGATAATGTTCGAGAACCACACATTCGACCCCGAATGCCATACTATATCAATCCATGAGTTGCTGAAGCCGAAGCGTCTCAAGGTCCAAATCAGATACTGCCAGTCTATTCTGTCATAGGCCTTCTCCATGTCAAACTTCAGCACCATATTTCCCCTTTTTCTTGATTCCTAGTGTCGCAACCATTTCTTGCACTAAGATAATGTTGTCTACGATTTCCCAACCCTTAATGAAGCTTGCCTGCTCTTCGAAAATAAGCTTCGGAAGAATCCTCGCCAACCGAGAGGAGAGAATATATATATATATATATATATAAAAGATGTTGGAGAGTCAAGAATCTTAGACCGCTGGTGGGGGGAGGGTGGCACTATTCAGCCACATACACTAACTAGAGGAACGATTTGTGAATAATTTGTGGATGTAAGTTATTGGGAGAGTAAAGGATATCAGCGTGTACGATTTTGATTCGTTGGCGTAGCAGCTATCGATATACTCCATAGTTCTTTCACCTGCATAGTCTAGTAGCAATCCTTCTCCTACTCCTCCTACTGACATCCTAAGTACGGAGCATATTTCCACGATGATGTATGATCTTCAAAGGAAACTGAGAGAGATTTCGAAGAGGATACCTCATCCTCCTACTCCTGATAGAACCGCTCATACTTCTTATCATGTTACTCTGGCTTCTCCTCTTACTGCTACTCATGCTTCTCTTCTGCTGACTCATACTCTGCCTCCTCCTTCTCATGTCCTTATGTATACCTTGATATAAGCGTTATCTATATTTATAATTGTAATACCCTACTCTGCATGTTGTATTACGATGAGTCAAAAATTGGAAGAGGTATTGATTTGAGTTTGATTTCATATACATGCTTTACGCAGAACTCAATGAGGTTGAAATTTTGCCCCGATGCGGGCAGAAGTACAGAGTCAACATCTTAGATAGATCAGTGGGTTAGTTCAGAGCAGTGTAGAGCTAGTGGAATTTGAGCGGTGGTGCAGTCTTCCTTAATTCGGTCGGGTCGGATGATTGAGGAACACGTCATGCTCGCATAATTATACCAGTTACGTGGATCATGCTTCACATCAGACCCCAGAGTTAAGGGAGTTAGGTTGTGTTGTTTCGACAAAATGATAGGCAAATAAGTAATGGTTGGCGAGCTCTGTCCTATCTTTTCTGCTCTTTCATGCCTAATAAAATATACCAGTTTTGTGCGACTAACATCGAAGAATCAATGTACGTGGTTCGAATAAATAGAAGTCTTAACATATATTGAACACTAAGATAAAATATTGAACATGTATCGAGGCAAGCAGTTGTGGCGCAATGCCACGGAACTGCCAGTATGCGGATGGTAAAAATGTGTATCGGTGCACGAGTATCAAATAGTAACTCTTTGTCAGCGATGCGTACAGTTGTGGTTTAAAACCAAACAACTGTATCGAAAGGGGGCATAGTGCCCACGAAACTATCAGAAGGGATATGGGGCCCACGAAATTGCCAATATACGGACGGTGGGAACATCCATCGGTACACGAGTATCAAATAGTAATACTTTATCAGTAAAGCACACAGTTGTGGGTCAAAACTATACATGTCATGCCCCAGTCCCAAAAATACACGGGATCAGGCCACGTAGCAATAGCCAGCTGTCACGTCTCCGAGGATATCCCAATTTAATGGATCCTAACGAAGAGTGCTACGCTGTCCTAAATACTAACATGTCCCACATAAATCAACAACATGTAATCTAATCTCATCCACAATATAAACAGCAAGAATGTACTAATAATGAATGCTGAAAGATAAACGCCAGTCTCAAAATATCGTAGTATAACCAAGAAATGTCTGGTGGGGACAAACCCACTACTATGACGAAATAAAATACTGAAATAACAGATAAAAGAGTAATGGCTAGGGCATCGACTGACTAGATAATGATGCACCCAATCATAGGCAGAAGGCCTACCAAGTGATCACGGAAACTCTGAAGGTAGCACCTCTAGCTCCTCTGCAGTAGCGTACCTCGTCTCCTGTCCTGGGCTGTACACTGTGGGGTAATATGCCACGTCCAAATCTAGAAAGGTACCATGTCCTCAGAGGGACGTAACAAGATACATAGAAGCATGCCATATATAAATACTGAATAAAGTAAATACAATAAAGGGTGTGCTAACCATCTAAGTGAATGCAATATGAGAACAACATTGGTACGTATGAGTAGGTGTAGGTATAACATCCATACCGCTCCGAAGAACGTGGAAGCTGCATAGTATATATATAACGTCCATATCGCTCCGAAGAACGTGGAATCTGCATAGAATATAACGTCCATATCGCTCCGAAGAACGTGGAATCTGCATAATGGAAGTCATTGGATCTGTGGTTCCTCTGGATACTACGGATTCCAATGGGTGTATCCCATACGCCTACTAGTTGTCCTCCCCGCCCAATGTAGATACACAAATCAAATACTCGAAATGCATATCACGTATCTATATGCCAGTCTCTAAGAATAAAATAACCCTTAGTTACGTACTAACCGTGATGCATGTCACACGCACCGATAGCTAGTCGAGTACGCGGACCCGCATCCCAATATGAATATGTCACAATAAAACGTATAAGAGTGTCAGGTCTTGTTAGATATCAGAGTATCCTCCAATGGGGTGAGTCTGCTAAGGACTAGGTCAAGTATACTAATCATCGACGTATCCGTCGACTGCACCCGAGTCAATCTCGGACGCGCACAGTTGTATAAAAGGAAAGCAACAAGAATACAATACAACATATGCATAATTTAAATTAGACAGTAAATATGGCAAGGTATCTTGCCTGAGTCCTCAAGCTGTGAATGCCAATAGCCTGCTCCTGCGGTGTCTCCTGGCTGATCCAATGATCCTAAACACACAATATAATATAGCAAAGGCTGACATCAGACACTAAGCAATATATACACACTACTATGACGCTACTCTTGGTTATTATCGCAAGTTCACGGTTGATCGATTACAGCGTCACGTGTGCACGTAGCTAGGGTGTACACGTGTTCTGTCTTCGGTTATCGTGTGCCTTGAGGAAATAAATCATCGAGTTATGGTTACCAATTATTTCTGATTTGTACGACTACATGTCCTTGGTTCCCATGTTCAAACGTACTCGGTTTATGTCCAGATGTTCAGATGAAATACTGGTCCTTGATAACATGTCATACTTTAGGGAAATGCATTCATTATTTTCTAATCTAATTATCATCTCTTATTTCATTTTAATTGGTTGGTGTCGACGTAGGACACGTCGACACGATGACTCGAATAAGCAACCATACAACGATAATATGCGAGAAGCGAGCGAGGGATTGAGTACCTGGCTGCCTGGATGAGAGTCTGCTCGTCCTGGTCGTCTTCCTCGCGGGCGGAGCTCCGGCGTCGATCGGGTTAGTCAGCAGTGGCAGTGGCAACACTGCAGCGGATGCGGCAGTGGCAGCAGCAGCCTTGGCGGCGGCGGTGCGGGCAGAGGACGGTGCGGGGTGGTTGACGGGTCATGGAGGAAGGTCGGGGTAGGCCTGACGGTGGTGGTCGGCGGTGCCAGAGGCGGCGGGGGCGCTCGGGGCAGTGGCTAAGGGGTCGAATTTAGATGGAGGAAGTCGGTGATGGCGGATGGGGTGTTGTGCTGGCGGTTGGGTGGTGGTCCAGCAGTGAGGGGTGGTCCGGTGGCTGGTGGTGGCGGCCTGAGGCGGTGGCTGGCCGGAAGTAGAGGGAGGGGGTAGCTCGGGTTGAATGGGGGTCGGCTAGGGTTTGAAAGGGATGATGAATAGTGAGTTTTAGGGTTTTTAATGAGAAGGATTGTATATATATATATATGGTGATGGAGTTTGTGGGCTGGTCTCGGGGCTTGGGCCTATCCGGCATTGTTGGGGTGGGGTTGGCCACGTAAAAGAGTGCATGTGGGCTTAGTTAAGTTTGTTTGAGGTAAAATTAGCCTTAAATTAATTTAATTAAAACCAATTCGCGCGGCGTCCCTTAATGAATTGAAGACACATGGAACTAGATTTGGGTAGGACACAAGGGTCATGGGCGTACCAGGCTTGGTGTAGGCTAATACCCTAATTTGGGTTTTTGGGAATTGGGTTGTGGTTGAGTCTCCATTTCGAGTAGGAACGGACAATCAAGGGGAAATTGGATTTATTTAAATAATACTTCGACGGTCGTAACGAATATTGTGCAGCTCAAATGAAGCACAATATTGAGGATCTAAAAGTTACACACGGGTCAGATGGGTAGTCTGGCATGTCTAAGAGATGTGTATTTAATTAGTTTGGGGTACCTACTATTGTAGCGCTCTAACATCGGAGCAACGGTAAGGTGTACTAAGTCACATAATTGTTGCACATTAATATTAGTTGTATCCAAAATAATCCTAGTCTCTCAATCTAAATTAAAATAATCCTAAATTTGGTCGAGGGGGTTTACAATTCGAGGGGGTTTACAATCTACCCTCCTTAGAGCATTTCGTCCTCGAAATTAAAACATACGCAAGGTAAGAACTACTGACTGAAATTAAAATGCTATTACGTACCTAGTCCTTCGAAGAGATGGGGATAGCGGTATCGAATATCCTCCTCACGTTCCCAGGTCGACTCGCCTGGTGCATGATGCCTCCATGCGATACGGACTAGGGGGATAGTCTTCCCTCGCAATAGCTTCTCACTTCTGTCCAGAATCTCAACAGGCTCCTCTTGGTATGATAAGCTCGGGCCGACTGTGATTTCTGAATGGTCGAGCACGTGACTCGGATCTGGTATGTACCTTCTCAGCTGAGATACATGGAAGACGTCATGCACTCCTTCCAAAGTCTGTGGCAAGGCTAACCTGTAAGCGACCTCTCCGATGCGTTCCAACACATCGAATGGTCCGATGTAGCTCGGACTCAGCTTTCCTCTGCCTCCAAATCTGATAGTCCCTCGAGTAGGTAAGATCTTTAGAAACACGTGATCTCCAACCTGGAACTCTAGGGGTCATCGATGCGCATTCGCCCAGTGCTTCTGTCTGTCCTGTACTGCTCGTAGGTGCCCTTGGATCTTCTTCACCTTGTCCACTGTACGAACAACCAACTCTGGCCCAAGAATCTGTCTCTCACCTATATCACTCCAACATACTGGGGAACGATATTTCCTTCCATACAACGCTTCGTAGGGAGCCATCTGGATGCTCGCCTGATAGCTGTTGTTGTAGGAAAACTCGACCAGGTGCAAGTGGTCCTCCCATGATCCTCCAAAATCAAGCATGCATGCTCTCAACATGTCCTCCAACGTCTGAATGGTGCGCTCTGACTGACCATCTGTCTGTGGATGATATGCTGTTCTAAACTTCAGGCGGGTACCGAGACTCTCTTGCATACTCCGCCAAAAGTAAGATGTAAACCTCGTATCCCTGTCAGACACGATGCTAACTGGCACTCCATGCAGGCGCACAATCTTCCTCATGTACATATCTGCTAAGACCTCCATCGATTTCCCAACTCTGAAGGGTAAAAAGTGAGCGGACTTGGTGAGTCTGTCGACGATTACCCATACCGCATTGCGACCACTAGGACTCCTCGGGAAGCCCGTAACAAAGTCCATAGTGATATGCTCCCATTTCCACTCCGGTATTGGAAGCGGTTGAAGCAATCCTGCAGATCTCTGATGCTTGGCCTTGACTTGCTGACACACCAGGCACTTCGCCACAAAACGAGCTATTTCTCTCTTCATTCTATGCCACCAGTAGTACTGTCTCAAGTCTCTGTACATCTTCGTGCCTCCTGGATGAATAGAGTAGGTTGAACTATGTGCTTCTGTCATCAACTCCTGCCGAAGCTCTCCATTTGGAACATAGAGACGATCTCCACATCTCAAGGTTCCGTCTTCATGTATACATAATCCTGTCTGTATTCCAGCCTCTGTCCTCTGTTGAAGCCTCCAAAATCTGGCGTCAGTCGGCAAAGCAGCCTTGACCCTCTCCACTAATGTCGATTGCAACTGAAAACTTGACAACTGTCTGTCTACTCCGGGCATAACGACTTCTATACCCATCTGCTCTAGATCTCTCAACAGATGTTGCTGTGTAGTCAAGAAAAATGCCATGGGTCTTCTGCTCAATGCGTCAGCTACTACGTTGGCCTTTCCTGGATGGTACTGCAGCTCAATCTCAAAGTCGGTCATCACCTCGAGCCAACGTCTCTGTCTCTGGTTCAGATCCTTCTGAGTGTAGATGTACTTTAGGCTTTTGTGATCAGTGAATATCTCTACTCTTTCTCCATATAGGTAGTGTCTCCAAAGCTTCAAAGCAAATATCACTACTGCAAGCTCCAAGTCGTGAGTGGGATAGTTCTTCTCGTGGGTTCTCAACTGTCTAGAAGCATAGGCTACAACCTTCCCATGCTGCATCAAGACGCATCCTAGTCCTTTCCCGGATGCATCGCTATAGATCACGAATCCTCCGGGTCCAGACGGTATGGTCAAGATAGGTGCTGTAGTCAAACGCTTCTTCAGCTCATCGAACGCCTTCTGGCATTCCTCTGTCCAGGTGAACTCCTGCTCTTTATGGGTCAAGCGGGTCATCGGCTCTGCAATCTTCGCGAAGTTCTCTACGAACCTCCGGTAATATCCGGCAAGTCCTAGGAAACTTCTTACTTCTGAGACATTGATAGGGGTTGGCCATGTCTCTACTGATGAAATCTTCGCCGGATCTACTGAAATACCATCTCCTGAGATAACGTGTTCAAGAAAAGTGACACGATCTAGGAGAAACTCATACTTGCTCAGCTTGGCATAAAGCCTCTCTCTCCTCAGTGTCTCTAACACTAGTCTCAAGTGCTCTTCGTGCTCCTCGTGGCTCTTCGAATACACCAAGATGTCGTCGATGAAGACTACCATGAACCGGTCTAGGTATTGGTGGAAGACTTTGTTCATCAAGTTCATAAATACAGCAGGTGCATTCGTTAGTCCAAAAGGCATCACTAAGAACTCGTCGTGACCATAACGAGTCCTGAATGTTGTCTTTTGAATGTCTTCTCTTCGCACCTTTACTTGATGATAACCCGATCTCAATTCGATCTTTGTGAACACCACTGCTCCTGTCAGCTGGTCGAACAAATCATCAATCTGCGGCAGGGGGTACTTGTTCTTGATGGTCAAAGCATTAAGGGCTCTGTAATCAATGCACATGTGTACTGTTCCATCCTTCTTAGGTACAAACAACATTGGTTCTCCCCATGGTGATGCACTAGGACGGATAAATCCCTTGCCCTGCAACTCCTCTAATTGTAGCTTTAATTCGTCTAGTTCCTTCTTCGCCAATCGGTATACATTAGAAGATACCGGTGCTGCTCCGGGTACTAGTTCAATAGTGAACTCTACGTCTCTATCTGGCGGTAAACCTGGCAATTCTTCAGGAAAAACATCCTCGAATTCTGCAACTATTGGTGGGGGTACCATCTCCATAACCATGTAAGTTCCCGCTGTCTGTCCGACTCCTTGCTCGACGGTCCCTCGTATGTACTCGAACTCCGGTTGATCTGGTGGTCTAAAAGTGACACTACCCTTCCGGCAGTCCAGTACGGCATTATACTGGCTTAACCAGTCCATGCCTAGCACAACGTCAAAGTATGGCATGGGTAATACCAAGAATCGTGCTCTCATCTCTCTACCACATACGGCTACCGAGCACGTTCGAATAGTGCTGGTAACCGGCACGATACCTCCTCCGGTAAGAATCTTCCAACTCTTAGGTAAGGGGGAAGTAGCTACTCTATGCATTGCTAGGAATCTACTAGATATAAAGGATAACGTAGCACCAGAATCAAACAATGCAGTTGCAGGTAATGATGTAACTAAAATGGTACCTGTGATAGCTTCCCCTTCTGTTTCTTCCTCAGTAGCTGCTAGTGCAAAGGCCTGTCCGTGCCTCTGTCCTCCGGTTTGCTGTCGGGCTCGATCAAACTGTGCCTGCTGTGGGGCCAAGGGTGGTCCCCTCTGAAATCCTCTAGGTGCTGGTGGACGCTGTCCTCCTGGCGGGGGTAGTATCCTCGAGACTGGTGCTGCTGGCCTCTGTCCGGTCTACGATATTATGTTTCTGCTCTGTGGGCAGTCTCGAGCGTGGTGCTGACTCGCTCCACAAATCATGTATGTTCCTAGTCTCTTTCGGTATTTATTTTGGAAGTGTCCTACCTTACCACAGTAGTGGCAATTCGGGAGCTCCTTTTTCTGGTACGGTGCTATGCTCTGCTGCGTCTGCATTCCGGGACGACGGATCGGTCCTCCTGCTCCGGGCTGGGCTCTGGCTGGTGTGGTCGTGCTGGAACGTCTTGCTCCTCTGCCAATGGCTTCCTGGATCCTCGCCTCTGAAAGAACCTCCTCGTAAGAAATCCTCGCCTGTGTGGTGGTATACCTCTGCAGCTCGAAAGTAAGACCGTGATGGAATCTCTGGGCCTTCTCTAGGTCATTGGGTATCAGGACGGCACCAAATCTGCTAAGATGGCTAAACTCTGCGTCATATGCATCGACAGTCATATTCCCTTGTTCTAGATGTAGGAACTGGGAGTACAGGGCATTTCTGGCTGTGGCCGAAAAATACTTCGCATTGAAGTACTCTAGGAACTGTTCCCAAGTCTGGTTCTTGCCTACACTACGCTCAATAGAATCCCACCAGTGATGGACGTTGCCTTTTAGTTGGGCCCTCACTGCGGTCATCCAAAGGTCTGGATGCATTTGTGAAGCCTCTAGTAGCATCTCCGTGTTGGCAACCCAATCGAAGATCTGCTCTGCAGTCTCATTGCCCGAGAAAGTATCCGGTCCCATCTGTCAAAACCATCTTACAGTGCCACCTGTCTGGGCTGGTGCAGGTGTTGGCACTGGTGTTGTGACAGGTGTCCTCTCTAGTACTGCCATCAAACTCTGCCTCAAAGTCTCGGTCTGATGCTACTGTGCTTGCATCATAGTCTGAAGGGCTGCCCGTCTAGTTGTGGCATCTGGGGTGGATAAGGTGGAGGTGGTGGTAATGGGACCTCTGGCTGTGCGGTAGGTGTCTCCTCAGATGTTGGCCTCTCGGTCTGTGGCATCGGTGTAGCTCCTGAAGTCTGTCCCTCAAAATGCTGCATGGGGATCGTCTGGGAAGTCTGTCCCTCGGACTACGGTGTAGGATCGCCCTGAGAAGTCTCGTGCTAATGTATCAGCGGGGTCTGTAGTGGTGGTTGCCCTTGGGGTACCTCCTCTCTTTGGGTGGTATTACCTGGCACCGCGGTACTGGTTGCTCCTCGTCCGCTGCGCAAGTTCATCTTGCTGCAAGAGATAGGGCTTCATTAAAAAGAGTATGGAATCAAGCAAACATGATGCATATATTTAGAAGCAATACGAAGAAAGTTCAAAGATGCAATCAAAGTGGATGAGACCTAGAAATTTCTATACTATTGCAGGCTCGCTGGGCATGTTACCATACCATAAGCGAAAACAGGACCTGCATGGGCCACCACTAAAACCATGTCATGCCCCAGTCCCAAAAATACATGGGACCAGGCCACGTGGCAATAGCCAGCTGTCACGTCTCCGAGGATATCCTAATTTAATGGATCCTAACGAAGAGTGCTACGCTGTCCTAAATACTAACATGTCCCACATAAATCAACAACAGGTAATCTAATCTCATCCACAATATAAATAGCAAGAATGTACTAATAATGAATGCTGGAAGATAAACGCCAGTCTCAAAATATCGTAGTACAACCACAAAATGTCTGGTGGGGACAAACCCACTACTATGACGAAATAAAATACTGAAATGACAGATAAAAAAGTAATGGCTAGGGCATCGGCTGACTAGATAATGATGCACCCAATCCTAGGCAGAAGGCCTACCAAGTGATCACGGAAACTCTTACGGTAGCACCTCTAGCTCCTCTGTAGTAGCGTACCTCGTCTCCTGTCCTGGGCCGTACACTGTGGGGTAATATGCCTCGTCCAAGTCTGAAAAGGTACCAGGTTGTCAGAGGGACGTAACAAGATACACAGAAGCATGCCATATATAAATACTGAATAAAGTAAATACAATAAAGGGTGTGCTAACCATCTAAGTGAATGCAATCTGAGAACAACATTGGTATGTATGAGTAGGTGTAGGTATAATGTCCATACCGCTCCGAAGAACGTGAAAGCTGTATAGTATATATATAACGTCCATATCGCTCCGAAGAATGTGGAATCTGCATAGAATATAACGTCCATATCGCTCCGAAGAACGTGGAATCTGTATAATGGGAGTCATTGGATCCGTGGTTCCTCTGGATACTACGGATTCCAATGGGTGTATCCCATACGCCTACTAGTTGTCCTCCCCGCCCAATGTAGATACACAAATCGAATACTCGATGTGCATATCACGTATCTATATGCCAGTCTCTAAGAATAAAATAACCCTGAGTTACGTACTAACCGTGATGCATGTCACACGCACCGATAGCTAGTCGAGTATGCGAACCCGCATCTTAATATGAATATGTCACAGTAAAACATGTAAGAGTGTCAGGTCTCGGAAGATATCAGAGTATCCTCCAATGGGGTGAGTCTACTAAGGACTAGGTAAAGTATACTAATCATCGACATATCCGTCGACTGTACCCGAGTCAATCTCGGACGCGCACAGTTGTATAAAAGGAAAGCAACAAGAATACAATACAACATATGCATAATTTAAATTAGACAGTAAATATGGTAAGGTATCTTGCCTGAGTCCTCAAGCTGTGAATGCCAATAGCCTGCTCCTGCGGTGTCTCCTGGCTGATCCAATGATCCTAAACACACAATATAATATAGCAAAGGCTGACATCAGACACTAAGCAATATATACACACTACTATGACGCTACTCTTGGTTATTATCGCAAGTTCACGGTTGATCGATTACAGCATCACGTGTGCACGTAGCTAGGGTATACACGTGTTCTGTCTTCGGTTATCGTGTGCCTTGAGGAAATAAATCATCGAGTTATGGTTACCAATTATTTCTGATCTGTACGACTACATGTCCTTGGTTCCCATGTTCAAACGTACTCGGTTTATATCCAGATATTCAGATGAAATACTGGTCCTTGATAACATGTCATACTTTAGGGAAATGCATTCATTATTTTCTAATCTAATTATCATCTCTTATTTCATTTTAATTGGTTGGTGTCGACGTAGGACACGTCGACACGACGACTCGAATAAGCAACCATACAACGATAATATGCGAGAAGCGAGCGAGGGATTGAGTACCTGGCTGCCTGGATGAGAGTCTGCTCGTCCTGGTCGTCTTCCTCGCGGGCGGAGCTCCGGCGTCGACCGGCGGGTTAGTCAGCAGCGGCAGTGGCAACATTGCAGCGAATGTGGCAGCGGCAGCCTTGGCGGCGGTGGTGCGGGCTGAGGACGGTGCAGGGTGGCTGACGGGTCGTAGAGGAAGGTCGGGGTAGGCCTGACGGTGGTGGTCGGCGGTGCCAGAGGCGGCGGGGGCGCTCGGGGCAGCGGCTAAGGGGTCAGATTTAGATGGAGGAAGTCGGTGATGGCGGATGGGGTGCTGTGCTGGCGGTTGGGTGGTGGTCCAGCAGTGAGGGGTAGTCCGGTGGCTGGGGGTGGTGGCCTGAGGCGGTGGCTGGCCGAGAGTAGAGGGAGGGGGTAGCTCGGGTTGAATGAGGGTCGGCTAGGGTTTGAAGGGGATGATGAATAGTGAGTTTTAGGGTTTTTAATGAGAAGGATTGTATATATATATATATGGTGATGGAGTTTATAGGCTGGCCTCGGGGCTTGGGCCTGTCCGGCCTTATTGGAGTGGGGCTGGTCCACGTGAAAGAGTGCATGTGGGCTTAGTTAGGTTTGTTTGAGGTGAAATTGGCCTTAAATTGATTTAATTAAAACCAATTTGCGCGGCGTCCCTTAATGAATTGAAGACACATAGAACTAGATTTGGGTGGGACACAAGGATCATGGGCTTAGCAGGCTTGGTGTAGGCTTATACCCTAATTTGGGTTTTTGGGAATTGGGTTGTGGTTGAGTCTCCATTTCGAGTAGGAACGGACAATCAAGGGGAAATTGGATTTATTAAAATAATACTTCGACGGTCGTAACGAATATTGTGCAGCTCAAATGAAGCACAATATTGAGGATCTAAAAGTTACACAAGGGTCAGATGGGTAGTCTGGCATGTCTAAGAGATGTGTATTTAATTAGTTTGGGGTACCTACTATCGTAACGCTCCAACATCGGAGCAACGGTAAGGTGTACTAAGTCACATAATTATTGCACATTAATATTAGTTGTATCCAAAATAATTCTAGTCTCTCAATCTAAATTAAAATAATCCTAAATTTGGTCGAGGGAGTTTATAATACAATTGTATCAAAAGGGGGCATGGTGCCCACAAAATTATCGGAAGGGCTATGGTGCCCATGGAACACTGTATCGAGAAGCGGCATGGTGTCTTGTAATATCATGAGTATGGTATAATGGGGCGAGAAGGCACATACCTAGCCGTACTTATATTTCAACATTGCATGGTTATGGACTGCCTGTGCACGAGCATGGTTTTCCTTGAACGGTATCCGGGGCACTAGGACCGATTCGGCCTATGAGGAAATGGAAGTGCTTTGGTAGAACGGTATAGCGAGACATACATTTGAGGAGTTGTAACCTTTGGATGGATGATGCGTCACTTACCTTGACTCGTATTTCGATACGAGGCATTTACGGGACCTACAATTGAGGTATTGTAACCAAATTATACTGAAAGGATGGCCCGCAGATGTTATGTAATAGTCCATTATGGCTCGGCCAATAACCTTCTGTCACGACCCGCACCCGATGTAGGGATGCAAGTCGGGAACAACGCCCAGCCTACGCTGCATAATCAGTGGTAGAACGCTGTCTGGGTAATCTATTTAGCATTATAATGAACCACCAACAATAAAAATATACTCAATCACAGATCTAAGATGGAGACGAGCACGAATATGATAAAGAATAGAATAGTCACATACAACTCATGAGTCTAAAATAATAACATCAATGAGTCTGAAAGAATACTAAACAAATAAGCTGGAGACAAATCCAGTACAAAAGAATACTAAGAAGCTATAAGTCCCGGGTCATCTGTCTCAGTCGGGATAAGTCCCTCCTGAGCCAGGGTCTCTGACTCTAAACCCACAATATCCTGAGGTCCATAATATCTAGGGTACCACTCCTCAGTGTCATCTGGGAAAAATAAATCCAGTCAGGAAAGGAGCAGAGTACATCTCTAACAGCAGTTCTAATCAATGATAAAAACTATGTAACAGTAAATATATGTGAATATACAAGATGCACAATAGATATAAGAGATATACAATAAGAAAATACTGGAATCAATACAATAATGAACAATATGAAAATGAACAAGAATACTAATGACTAAGTGTGTGAGTACTAGCTTTAACATATGATCATCTTGGGAACATGATACAAGATTTATGGCCTGGCTAATCATACGTGCGGTGTATGATTAACACTATTCAAGAGCAAGACTTGATACAAGGAGGGTATGATAACATATCTACACTAAAATACTCCCCACCCACGACTGGTATAATAGATCAAACCATGGTACGCTATGGCACGAGATTCCCCAAGAAGATAGTTAGTCTTTCCGAGAATCAGTGTCTGTATATGTACAAGATAATCAATGAAATAAGGCTTGCATAAGATACACCATATACCAAGGAATAACATCTCATGACGAGATCCGGATACACCAATCCGTGTAACCATCGTATCAAGAGAACAAGGATATGTACACTAGATACAATGAACATAGAGGATATCATAAATGAGAAACTATCAGAGAATATACTTGCCTGAAGTCCAATGAATAGTCTCAAGATGTCTGATACGGTGCCTCGAAGACCTAGATATGGAATATAACATCAATACAAGATTTCAGAAAGAAAATAAGTTAAACTAGTCAACTTCTAGGTCAACAAGCCATTTCTAAGTCAAAAGTCAAACTATGGTCAAACTATGGTCAACTATATCAAAGTACCTAGTTTTAGGTTCCATGAGTCTTCCTCAAAGATATTGGGTTCAAACACTAAGAATCTAGGTCATACTAGCTATATCTTAGAATGTTAGGATACCGTGTCTCAGGATACGTAAAACAAAAGATAAAGCATCACATATATATATCAACAATATTAAATATATAAAATCCTAATTACAAATGCTAAATGGATACCTTGGTTTCGAACCAACTTGGTATCGCAATACTAAATCTCAAACTTGATACCCAAACCCAATACCTTGGGTATCCCTAAATACCTTGATACTTACCTTGGTATCTCAAGGTAGTTGTCAAGACTACAATATAATACTAACTACCTATAAACTATATACTAACAACTAACTATTACAAATATAGTATAATAAAACATAATTACCAATTAGGAATATATATACATATATACTAATACCATATATATACATATATATATCTATTATAAATAAATACTTAATATCTATACTAAACCGCAGAACTGTCGCTAAAGACCCTTGCTGCTGTCGCTGAAAAGCTGCTGATACCGCTGATACCGCAGCTGTCACTGCTGCTTTTGCGACGGTTTTCTGCTGTTGTTGCTAATGCTGCTGCTGCTGCTATCGCAGAAGCTGCTGCTGTTGCTGATTGCTGCTGCTGCCGTCGCTATTGCTGTCGCTGTTGCTATTGCTGCTGCTATTTGTTGCCATTGCTGCTGTTGTTTTGTGACGCTAAACTGTCACCAAAGCTGCTGTCCCCTCTCTCATCCTCTTATATATATAACACAATATATATATATATATATATATATATATATATATATATATATATATACCTACAACTTATATAACTATGTATACATATATACACCTCCACATACATATATATGTACACAATAAATACATATAACATAACATACACATATATAGTATCATATATATATAACTTCACATATACGTACACGTATATATATATCATACAAATATATATATATAACAACATATATATATATATATATATATATATATATATATATATATATATATATATATATATATATATATATATATATATATATACTACTACATTTAAAAACTAATACATATGTAGAGAATTAGCTACACAATATATAACACATAGATATATAGATCTATGACATACTAATACATAAATATATATACATAACAATATATATATATACATACATACATACATATAATTACACATCACCAAGACTAAGAACAATAGAGAAGTAGATCTAGAAATAAATTGCACAACACATGGAGCGTATCACACCCGTATCCCACTACATCTAGGATACGCTTGTGACACGAGTCCACCACACATCCAAACGTACCCCGAAGGACACGAGCAAGTCTAAGATATTATTTATGAACAATACGAAGAGTTAAACACAAATCTACGTGTTCGTGTCAAAATGTGACATGCACAAAGTCCCGTGTCGGAGAACCCCCCCCCAAATTAACACGTATCACCAAATTGTTGGTATACGACCTACACATACCCAATTATTGACACGACACTAGCCCCAAACACACAAGCACATGCCAAATTGATCTATAGGATCAATTGACACACACAACAAATGTCAATCTCGAAATTCCCCCAAAATTGACATAAAAAGTACCATAACTTTCTCAATAGGCCTCCTATGAACACAAAACAAAATCCTTTGGGTAGCCTATGCATATGGGTTGATTTCTCATGGTTAAATCTCAGATTTGGAACCTAAATTAAGGAAAAAAATTGAATTATACCTACTGGGAGATGGATTCCCAATGAAACCTCCAAATGTGATAAAATTGGCCTCCAACTTGTAGATCCTTGCTCCTCTTTATAGATCCTTGCTTCCTCCTTCTAGATCCTTGCTCTACTAGACTCCAATGGTGATTTGGGAAGGAATTGGGATAAAATTTGGTAGGAAAATAATGTGGAATGAAGGAATTTGGTTGAGGAAAATTCTAGATCTAGTTTTCAAATAAAAAGAGGAGAGAAAAACTTTCCCCCTCTTCTTTAATAGGTCGGCCCCTTCTACCCCTTCCTCAAGTTACTATGTAATGTTCAGTATACCCCTTGGGGCCTCTCATGAAGAAATAATTAAGGAGAGAAGCTTCTAGTATAATGGTTTAATTAAATTAATCATCCTCCTAATCCATAGGCTTTCTAGTTGGGCTCAATTCTAACAATTAATACATGTTGGTCCATAAGTCTAAACTAAACTAGTTAGGTCCACTAACACAAGTCCAAAATAAATAACTAACATCTAACAATAATTAAATAATACAACAAATAATTATTTAACATGCACAATATTTAATTAATTATAAATTTACTAAAATACCCTTTTCTAGAAAATATGGTAGTGTCAAGTCTACCCTCCTTAAAAATAATTTTGTCCTCAAAATAAGACAAAAACTACCCCCAAAAAATAACAAACATAGCAATGAACAGAACTAAAGAACATAACTATCTATGAAAGAACATACCTCAAGGCACAAACAAATATGGATAACGCTCTCGCATTTCATCCTCTCTCTCCCAGGTAGACTCCCCCGGAGAGTGATGCCTCCATGCGACGCGTACCAAAGGAATAGTCTGGTTCCTCAGCACCTTCTCTCTCCGATCCAGAATCTCAACTGGGTTCTCTAGATAGCTAAGAGTAGGGCCCACCTCTATCTCTGAGTGATCCAATACATGACTAGGATCCGCCACGTATCGTCTCAACTGTGACACGTGAAACACGTTGTGTACTCCCTCCAATGCAGGTAGAAAGTCTAGTCTATAAGCAACTACACCGACCCTCTCTAGAATAGTGAAATGTCCGATGAATCACAAACTAAGCTTCCTGCCTCCACCGAAACGAATCATGCCTCGTGTCGGAGAAATTCTCAGAAACACCAAACCACCCACCTAGAAAAAAACACAACCTTAAGAACTTAATCTATAACAAACAACCAATAACAAGCACAAAACAAAAATCTAAACTATACCTCGAACTCCAAAGGTCTCCGGTGGCTATCGGCCTAATGCCGTTGTCTGTCATGTGCCACACGAAGTCTGTCTCTGATCAACTGAACCTTCTCCGCTGTATCTACAACCATCTCTGGCCCAAGCAAAACTCTCTCTCCAACATCGTCCCATGACAAGGGAGTACGACACCTCCGACTATACAGAGCTTCAAATGATGACATCTCTATACTAGCCTGGTAGCTGTTGTTATAAGCAAACTCTACCAAATGGAGATGGTCCTCCCAAAAACCCCCAAAATCTAGTACACAAGTGCGCAACATATCCTCGAGAGTTTGAATAGTCCTCTCTTACTGTCCATCTGTCTGGGGATGATATGCAGTACTGAACTTGAGCTGAGTGTCCAAACTCGCCTGCAAACTCCTCCAGAAATGAGAAGTAAAACGACTATCCCGATCTGAGACTATGCTGACGGGAACTCCATGTATCCTGATGATCTGTCTCACATACATCTCTGCCAGCTTCTCCATAGACAAACCCACCTTGAAAGGCAAAAAGTGGACCGACTTGGTCAACCTATCAACGATGACCCAAATCGCGTCTTTCCCTCCTGGAGATCATGGAAGTCCGGACACAAAATCCATAGTAATGTGCTCCCACTTCCACTCTGGAATGGATAATGGCTGAAGTAAACCTCCTGGCCTCTGCCTCTCGGCTTTCACCTGTTGGCACACTAAGCATCTGGATACAAACTGTGCCACTTCCCTCTTCATGCCAAACCACCACACACTCTCTCGTATATCCCGATATATCTTGTTGGCACCTGGATGCATGAAATACTGAGAGTAATGCGCTTCTTGCAATACCTCCTCACGCAGCTCCCCACTAGGCACACACAATCTAACTCTATGCCACAAAGAACCATCCTAGGCTATGGTAAACTCATCCTCCAATCCTGCTCTCACCTGAGCTCTGATGCTCCTCAGAGATACATCCTCATACTGTGCTGCCTTGATCTTTTCCATCAATTCTGAATGTATCTGTAATCCCCACATCTGCATAGCACAACCAAGAAATATCACCTCAATGCCTAAGCTCTCCAAGTCCTCCAATAAATATTGATTCCACGTCAAGAATATAGCTACCGGATACCTGCTCAAAGCATCGGCAACTACATTAGCTTTCCCAGGATGATACTGCAAAGATATATCAAAATCCTTCATCAATTCCAACCACCGACGCTGCCTCTTGTTCAACTCCTTCTGCGTGAAAACGTACTTCAAGCTCTTGTGGTCTGTGAAGATCTCCACACGCTCTCCGTACAAATAGTGTTTCCACAAATTCAGGGTTAAGATGACTGCTGCCAACTCCAAATCATGGGTAGGATAGTTCTTCTCATGAGGACACAATTGTCTGGATTCATAGGCAATCACTTTTCCATTCTGCTAAAGAACATAACCCAAACCTTTTCCCGATGCATCACTATAAATAGTGAAACCTCCAGACCCTGATGGCAACATCAAAATAGGAGCAGACGTCAACCTCTTCTTTAATTCCTCAAAAGCAGCCTGGAAATCCTCCGTCCAGACAAACTCTACATCCTTTCTGGTGAGTCTGGTCATCGGCTCGACAATCCTCGAAAAATCTTGCACAAACTTTCTGTAGTAGCCTGCCAATCCCAAGAAACTCCTGATCTCTGCTACCAAACTCGGGGTCTACCAAGACTCCACTGCTGTGATCTTCTTCGGATCCACTGAAATTCCATCACCAGTCACAACATGCCCCAAGAATTCTACCTTGTCCAGGAAGAACTCACACTTGGACAACTTCTCATATAGCTTCTCCTTCCTCAGCACATCCAACACAATCCTCAAATGCTCCTCATGTTCCTCCGGTGTCTTCGAGTATATAATTATGTCGTCGATGAACACCACCATGAACTTGTCAAGGTACTGATGGAACACCTTGTTCATCAAGTTCATAAATACCACCGGTGCATTAGTCAACCCAAACGGTATCACCATAAACTTGTACTGACCATACCGAGTTCTAAAAGCAGTCTTCGGTATGTCCTCCGGCTTCACCTTCACCTGGTGGTAGCCTGATCTCAAATCTATCTTAGAAAACACCTTGGCACCACTCAACTGATCGAACAGATCATCAATCCGTGGCAAAGGGTACTTATTCTTGATAGTAAGATTATTCAATATCCTGTAATCAATGCACATACGCACCGATCCATCCTTCTTCGGTATAAATAATACCGGGGCTCCCTTCGGTGAAGAACTCAATCTGATAAACCCCTTATCCTGTAATTCGTCCACCTACTTCTTCAGCTCGACCAGATCGCTGTTGTTTACTCTATAGAAATATTGCAAAATTGGTTCTGCACCTGGCACCAAGTCTATAGAGAATTCAACATATCGATCTGGCGGCAATCCTGGCAATTCCTCAGAAAACAAATCTAAGAACTCTGCTATCAACGGATGCGGCAACTCCTTATCTTCCACCATAGCTCCACAAATAATGCCTTATCCCTGCTCTGCAGCTCCTCTAGCAAACTCAAACTCTGGCTCTCCCGGCGGACCAAACAAAACTCTACCTCCTCTACAATCTATACTAGCACGGTGCCTACTCAACCAATCCATCCCGAGTACAATATCGTAGCTCGGAAGTGGCATTACAAGTAGACACGCACTCAACTCCCGGCCTCCTAGAGTAACTCTCCGATCCTTACAAATATCATTAACCAGGATAATGCCTCCCCCGGTCATGATCTTGCAAGTCCTAAGCAAAGACTCAGTTACCAAACTATGCTTCAGAGCAAAAGAAACAGATATAAAACTATGGAAAGCACCACTATCAAACAAAGCTAAAGCTAGAATGGAATCAAGAAGAATAGAACCTGCGATGACATCTACGGTGGGCTCATCCTCCTCGACGGTCATAGCAAACGCTCGTCCCTGACGTGCACCTCCCTGCTTCTGATGCTGGACATAATGCTGTTGCTGTGTCGGAAGCGGTCCCCTCGACTGTATTGCAGGTGGTCTCGTCTGTGCCCTCGGAGCTGAAGCTGCTCCCTGAACTGTATGACGAGGATTGGAATGACACTCTCTCAGCTGATGCCCTTCAGTACCATAATACAAATAAACTGCCAACCTCCTCCTGTAAACTTCTCAGATACGATCGGGCTTCTTGCAGTAGTAGCAGAAAGCTTACTGTAACTGTGTCTGCAGCTATGGTGCCTGGTGAAATGGCGCCCGAGCTAGAGTCTGGTGCTGCTATGGCTGCTGGAAAGACCTGGACTGGAAATGAGGATGTTTGGTAGATACTGCACTGTTGTTGGCCCCCAGAAAAGAATCACGATCTCTCTTGGGCTTCAAACCCAACTCCTGCTCAACCTTACGTGCTTCCACAAGTATCTCCGAGTATGTCTCATAAAAAGACGGAATGAGGATCTTTACTTTCCAGTTTAGACCCTCACAGAAATGAATAGCCCGAACCTTCGTCTCTCTCACCAAATACTCTGGAAATCGGCTCAACCTGCCGAACTCCGCAGCGTACTCCTCCACAGACATGCTCCCCTGAATGAGGCTCTCAAATTGCCTCCCCAAGTCTAGCCTGTTTGCCCGAGTGAAGAACTTCTTCTTGTAGAGGTCCTTGAATACCTCCCAAGACTGTCCCGCATCAACAAGGATTGGCTCATTCCGGAAACAAGTATGGGCGACGTCGAACTGTTGAAGTCCTACCTCCTTAACCTTCAGATCCTCAGAAAGATAGGACACCCTCATAAGACGCTCAATATCCTCGAGCCAATTATCAGCATAGACGATGCCCTCCATCCCCTTGAAGACCCTAGGCTCCAGCTTCTTGAAGTCCTGAATGTTGCCTGGCCGAAGTTGAGCAACCTGAGGAGCAACCTGCTGCTGGACCGGAACTCCTCTCTCTACTACGGCACGAGCAAGCTGATGAGCACTCTCGATGCCCTGCCATAAAATATCGGTCTGCCTCTGATGTGCCTCAGACTGAGCCCTCTGTGCCTCAAGCATCTCACAAAATAGTGTAAACATCTCTGTCGCCTCTGCTGGCACGGGAGGTGGAGGTGGAAGCCCCTCAGATACAGCTGGTACAGTCCTCTGAGTAGGTGGTGGACCTACGAAATCAGCTGAAACTCCAATCACCGAAGAAGTGTCTGGTGCAGGCCCTCGGAATGTCGCAGACCTCTCAGAAGCTGCTCTCCCCTGCTGCGATATAGTCTTAGGCGATATCCTGAGACAAAGCGAAATAAAGAATCAATATGGCACATGCTGTAAGACACTCAAGGAAAGGACAGTTTAAAGATCAAATGTCAATATCAAAGGAGAATAGTTGAATGAATCAAATAAAATTTTCCTAGATGTGATTGAGTATTCCCAGCCTATATCCTATATCCTATATCCTGAAACAGGCTCGTAATAACACTCAATTTAGAGCACCACTATGAATCATAATAATTACGACCTCGAATAGAGACGAGCTCAGAGACCTGCATAGGCCACCACTAAAAATGTTTCACGACCCGCACCCGATGTAGGGATGCAAGTCGGGAACAATACCCAGCCTACGCCGCAGAATCGGAGGTAGAACGCTGTCTGGGTAATCTATCTAGCATTATAATGAACCACCAACAATAATAATATACTCAATCACAGATCTAAGATGGAGACGAGCACGAATATGATAAAGAATAGAATAGTCACATATAACTCATGAGTCTAAAATAATAACATCAATGAGTCTGAAAGAATACTAAATAAATAAGCTGGAGACAAATCCAGTACAAAAGAATACTAAGAAGCTATAAGTCCCGGGTCATCTGTCTCAGTCGGGATAAGTCCCTCCTGAGCCAGGGTCTTTGACTCTAAACCCACAATATCCTGAGGTCCATAATGTGTAGGGTACCACTTCTCAGTGTCATCTGGAAAAATATATCCAGTCAGAAAAGGAGCAGAGTATATCTCTAACAGCAGTTCTAATCAATGATAAAAACTATGTAACAGTAAATATATATGAATATAAAAGATGTACAATAGATATAAGAGATATACAATAAGGAAATACTGGAATAAATACAATAATGAACAATATCACATTGAAGAAGACTACTAATGACTAAGTGTGTGAGTACTAGCTTTAACATGTGATCGACTTGGGAACATGATACAAGATTTATGGCCTGGCTAATCATACGTGCGGTGTATGATTAATACTGTTTAAGAGGAAGACTTGATACAAGGAGGGTATGATCACATATCTACACTAAAATACTCTCCACCCTCGACTGGTATAATAGATCCAACCATGGTACGCTATGGCACGAGATTCCCCAAGAAGATAGCTAGTCTTCCCGAGAATCAGTGTCTGTACATGTACAAGATAATTAATGAAACAAGGCTTGCACAAGATACACCATATACCAAGGAATAACATCTCATGACGAGATCCGGATATACCAATCCGTGTAACCATCGTGTTAAGAGAACAAGGATATGTACACTAGATACAATGAACATAGAGGATATCATAAATGAGAAACTATCAGAGAATGTACTCGCCTGAAGTCCAATGAATAGTCTCACAGATGTCTGTTATGGTGCCTCGAAGACCTAGATATGGAATATAACATCAATACAAGATTTCAGAAAGAAAATAAGTTAAACTAGTCAACTTCTAGGTCAATAAGCCATTTCTAAGTCAAAAGTCAAACTATGGTCAAACTATGGTCAACTATATCAAAGTACCTAGTTTTAGGTTCCATGAGTCTACCTCAAAGATATTGGGTTCAAACACTAAGAATCTAGGTCATACTAGCTACCTCTTAGAATGCTAGGATACCGTATCTCAAGATACGTAAAACAAAAGATAAAGCATCACATATACATATCAATAATATTAAATATATAAAATTCTAATTACAAATGCTAAATGGATACCTTGGTTTCGAACCAACTTGGTATCGCAACACTAAATCTCAAACTTGATACCCAAACCCAATACCTTGGGTATCTCCAAATACCTTGCTACTTACCTTGGTATCTCAAGGTAGTTCTCAAGACTACAATATAATACTAACTACCCATAAACTATATACTAACAACTAACTATTACAAATATACTATAATAAAACATAATTACCAATTAGGAATATATATACATATATACTAATACCATATATATACATATATATATCTATTATAAATAAATACTTAATATCTATACTAAACCGCAGAACTGTCGCTAAAGACCCTTGTTGTTGTCGCTGTAAAGCTGCTGATACCGCTGCTTTCACTGTTGCTTTTGTGACCGTTTCCTGCTCCTGTTTCTAATGCTGCTACTACTGCTATCGCGGAAGCTGCTACTGTTGCTGATTGCTGCTGTTGCTACTGCCGTCGCTATTGCTGTCGCTGTTGCTATTGCTGCTACTGATTGTTGCCATTGCTGCTGATGTTTTGTGACGTTGAACTGTCACCAAAGATGTTGTCCCCTCTCTCATCCTCTTATATATATAACACTATATATATATATATATATATATATATATATATATATACTAATATATATAACTACAACTTATATAACTATGTATACATACATACACCTCCACATACATATATATATATATATATACACAATAAATACATATAACATAATATACACATATATATATAACTTCACATATACGTACACGTATATATATATCATACAATTATTTATATATATAACATACATACAAGTATATATATATATATATATATATATATATATATATATATATATATATATATATATATATATATATATATATATATATATATATATATATATATATATATATAACAACATATATATATATATATATATATATATATATATATATATATATATATATATATATATATATATATATATATATATACATACACAATACATATATAAAAATACTACTATATTTAAAAACTAATATATATGTAGAGAATTAGCTACACAATATATAACACATAGATATTGTCACGACCAGCACCCGGTATAGGGGCACGAGAGCGTGGGTATGTCCAGCCTACGCCGCTGTATCGGCGGTAGAACTCTGTCTAGGTCACAATAATACTATATAACTAAATACCTGCCAATGATATCAATCTCCATAAGGAGGACAATATACATCTCACAATATCTCATAATATAAACTCAATCACAACCACTATAAGAGGAATAAGGCACGATAAAAGATAAGAAGAATTACATAGTCAAACACCATATCTCAAAATATAGATAAATCACAGTCTAGCTGTCCAACATAAAGTCTCCACAAGTCTCCAATTAAACTTAACATAAGTCTAAATATAAACTGAAATAAACCTCAATAAGTCTCCGATGCATAATATAATACTATCTAGATAGCTGCAGACAATGTCTCATCTAAAGGAATAGTCTCCTCTAAGATCTCTGGTGTGTAATCTGCATCTGTACCGGGTCCATAGTGTGTGGTACAAAACTCTTCAAGATCCTCTGAAAAAATATCTAGTCAGGATTGGAACGAAGTACAAGCACTAACAACAATTCCACATATATTGACAAAAACTATAACACAGTGTAAAGAAATACATGACATATATGAATACTGGCAATAAGAAATACTGAAAATAAGGAAATGCTGGAATAAAGGAATACTGGAGCATATGTCATCATCAATATATACATCTAGCAATGAAATAGAAATACAAGTGCATGCTAGAACAATGATCTAGAATATAATGAGTACTAGAACAATAACTAGAACATGTAGAGATGCTAGATCAATATACTAGTGATACATGTCAAGAACATCTAACTAAGTGTGTAAAATATCAGCATATCATGTGATCGGCTTGGGACTGATCAGGCTCGTTACATATGATTAGCTATCATTCTTGTAAGGTCAGGCTAACCATCCAGATAACTATGATGCGAGTAATAGTCAGGCTAACCACATGTAACAGCTATGAGGCATGTAATGGTCAGGCTGCACCGACGTGAGGTGTGGGTGAGCTATGATGCATATAAAGTTTGGATATGATCACACAAGCTACTAATATTTCCCCGTTTTTCCCCAGCTAGCACGATGGATTCCAATCACGACTCCTCGTGACAGGTCTCGATAATGCCAACTCGTGTAAACATCAGTATCAGAGTCATGTATGCTATACAACAAGAGTTATAGAGATAATCAACATAATGAAAACTGTCAGAGAATGTACTCGCCTGTGGTCCTTAGCTGGCAATACCAATGTCCGGGTTCCAAAGTATCGTCTGAATGATCCAACAGTCCTACAGACATATCATATAACACAATACTGCATCAGACATTACTCTAACACACAATCAACACAATGATCTTAGAGACTACGCTAGGGGGTCACCTTTGTAGTTGCTGTGTATAACAGACAGTCAATGGTACGGTCTTTCCAGTACGTCAGTGTACATCTGGCAGTCTGCTATCATGCTACGTGGTCACAGGTCAATATAACTACGGGGTATCCGTGGTTATACTCGGTCATCTAGTACATAGACATATAATATATATTATTATCTATCATATACATTAATACTAATTAATTACAATTATAAAAGATACATGTATATACATACTTAATAGAATTTATACTATGTACATATATACATATATTAAACATGCACTAGGGATGCACGTACAATACATATACGTATGTTTTATACTAATTGAGAATTATACTATTTATATACATATACATTAATATACATTTAGACATATATTAATACGTATGCCAATACGTATATACCAACTATATATATATATATCCATATACCCACAATACACGAATACTAAACCATGGCTGTAGAAGCATGAAAATACGCTAGAGAAATTATACGCAAAATGCATCAAGCACGCGTAAAACAGTATTTCAATACTGGGCGGCGTAAGACATGACTTCATAGCCATCGGCGTACAACAGAGCTTCATCGCTAGTGCAGCGTAGAATAAAAGCTCCAGAGACAACCCGCGTATAATGCAGTATTTCCGGACTGCTTCAGCGTATAAAGGTTGCTACCTCGCCTTTACGGCGTAAAACTCACTTGCTTTTTAATGCAGTGGGAAGATTATACGAGGAACGCCTCGTATCCCTCAAAACGAGCTGTACGAGGAACACTTCGAATTCTGCGAATGAACCTGTCAGACAGTACAATGAACCTGACTCCTGACAAAGGGTACAGCACGACTATCCAGACGACGGCTGTAATGATGATGCGGCACAGAGACCCAAACCGTCGTCTAGTGACATTTCCTTGTTACAAACTGCTTTTACGCATTCAAGGAAATACGCTGCCTAGTTCTATACAGGCAGATGTGAGCTTTTACGCTCCGCAGAAGACAAAACAAACTGCCACGTCAAAAGCTGCTCTTCGTACAGAGCTCGAGGCATGTCTCTGCATTTAATGCGCAGAATAGGAGCAGATCTCTGCATTTAATGCGCAGAATGGGGGCATATCTCTGCATTTAATGTATGAGATTTAGTTCTACTTCCGAAGACTGGGTGAGCCATAATTACGACTAATACGTCCACATTATCCCTTCTACATATTACGCCATCAGGCTGTTTTCAGCTTTAGGAGCACGCTGTACGCTATCTCCTTAAAATACGTCGACCTGGCTATTTTCAGCTATAAGGAGTACGCCGTACGCTATCTCCTCGAAATACGCCAACCCAGGCTATATATTTTGCATTGGTGAGTAACAAGACTATTCAGCCCAAAATACGCTCAAAGTCTCAGTCAAAGAAGGACAACTAGCTATCTCTACGCTAGCTACCTATCCATGCAGCATCAGGCTTCTACGCCTACAAGGCTTCTACGCCTATTTTGCTTCTATGCCGACTCGACAACCACTTGGCTTCTACGCCAACTTGACAACTATTTGGCTTTTACGCCATAGTGACAGCTATTGGCTTCTACGCCAACCTTTTCTACGCAAGGGGCAGTTACCTACGTGGCTTGTATGCCGTGATCCTCGCAGCGGTTATACGCGTTACCTCATTATGGAATACGCGTCACACGGATATTCAGAAGATCATCTATACGTGGGTGGCAGTTATTATAACCGCCGCGTAAAAAGTGCCATACTCTCCACTGTCCGGCTTCTACGCCGACTGGACGATTACTGTCCCTAAAACCCTATAAATATAGACCTCTATTGACAGAGGTCAGGGGTCGAAAAGATCGAAAACAAGAAGGTCGGTTGAAAAAAAGGTAAAAGAGAGGTCGAAGTTCAGAAAATTAAGAGAGAAGAATCCAGAGCATAGACAGAGAGTAGTGATCGACGATTTTGGGATCGAGCATCCACCTCCCTTTGCAATCTTTGAAGCTTCTTCTTCTTCTACAGCACTTCTTCATCATCGTGTGGTCCAAGGGACAAAATCATCGACCGCAGATCAGACTCCTATAGCAATATTTACCCAGATTAAATTTTGTACTTAACATCCTAGTATAGGATTAATAGTATTTCTTGTTTGTAAACCAAAGAAAGGGTTTCGTATAAACCTAGTTTTATTTCTTCCGTTTATTATCAAACACAAGATGGCGACTCTGCTGGGGACCTCTTTCTCATCTGACGAGAAAGCAATTGCTCAACACGATGTAGTATCAGTAGGATCAATGAAGAAAACTTTGGTCGTCCAGTTCGACCAATCCGCCTACGAAGATATGCTTCGAGCAGGGGATAGCTCTCACTCTCTCTCTGTCCAAGACAACATGAAATTGCGTAAGGTCTGGATGCCCCGGACATCCCCTACCAATCCTGCCGACTCTCTGGCTTCTCCGACCAACAAGGTTGTAGCTTCGCAACCTCCGCGCCTCGCGCGTGAAACCCTGTCTCCCGCCGCTGGCGGAATAGACAAAACTTCTAGCAATGCCTTAGCGCCAATCCAGAAGTCCACTCTGTGCCTTGCGCGTAAAACTCAGTCTCCCGTCGCTGGCGGAATAGACAAAACTTCTGGCAATGCCTTAGCGCCAATCCAGAAGTCTACTTCGCGCTCTGCGCGTAAAATTCAGTCTCCCGTCTGTGACGTGGCAGACAAAATTTCTGATAATGCCTCAGCGCCAAATCAGAAATTCCAAACGCGCTCTGCGCGTAAAAATGCATCTGCCCTCCGCGGAAAAGCAGATGGTCCCTGCAAATTACGCAAGGGAAAACAAGTGGCGGACTTCTCAACTTCTCGACCTTTACGCCAACAAGAGAAGAATCTGCCCGCTCTCCAGATTACGCGTGAAGCTGATGGCCGATTGAGGACTTCCTCAGTTTTACGCCAGTCTGAGCAGAATTCCAAATTATGCCAGGGTAAACCCTTCAGCGTAAAGAAAGCCCGGTTTGCGGAGAGACACACTCCTCGGGAATTATCTGCTACTCAGATGGCTAACCTGTTGTATACAGGTGGCACGGGAAAAGTGATGGTTCCTAATATCCGCGTTTTGCCGAATGTAAATAGGCAGAATATGCCTTCTTTTTCTTCTGTAAATCCTCCTGACTTGCGTGGATATCTGATCCAGAAGCGCAAAGAGAGAGGATCTTCCAACATGTCTATTACGCCTCCTAGGGAGCACTATTGTAATATTCATAGGATTGTAGTTAATTATTGCTGTTCTGAAGCAAAACGGTCGGTTTTCGACCGGTTGAACTACTCTATGCCTTTACAGGAAGAAGAACCTACATACGCATCAGTGAACATGGCTTCGCACGTTCCTAGAGGAAGGTCAAATCCAAGACGTCATCCCTCTAGAACTCCAAGCCAAAGGAGATTCAATAGACTCCTTGAGAACACTGAAGCTAGGGTGTTCCGAAACACCCGTTCGAGGTCATGACAACCGGCTTTGTATTCTTCTGATTCTGACACTGGGGGTCGCCAATCTCCCAAATCAGATGCTAAAAGTATAGAGTCATTCTCTACAGAGACCTACACTAACCCTTCAATGACATCCAGAGAAATAGGGGTCTACGCCATTGAAGATGAACACGAAAAGGCTTCCTCGTCAGGAAGTACTGAGCAACGCATCGCTGTGCTGGAGACATCTCTGAAAGAGATACAGTCCATGATGGAGAATATGCACCAGATGATGCTGACTGACCACACAACTGCTATAGCTCAAGCATCGGTCCCTCCGACTCAGATATGTGTGGGAGTGGACTTACCACCATCCAACGCAAATCAGGAGCCTGCTCCAGATCAGGAGACAGTAGCCCCTCCACTTCCTAATTCGGAGAATGTATTGTCTCCTGTTGGGGTTGCGATACAACCGATCTTTCACCACTCCGCGGTTCTTCTATCGGCTGAAGATCCGATGCAGGCAGTGCGAGAATTAAAAGCCTAATTTGATGCCTTAAAACATAAGGATCAGCTAAAAAAATTGGGAATCAACCAGCCGTACCCAGCTATCTGGGACGAGGTCCCTTTTCCTCCCAAATATAAACCACAGACTATGGTTTTGTTTGAGGGAAAGACATCACCGAGCCAGTACATGAACTACTTCAGTATGATGATGGTGTTATTGCAAGGGAATGACGCCCTTCTCACTCGAGTGTTCAAAGGCTGTTTCTCGGGAGTGGCTTATCAGTGGTACCGTAGTCTTGCGGACAACTGCATTACTTTCTTTGAAGATTTCAAGACTTTATTCTTCGCGCGATTCTACGAAGGAGGAATGGACATGTCTATGTCCTCTCTCATCGAAGTTAAGCAGAAGGAGAAAGAGAACGTTTGCACTTTCATTGAACATTTTTGTCAAGCCACTTTGCAAATGCCTTCAGGAGTTCCAGACTCAGCATTGGTGGATATTTGTAGGAAGAATCTTCTTCCAGTAATCTCGGTGTTCACATGACCATATCAGTTCCATGATTGGCCCTCGTTCATCATCTCAGCGGTAGCCGCTGAAGACAACAGTCGGAAGGCTCGTGATAATGGAATTATGATATCTGCCTCTGATAAAGGCAAGAGGTCATCCTCCAACAGCGACCATCCACGTGGTTCCAAAGGAAAAGAAGCTCTGGCGATCAACACATCCAGGCAAAAGACTGCGGCAACCACACAAACAAAACCTGGGACTTCCAGGCCCATTGAAGTATACTCTTTTGACGGCGACGATATTCCGAGCATATTCGAATGTCTCGTCAAAAGCGGCAAGATTACTCTCCCTGAGGTGAAGCGGCCTAATGAAGTCGGCAGTACCAATAATCCCAAGTACTGCATTTTCTATAGATACATACACCACCCCACAAAGGCGTGTTATGTACTAAAGAGGAAAATCTAGGAGTTGATCGATGCTAAGGCCATTACTCTGCGCAACAGCGAGAAGACGGTCACAGCCAACATGATCTCTCTTCAATTTGGCAATCTGCCTCCTCAAGAAATTCTGGACGGTGTTGTACCTATTTCCCGGACAACGATGAACATCGTTAATCTCCCTCCAGCCAGAGGTCAAAATCATGACCTGGTACCCCTAACTACCCAACGCGGCGAGATTATGTGGGTTCATCCAGATCTGGTGTCAGAGATCGAGGAAGAGACTCAAGCTGCTAAGGCTAAGTCCGGAAAGAACTCAAAGCATAAACTATGTCACATGGTTGCTATATCCTCGATATCAGAAGAAGAGGTATTGGCTACTGGAACCCGTTCAGGGAAGGCCTACCTCAAAGACTATGGAGGAAGTCAGGAAGATGCATCGGCAGATGCTTCAGCTGCCAAGCCTTCAGAACCTGAATCCGTCGTACCAGAGGCAGGTCCTTCTAGACCAACTTCGGCGGACAAAGGCAAGCAAAAAGAAGTGCGCTTTAATAAACCTTTGAAGAACATTCAAAACAAAGGTTTGGAGAAGCCATACAACTTCGATATCCTGGCCCAATTGCCTAATACACCAGCCAGATTGTCCATATTTGAACTACTCAGGCTTTCTAAAGACACCCGTCAAGCCCTGAGTGAAGCAATAATGCAGGCAGATGCATACTTGACCCAGCTCAAGTCCCCTGATGAAGAACCTGTGGCATGTCCTCAATGCCATAGTGTGATGGAGGTGGTCCCGAATATCACTTTCACCCAAGGTGACATGCTGTTGAAACACAACAAGCATGACAGACCCCTCTATTACACCGGATATGTCGGTTCCATGGAGGTTGATCGGATTCACATAGATCCGGGATCGTCGATCAGCATCATTCCTCATAGTCTGCTCAGACCGCTGAGGATTTCTACTTACGAATTGGCTTACACTACTACTACAATCGTGGGCTTCAACGCAAGAAAAAGTAAGCCGTTAGGGAAGATTCGTCTGAGGATCCAAATTGGCGACCTCAGATCAGTGGCTACATGCTATGTCATTGATTCAGAAGTGTCCTACAACATTTTGCTGGGCAGACCGTGGATTCACGACCACAACATCGTTCCTTCGACTCTACATCAATGCTTCAAATATGTAGATGCCCAAGGAACAGTACAAACGGAGTTTGCTGATCTTAACCCGTTCAAAGGAGTAGAATCCTACTAAGCCGATGCCATATTGTACACCCAAGACTACATGGAGGAGGTGTCAGGCAAAACAGAGGAGGAATCCCACCAGGAGCCAGAAGAATTCTTTGCCAAGCAACCTCTGTCAATCAAGGTGAAAGGGCGAACTACTCGTCTAAAAGTCATGGAACCCCTGGCTATCCACCTAAACAAAACCAAGTCTGGAAAAGGAGGTGATCCTTTAGTGATTACTTTGAACCAGAAGCCTCCACCTTTGGTCATCAACCTTCGGCGCAACAAATAACCGACTGATATAAATACAACCAGGAGCGTGGTCTCTGACGATAATAAAGATCCTCTTTTTTAGTACATTGACGCTTAAATTCCGAATTAGAAATCCTCTCCCCATAACGATATAGAACCTATAGCATGAAGATTCTTGAATGCTATAGATTTCTATCATCCGTATGTGTGGGAAGTAGCATCACCATCTAATGTCGTCACGACATATGGGCCACAAGAGGATTCTATCTTTATTGTCCCGCCTACTCGCAGCAGTCAGCGTCCAATAGTCTTCGGTCGCATGCGCAATGAAACGACTGTACAAGAAGATTCTCTCGACGACGATGCTGGTAAAATGCAGGTTCACAGATACAACCCATAAGCTTTGAAGATTATGCAAAGTATGGGTTATGATTTGAAGCTGGAACCAGGCCTCAACTACGGGAAAGGCAGGCGAATGCCGTTGCACGGTGATCCCTACTGTCGACGAACTCATTTTGGGTTAGGGTATACAACCTCCTTGGCAACTTCTGAGTCAAATAAGGATATCTTTTCCTTTTCTCAAGATAGCTCGACGTCCTCCGGCTCATCTGATGATCTCGAACGATCATTATCAGTAAATATGGTATTGACAGATTCCCTCGAAGCAGACGAACAAGAATCTGAACCATTTGAGAATGACTCTTGGGCTCAGCAAATGGATACACAATGGAAACTCCGGTTTGAGCAGAGAGAACCGCCCACTGAAGACAAAGTTATCTAAATCGATGTTGGGGATGAAACTTCGCCGAAGCCGATATTTATCAGTAACAATCTTTCCGAAGAAGAAAGGGAAGAAATAATCCAGCTGATAAGAGAATATATCGACGTCTTTGCGTAGAATTATGAGGATATGCCAGGTCTTGATCGAAAAGTGGCTACTCATAAACTCAACATATTACCCAATTCGAAGCCTGTAAAGCAACATCAACGCCATTTTCGTCTGGATATGATGGACGCCATCGAAGCTGAAATCAAGAAGTTGATAGCATGTGGCTTCATTCGGGAAGAACAACATCCTGACTGGGTCGCCAATGTTGTCCCGGTCATGAAGAAAACAGGGAAAGTACGTGTCTGCATAGATTACCGAGATTTGAATGCAGCCTGCCCCAAGGATGAATTTCCTCTTCCCATCACAGATGTCATGATCGATAACACATGCGGTTTTGAACGCATGTCTTTTATGGACGGATTTTCAGGATACAACCAAATCAAGATGCATCCTGAAGACGAGAAGCATACTGCCTTCCGGACACCATTGGGGGTATATTGCTATACGGTTATGCCCTTCGGATTAAAGAATGCCGGGGCTATATACCAACGAGCTATGAGTAACATATTCCATGAGCACCTACGCAAAACGGTGGAATGTTACGTGGATGATATAGCTGTCAAAAGCCGCATCAAGGATAATCACATCCAAGATTTGAAGACAGTGTTTGAGTTGATGCACCAACACCAACTCAAAATGAATCCTACAAAGTCCTTTCTGGGTGTATCAAGTGGCAAATTTCTGGGATTTGTCATAACCGCTAAAGGCATTCAGGTCGACCCTGATAAAGTAAAGGCCATCCTTGAGATGCGACCACCCCGTAATCTGAGAGAACTCAGGGGATTTCAAGGTCGTCTGGCTTATATCAGGATATTCATATCCAATCTCTCCGGAAGATGCCAGCCTTTTTCTCGTCTCATAAAGAGAGGTGTATCCTTCGTATGGGACGAAGCCTGTCAGCAAGCGTTTAATGATATCAAATGCTACCTCACTAATCCTCCAGTTCTAGTGCCTCCTGTCATAGGAAGACCATTTTTGCTGTATGTTCGAGCAATGGATCATTCTTTGGGAGCTCTCCTCGCACAGAAGAACGATGAGGGTCATGAACAGGCTATCTACTATTTAAATAGGATGATGGCCAGAGCTGAACACCGGTACAATCCAGTAGAAAAAGAATTTTTGGCCCTAATGTTCGCCATTCAGAAAATACGGCACTATATCACAGGCCAGACTATTCATATCATCTCCAGGATCAATCATCTTCGGGTATTGATGAGCAAACCAAGCGTTCTTAATTCCCAACTCGCGACTTGGGCGATGTTATTAACACCGTATGATATGGTGTACGTCTCTCAGAAGTCCATCAAAGGCCAAGCATTGGCCGATTTCTTAGCTGCTCATCCAATTCCGGAGACCTCCATATTATACGAGGACATTCCCGACGAAGTTGCAGAATGTAATTCCGTGATGGAAAGTGATACATGGCAACTATTCTTCGATGGTGCCTCCAGGACAGGTCCCAGGGGAAACGTGGTTTCAGGAGTAGGAATTGTCCTGGTGACTCCTGATAAACTCGTTATCTATCGAGCTTATTCTCTTAGTGAACCCTGCTCTAATAATGTGACAGAGTATAATGCTCTATTAATCGGGCTCCAAGTCGCTAAAGAATTGGACGTCGAATATCTGGAAGAATTTGGTGATTCTCAGCTGATCGTCAATCAAGTCAGAGGAATATATGAAGTCCGTAATCCAGACCTCATTCCTTATCACCAAGTAACGATCGAGATAGCAATGACTTTCAAAGGGTTTTACCTAGAGCATGTGCCTCGATATCAGAATCTGGAAGCTGATGCCCTGGCAAGTTTGGCTGCAGATTAGCTATTCCTATAAGAAGGCAGAACTCGGTGATCCTTCTTAACAGGGATTTATTCTGTGTGAAAAACAACTTTCACATAGAATGCAGCTATGCTGTGAACACAGATCTCCCCAAGAGAGACTGGAATAGTCCCTTTATAGACTTTGTAGCATACGGAATCTTACCGGAGGATCCTAAAGAAGCAGTATCCGTCAAAAGATGATCATTACGCTTCTATTTTGATGCGTCTTCACAATGTCTATATCGCCGAACTTACGATGGACTACTATTACGATGTCTCTCCAGTGATGAAGCGCAGCGGATTATCCGTGAAGCTCATGACGGTGTATGTGGAGCACATTAACTCGGTCCTAAGTTACAGGATCGTATCAGGAGGATGGGCTACTACTGGCCTACTATGATTGCAGATGCCGTGAAGTATACAAGACAGTGCAAAGCCTGTCAGGTTCATGCGGATTTTTACATCAGCCTTCTGAGTATCTACATCCCACCATTGCATCATGGCCCTTCAAAGCATGCGGTATGGATATTATCGGTCCTATTCACCCATCGTCTTCTAGAGGACATCGGTTCATTTGGCTATCACCGATTATTTCTCTAAATGGGCGGAGGCGGTCCCCCTTGCTGAGGTAAAGACATCCAACGTGATCAGCTTTATCAAGCATCATGTAATTTATCGCTTTGGGATACCCCGAAGGATAATTTATGATAACGGGCCCCAATTCATCAGCCAAGCATTTCACCGATTTTGCGATAAGAATCGGATACAAAATATGGCCTCTACGGCATATAATCCGGCTGTTAATGGTTTGGTGGAAGACTTCAACAAAACCATCATCAGACTCTTGAAAAAGTTTGTCTCTTCGAACAAGAGAGATTGGAATGAGAAGCTGGGAGAATGCCTCTGGGCATACCGCACAACGGTACGAACACCGACGGGTTGTACCCCATTCTCATTAGTCTACGGGAGTGAAGCAGTTCTCCCTATTGAAATCCAAATTCCGTCACTCAGAATAGCAGTGGATTATGAGTTGACTCAGGAAAATAATGATCGACTACGGCTTCAAGAGCTAGAAGGATTAGACGAGAAACGCCTTCAAGCTCAACAACGCATTGAGTTCTATCAGGCACGCATCTCCAGAGCTTTTAACCAAAAAGTGAAGGAAAGAGTGTTCAAAGTTGGTGAGCTAGTTTTAGCTGTAAAGAGGCCAATGATCATCACGCACAAAAGTAAGGGTAAATTCTAGCCCAAATGGGAGGGCCCTTATGTGATTGAAACGACGTTTTCAAACGGCGCTTACAGATTAGCCAAGCCTAACGGAGATCTGATAATGGCTCCTATCAACGGCAAATTTCTGAAGAAGTACTATGCTTAATCTCCCTTGTTTAAACGGAGTATGGTAAAGATCTCATTCTGACGATACTACGTACAAAATCTGGTTGGACCATATGCTATCATGTTATTATGACCTCTGAATAGATATGTCTAAAACTAATTTGGAACATCAAAACCTATCACGTCCATATTACCTCTGATAGTGTTTTGTGTACAAATTTTAGTTGGATCATATTCTATTATGTCCATATAACCTCTGAATAGATATGTCCAGCTGAAGCTTACCGAAAGTATATCACGTCCATATTACCTCTGATATCACTTTCACCCTAGCCTATCGTTTATATTCCAAAATGATAGGTCCACCAAAGTCAGATAAAGTCTCTTTATTATTTCCTGAGAGAGCAAATTACATAAAAGCAAAAGGTACATCATTGGGGAGGAGCCGTCAGGTCACGAAGCTGCTACGCCAGAGAAGCCATTCTCTCATCCCTGGAGTTCAAGACATCAGCGCGAGCCCGCTCCAACCTTGCCGCATCATTGTTCAAGGCAGACAGCTCGGACCGAGCATGTACAAGACCTGCGTGGGTGACACTCACATGCGTCAGGTTCTGCTGAGCCGTCTCCCTTCGGTCCTTCAATATATCGCGAGCTGCTGATAAAGAGAGAGCCTTCTCCTCTGCCTGAGCGAGTTCATCTTTTAATTTATGGACCCTCGCTGCCTCTTCCTCATATTCGGCCTCGCACTAAGCCAGCTGGGGAATGACATACCCCAATTCGGCATGACCTTGATCCATCTCCTGCTGCTGTTCCTGGATGGATTTGTTCATAGATTCCAACTGCACAGCAAGCTCTGCAGTTAAGGAGTCGTACCTAGCTTGAACGAGACCGTCAATGCTGCCTCGAGATAGCTGTAAATAAGCGTTAATGGGTTGCTCTAAACTATTAACTACCTGCTCCAGCGTATCAGCTCTCCCAGCGTCGTTGAAATCTCTAATCAATGCTATCACAAACTGGGAGGACCTCCTCAGAGCCTCAAAACCTAGATTCTTCTCCAGCACCATTGATATCAATGTTTTCAAAGTGGTATAGAAGATACTAGTATACTGCTTGATCAGAACGGCAAAATCAGATTGGACGCCGGGAGTGGCTGCAATATCGGAGAATCCACTTCCAGGAACGACTGCAGACGATGTTGCCACAATCGTCGCCTCAACAGATGGCGCGACAAAGAAGAAACGCCAACAACGGTCGAAGTGGCTGGCGTACTCAAAGGAGGCATAGTCGTAATGACAGGCTCATCCTTCTCTTGAGATGTCAGAACTATTTCGGGCGAGCCAGCACCCGAAAACATTTTCTCTTCAAAGTCGGGCACCTCTGTGTCATCAATAGGAGCCGAAATAAAGCCAAAAGTTGCGTCGACGCTGCCCTCCCTGTAGATGTCTTCCCCTGAAAAGAAGATAAGAGAAAGTTAATATCAACATGATGTTAATTTTTCTAAAAGAGACATAAAGACGATATTTACCCATGGCCGATGGTACATATGGCACGTCTGCAGCCAGTACAGCTAAATTATTTCTTAATGATGCTAAGCGAGCTGTCATACCTGGAGAAGGGGGTGTGCTAACTGACACTGGCAGGTATTCTTCCAGGTATTCACCGAGATCCACTCGAGGCTCATTTGGTGGAATCTCGCTGGATATACTTACAGACGCAGCAGGGGTTTCTCCCATTGCTTGTCTGGGTAAAGATATTCTTATTTTGCTCGGCCTCGAAGGCGATCTCTTACCACTACCTGAAGCGGTAGTAGCGACAGCAGCCTCGAGCAAAGATTCTTCGGCATTGCCAACCGGAATTGTGGAGGTTCCCTCTCTAATAGGCGAAGGACCTCTAGTCAAAGAATCATCCCCAACAGGGGAAACAGCAGGCTCACTCCTAGGAGCCTCATGGCTGGAAATCCTAATAGGACCACCAGCAACCTTCTTTTTCTTGCGAGGGGAAGTCTCCTTCAGAACAGGAGCCCTTCGCTTACCAGGGATAACCAGAGGCTCTGCAGGCGGAGGTATTTCACCTCTCGGTACTGTCAGCAAAGGCTCATCCGGATTGACAGAGTCTTCACCCTCGTCAGAGGAAACTGATGGCATTTCCTCTCTTCCTGCGAACTTAGAAGAGGGCATTCTAAAACTTCTATGCATATCAAAATCGCGATGGAAGGTATTGACGGCCACGTAAAACTGGGCGTACGAATGGAGGATGCGTAACTCCATAGAGAGAGAAGTCGCGGGCACAGTAAAAGCCGCTCCAGTACAGCCCATTATGAAGTATCGCCATCCTCTCGCTCCATCAATAAGTCCACCTCTGGACCGGAAGCTGGTGATAGCGTTTCCCACATGCAATTGGTCATACCCAAACTGTCTGGCAAACCGACTAGGCAGGTAGGGCTCCAAGAAGCATTGGTCTTCACTTCTGTACATTAAATGGGAAGGTCTAATGCAGACCAACCAATTAAAAGCTTCAGGAGAAAGAATGGTCTGCCCTTCACCTGAGTCCTGAAGTCTCGTCCCCTGTTGATTGAGATGTACAGTGGGGATGGTACAGAAGAGCTTCCAGCTGTGAGCAAAGTTTAACGCTCGCCGATAGTCTAAAACTGTGGTCACGTTCCAGGTGGAATTCTTGTAATTCAACAAGAAATTACTCTCCGAACTACTGCCAGAGCCAGGAGACATCACCCTAGGGTTATGGAGAATTAACCATCCCATCAAATACAGGAACGGTAATTCCATCCTGGGAAAACTGTCACGCCGTGTTTCATCGGCAAGCAGCCCTTCAGTAATGGCCCTCAGGCCAGCTTGTATGCGGCATACCATGGCAGGGAGAAGGCCCAGTCTTGCCCCAAACACCAGACGCACGGCAAGCCATAAGGTATTGTGGTAAATGTGATCCGAAGATGCAATGCATGGTACTACCAGTCGGCGTAGCCATACAGAGAGGAAGCCAGCCAGTTGAGCTTCCCTTGACAGAGGCCTGCGGTAATGCCTTAAATAACTGTAGGCTTTAGTGCCTGCAGGATATTTCCCTATCCCTTCATCGAGAATTCGATCTGAAGCACCAGAGTCTTCAATAAGGTCATCGACTACTTGAGCGTTAAGCACGCTCAGAAGGCTCAAAGGCTTATCTCGGCTATCTACCACCTTATCTGGCTTAACATTTCTGTCTTGGTGGAAGAAGAGATATGATGCCCATTTGTTGGTATGAGCTAAATCAAAAGGCTCATTATAGAAGGCGGTGCACGCAAGGTAATGGCTCATCAGCTCCTGGTACACTACCACCACCCGAGGGTTTGTATCCCCCAGCTCCTAGTTTGTGGGAACATACTCTTCATAAGGAGTATCCCCCATTGGCAGTTTCGAAATCTCTGCCATTTCGTGAAGGGCCAATCCCAACTCCCCTAGCGGAGTGGCGAAAGTCCCAGTGAGCAAGATATACCGCTCCATCAAAGCCAAAAATAGGTAGGAATTAAGAGGTAGCCCAACACTGGTAGCACTCACAGCCGCGTGCAGACCAATGCTCTCCAGCTCAGTCTGAAAATGCTTCAGGGCCCAAGCAGCTAAACGAGCCCATCAAAGATTTGTAGGGGTAATCCGCCCACCAGTCCGAGGATTAACCTTGGGGTATACTCCTCCATGCCCCATAAATTTATTGCAGAAAGTCGGTAATTGGACTGGTTGGAGCAATGAAGTGTCTTCACTCGGGATGCTACCCGGAAACAATCCCCTGAAAGGCATCACAGGGCCTGAAGGGCGGCTCACAAATGATCCTTGGTCTGATCCTTTTTGATAAAATATCTACCCCGGCTGGCCGTGAAGATTAGGGGTCAGAGTCCACGACATCTTCCTCGGATGCGTAGCATAGAAAAATGCCGAAATAGGGTAATCTCTAAGCATCTTGGGCAGGTACATGACCAAGCCCCCAGCAGGGAAAACCCAGTCTTCCTTCTTGGGCTTTGTCTGGGATTGTTTATCAATCATATCCCCGAACAAGAAGGCTGGTTTTATATACTTGTCCCCGTCTATATACATCAAGGGCTCTCCGTTGATCATGCTCAACAGCATTAGCTCTCCCTGAGACGATATCAGGATTCCTTTCCCTTCAGGATACTGGGGTCCGGAAATAGGAAATGTCACATGGGACAAATCCTCTAGGTAATTGGAGTGCAGCATCCCAGCAGCAGAACCCATCACCTCAGCCAACGGAGATATCTGCAAGTTAACTACAAAGGGCAAGAAGAACATGTCAGTCTCTATACTAGTCTTGCAGTTTATGCCAAAGATCAAACATGTCACGACCCGCACCCGGTTTAGGGGCACGAGTGCGTGGGTACGTCCAGCCTACGCCGCAGCATCGGCGGTAGAACACTGTCAAGGTCTTGATACTATCTAACTACTGTCACGCAAGCATCCAATCTCCATTAGGAGGCACGGATGTCACAAATAAGATGAATATATACTCAATCACAGGATTACAGCACGATAAGATTTCGAATAATAAAAACTAAAATTAAACACAACACAAGTCAACAAGTAATATTCTAACTCAACAATATCCAAGAATCATCAAAATGCCGGAGACAAATCCGGTACCAAATAGTCTACTTAAAGAACTAACAATAATTGGTGATTTCCGGCTAGACCCCCTGGAATCACAACTACTATCAAGTCTGCAGCTACTCACCATATGGTCCATAAAGTGTCGGACAGCGGTCCTCTAAGGCATAGTCTGGAAAAATATTTCCAGTCAGGAAGGAGCAAAGCAACACTCTCAAATAACAGTTCCATTAATTGATAATGTCTATAATACAATAAAACATGTCATGCTAGCTACTGAGAAGACAGTGAAATAAATGCAATGGCAAGTAACGAGAGACAGGCAATGTAAAGAGACAGGCAATAGGCAATATGATACAGTCAGTGCATGTATGAAATGAAAAGAAACAAGGAACAGTATCATATACGGGTGATGTAGTATATGATTTAAAATAGGAAACTGTAATCTATTCTAAGTGTTTGAAATAGTAGTTTCGAAATGTGATCGGCTTGGGAACATGTACGATTGCTACAGGGCCTGGCTAATCATGGGTGAAGAGCATGATTAACACTTACAATTTTCTATACTACAATAAGAGGTTATGATCACATTTCTTACTAACTACTTCCCCGCCCCCAACTAGTACTGTGGATCCAACCATGACACGTCACGATACACGAGCAAGTCAAGTCTATCATGTACGATGTCTAATATACATGTCGTATACAATGTCAATACGATAATCAAGGTAACATCTCATGACTGCAGATCCAGGCTATATACTAGTCCGTGTAGCACAGTGTCAAAGATTCAGTTGTAACATTTCAAGATCATTGAACTTATAGAAATTATCAAGAATTGGAAATTATCAGAGAATGTACTTGCCTTTGGTCCTTAGCTGGTATTTATGGATGTCCTGTTCCAGAGTATCCCCTGGGTAAACCAACAGTCCTAGAAACACAACACAATATAACTTTTGCATCAGAAGCTACGCTAACACACAGTCAAAACACTGGCCTCAGGGCCATGCCAGGCAGGGCACTAGTCAACTAGGGTCACCTAGTAGATAGATACGTAAATATACATATCTTAAATAACATAGGTACTTACAATATATCTATATATATCAAATTAAATACATATGCAATATATATATTAAAAATATACTAAGGGTTTATACAAAATATATATACACATATATATATATATGGCAATACATTATATATATAATATTAAATACTAAAACACATATATAATTCATGTTTATACCTATACCAAAAATAAGTTTGTATATATGTATATATACTTACATATACCAAAATGAAAATATAATCTACATATATATGTTGATACCAAAATACTACATATTTAATATACATAGCAGAACACGTATTTATATATACCAAAATATACATATTAAAAATGTATTATTTAATACGTACACATACACATATACACATTGTACCAAAATAATATTTATACACATTAATTAGCTTTATACATATGCATATGAATTAATTATACATATACATATATTATCATACACATTCCTAATATATACAAATACATGTACATTAGTTATATATATATACATTAATACATATACTATACATTCTGTTTAATTATTAATTAGACAATAGACATGTACATACATTAAAATATACATTACTAAAGTATTTACATACTCTACATATTCACATATTAAAGCATTAATTAAGTACCTACAATTTCATATACATATAGTATATATATACTCATATATATATGTACGTATATATATACACATATATATATATATATATATATACATATATATATATATATATATAAAGAGGGAAGGGGAAGAGAAGAAACTCACTGTGAGGGTTGGCCGGAAGATGGCCGGAGTGCAGGCCGTGGCCGGGGAGTAGAACGCAGAGGGGGATGTCCGGGGAGCACAGCAGCGGGTCGGGTGGAGAACGGCAGCAGGCCGGAGGGAACAGCGGGGTCGGCTCGGCTGCAGGGTGCAGCGGCCCTCGGGGTGGCCGCCGGAGTAGGGTCGGCCGAACAGCAGGGAGCAAGGAGAGGTGGAGGAGGCTGATGGGGAGAGCCGCCGGATCTTGTAGGTGGTAGGAGGAGATGGAGAGGGGCCGGAGATCAGTGCAGCGCCGGAGTCGGGTCGGCCTGGGCAGCAGTCAGCGGGCCGGTGGAGGAATGGGGGAGCAGGCTGGCTGGACCGCCGGAGACTGAAGAGGCCGCCGGGGTGCTGAACGTGGGCCGCCGGAGGATCGGCTGGGAGATGTCGACCGGGCACAGTAAGGGGGAATGGTGAACAGTATTCCCCCTCCCCTATGGATTTGAATTCGAAAGAAATAAAGAAGAAGGAAGAAGAAGAAAAAGAAAGAGAAGAAGAGAAGAAGAAAAAGAAAATGAAAGGAAGAAGAATTCCTACGGTTTGGAGTTGAGGATGGAGGCTTGTGAGGTGGGGGAAAACCTAGGTTGTCTAGGGATTAGGGTTTGAGGGTACAAGACATTAAATAGGGAGAGAGAGGGTGGATGGAGGGTGAGGATTTGACCCATTTTAAATGAGTGGTCCAGATCGAACATGAGGGAAATTAATTCATGTGGGAAATGAGGGTGAGAGTTTAAATAAAATATTAGGTTCCCTCATTGTTCAAACAATTGGGTGAGGCCACAAAATGCAAATTTGCAATTTAGCCCCCTTAAATTTGGGAAATTGCACAAACACATAAAATGACGGAATTTTGGCGGGCGATTCAGTGTCCGGTGTTTTGTAGGGTCAGGGGGCGCTGTATGATCAGTATGGGCTCAATTTACAGGGCACTGGAATTAAATTGGGATTTTAGAATCAGATAAAATGGTATCCTCAATTTAAATAGAAATAAATGCAAGTTGTGTTCAACAATTAATTAGGAGTACTTGGGGCCAAAATCAGGTCAGGTCATCAATATCAATAGTGAAGAAGACTCAGAACAGAATATTACCCTAATTTGGGCCGCACGAAAAATAGGTCAAGATTGCCTCCAATTTTCGATTGGAACGCACAACGATACAAAATAGGAATTTATTAAATAACGTCCGCGACGATTTTTGTGCGGCCAGAAATAATGCACAGGGAGCAAAATTATGAGTTGCAAAAATAGCAGAATGGAAGGTGGGCACGTCTAGGACAAGATTGTGAAATTTGTTGGAAGACAAAAATCAGGGTAGCGCTCCAAATATCGAAGCAAAGGCAATGCGCAAAATATTAAATAAAATACAGTAATTAATTACACCTCCAATAAATAAATTCTAAAATAAAACAATTAACCTCAAAATTCCATAATTCCGACAGGTGCTCATCTACTGGCTTCTAGGTCAAGTCTACCATCACAACACTAATGAACACTGTCTATAATATAATATATTAAAGTACACATCACACAGTTATTTAATTTAAATATATACTATTCATGCAATTAATTTAATTGTAAATACCATAATATTAAATATTGCAAAAAGTCGAAAATATCCCTGTTTTCGGAATGTGGTAGTGACAAGTCTACCCACCTTAAAAGAATTTCGTCCTCGAAATTTAAAATCCTCATAGTAGTGTTTATCATACACATTATTATTCCCTTCAAATTTAAATTTATCATCCATGAAATCTTTTAATAATCCACAATGTCCTTTCGCAATTTCAAAATTCTAAAATTGTTGCATTCCGAAAAAAATCCTCCAAATAAAATCAAAGTCCATTTTTTTTTATCAAAAATTTCCTTGAAAGTTTTAGTTAATAATTCAATACCCGGAATTTAATATCCACTCCTCAAAATACTCAACAATATGATATTTAAGGATTCTCCAAATGTTACATCCAAATATAAAGTTCTAAAATTCATAACTTGCAATTAAATAAATACATTGATAAATCTCCCAAAATTTCCAAATTAATAACCAACTTAAACATGTCATAATCTTTCCTGGAATTAATTAATCATAAATTCTGCCATGTTAAATTATTGGCCCTTTATTTAAATAGATGTTTATCCTCGAAATTTTTTTTTTTTTTTTCATCTTGTTTCTCCTGTCAAGTCATAACTCCTTCATGAATCTTCACTACAGTCAACACCAATAATCACGGTCTAAGAAAATTCTACCTATAGTCATACCACCTACAATCTAGGGGGAACATACATGGTTATGGTCTCATTTGTTATGGTGTTGCAGTCTATGTATCAGGGGTACTACTAACTACATTCTAACAAGAAAATCATGCATGCAAGCTACGGTACTAAGGTATCAGTCAATCAATCAAATAGGTAGGAACAGAAAGAAGGAAAGAATCAAATAGATAGGAACAGAATGAAGGAAAGAACAGAACCTGCTAACACATTACCTGCAGTATCGGTCTCCTCGACCGTCATCGCAAATGCCTGTCCTGCTGGGGTGGTTCCCTTTGCAGGTGCTGAGCAATGTACGGTTCCACAGGTAGCCTAACTGGATCTCTATAGTCTGAAGCTGCGCGCTGGCCGGGAAGATAAGGAACTCGAAGACAATCCCTTACTCGATGTCCCGCAGCGCCACAGTGCAAACAAAGTCCCAGCCTCGTTCTACAGCTCTCCCAAAGGTGACCTGGCTTCTTACAGAAGTGACAAGTTCGTTGATCCTGCTGTACAGGAACTGGTGCCGGGTACTGCTGTTGATACTGAAATGCCCAGGGTTGTCGCTGGATAGGAACTGGTGCTAGGTACTGCGGTGGATGCTAAAATGTCCATGGTTGTTGCTGAATATGAAATGGTACTTGGTACTGCTGTTGGTGCTGAATACGGGGATGCTTGGCCGGTCCTGCGCTATCATTTGTATCTCCAATAGTATTGCGACTCCTCTTAGGCCTGAGATCCAGATCCTCTTCTGCAATCTGGGCATCCATCAAGATGGCCTCAAAGGTAGCGGTACGACGACCAGAAGTGCGCGACCTAATTTCTCTCGTCAGTCCCTTTCTAAATTTCCGGGCTCGATCTCCTGGGTCTCGAATCATAGACGATGCAAAACGGCTCAATCTACAGAATTCTGCAGCGTACTCGTCGACCGACATGTTTCCTTGAACCAAGTCATGAAACTGACTTTCCAAGGTTCCCAATGCCACGTCGGGAAAGAACTTCTCCTTGAAGAGTTCCTTGAAGGTCTCCCAAGTAAGTCCTTGTGCAGTAATTCTCGGCTCCGTACGATACCACGTGAGTGCGATATCGAACATCTGACTGCCAGCGGCTTCTATCTGCAAGTTCTCCGGAATCTGGGTCAATCGCAGGCTTCTCTCTATATCCTCTAGCCAGTCGTCAGCGTAGAGTATTCCTTCGGTGCCTTTGAACTCTCGAGGCATCATCCTTTTGAAATCCACTATAGTGCCTGATCTTTGCTGTTGGCCAGGAAACTGCTGATACTGTGCTACTTTCTCCAAAGCTTGGAGAGTCACTTGATGAGCATTCTCCATGTTTTCTTTCATCAGCTCGGTTTGTGCCTGGTGCGCTTCTGCTTGCACCCTCTGAGCCTCAGCTTGAACTCGCTGAGCGTCTGCCGTCACTCTCTGGGCATCTACCATGCCTTGGATCAAGGTAAACATCTGTGTTCCGTCAATGGGCAAACCTCCGGGAATCGGAGTCGGTGGAGGAGGAAGGTTGTCCGTCACAGCTGCGGCAATCTTCTTAACAGGTGGGGGAGGAGGATCCCCGAAAAGTGCAGATACTCCTACGTGCATTGGAGATGTAGGAGGAACTACTGCTGTCTGTCCTTCAGGTGGAGAGGTGGCAGACCCCTCTAAAGCTGATGTTCCCGCTCTCATAGACCTTGTCTGCGGCGACATCCTGAAGACAGATCCCAAAGAATCAATTTAGGCAAAAATACGATATCATCAAGGAAGGACAGTACAGTTCTAAAGAAGCAACATTCAAGATAAAGATTGGGAATAACAATCCTAGTTGTGATTGCACAGGTCAAAATGCATCCAAGGTTTGATACCTCTATCCCCTAGGTACCACAGTCTACTACAAGCATACCCACTGCTAGCTTCCTTACCTACTGCAATAGTTGACACTAGTTATTCTTATCACTCAAGTGCATATCAATTGCAACACACTATACTAAGTACTGCTCTCTCTAATACAACCCTAGATGGACACCCAAGTCAGTGGGCAGTGATATCTCAATTATACTCAAGCCAACAGATCCTTACACATGTATCTTACCTACTTATATTATAATATATCTCTCTCACTATAAGATTTTATCCTCAAATAAAATTCCTCAAAAATAACTCCTTGAATAAAATTTAAAGTAAATGCATACACTTTCCTCAAGGTCAATTATTTAAATACTGAATGAAACTTAATCACTAAAAGACCCTTACAGACTTGTCTATGTTCATCAAATTGAATCTGAATTCCTCAAAATAAATTTTTAATAGCCATATTTCAACTCCTCAATTTCAAAGTTTTTGCAATTCATTGAAATCTTCAAAATAAATTTTAATAACAATCTCAATCTTCTTAGAATCCTAAAATTTGAAATTCATTTTCAATCTTCAATTAAAAATTTTAAATCCACCTTCTGTAGTCCAATAGCTCTAATGTTAATCCTTTTCACTGTCCTCATTGACATGCGTCCTCAAATAATACCATAAATTAGTCTGTAAATATATCTTGATATGAAATCGAAACCCTACAATGAAACCAAAATCCTAATTTAATAACTAATCAACAATAATCAAATCAATATCAACAAGTGAGAATGGACGGAACAAGGGAATGATTTAAATTGGAAATTATAACAAGATTCTCAGGGGTCATCCCAGGAATCTCTCAAGGAATTGTGATTGAGTATTTGCTCTCGTCCTAGTATCCTATGTCCTAGATTCTATCGCAGGCACGCAGTAGTATAACAAGGATGTCACACTACCACGACATCGCTCTAAATGCGAAGTCTGACCTGCATGGGCCACCACTAAAAACGTGTCACGACCCGCACCCGGTTTAGGGGCACGAGTGCGTGGGTACGTCCAGCCTGCGCCGCAGCATCGGCGGTAAAACGCTGTCAAGGTCTTGATACTATCTAACTACTGTCACGCAAGCATCCAATCTCCATTAGGAGGCACGGATGTCACAAATAAGATGAATATATACTCAATCACAGGATTACAGCACGATAAGATTTCGAATAATAAAAACTAAAATTAAACACAACACAAGTCAACAAGTAATATTCTAACTCAACAATATCCAAGAATCATCAAAATGCTGGAGACAAATCCGGTACCAAATAGTCTACTTAAAGAACTAACAATAATTGGTGATTTCCGGCTAGACCCCCTGGAATCACAACTACTATCAAGTCTGCAGCTACTCACCATATGGTCCATAAAGTGTCGGACAGCGGTCCTCTAAGGCATAGTCTGGAAAAATATTTCCAGTCAGGAAGGAGCAAAGCAACACTCTCAAATAACAGTTCCATTAATTGATAATGTCTATAATACAATAAAACATGTCATGCTAGCTACTGAGAAGACAGTGAAATAAATGCAATGGCAAGTAACGAGAGACAGGCAATGTAAAGAGACAGGCAATAGGCAATATGATACAGTCAGTGCATGTATGAAATGAAAAGAAACAAGGAACAGTATCATATACGGGTGATGTAGTATATGATTTAAAATAGGAAACTGTAATCTATTCTAAGTGTTTGAAATAGTAGTTTCGAAATGTGATCGGCTTGGGAACATGTACGATTGCTACAGGGCCTGGCTAATCATGGGTGAAGAGCATGATTAACACTTACAATTTTCTATACTACAATAAGAGGTTATGATCACATTTCTTACTAACTACTTCCCCGCCCCCAACTAGTACTGTGGATCCAACCATGACACGTCACGATACACGAGCAAGTCAAGTCTATCATGTACGATGTCTAATATACATGTCGTGTACAATGTCAATACGATAATCAAGGTAACATCTCATGACTGCAGATCCAGGCTATATACTAGTCCGTGTAGCACAGTGTCAAAGATTCAGTTGTAACATTTTAAGATCATTGAACTTATAGAAATTATCAAGAATTGGAAATTATCAGAGAATGTACTTGCCTTTGGTCCTTAGCTGGTATTTATGGATGTCCTGTTCCAGAGTATCCCCTGGGTAAACCAACAGTCCTAGAAACACAACACAATATAACTTTTGCATCAGAAGCTACGCTAACACACAGTCAAAACACTGGCCTCAGGGCCATGCCAGGCAGGGCACTAGTCAACTAGGGTCACCTAGTAGATAGATACGTAAATATACATATCTTAAATAACATAGGTACTTACAATATATCTATATATATCAAATTAAATACATATGCAATATATATATTAAAAATATACTAAGGGTTTATACAAAATATATATACACATATATATATATATGCCAATACATTATATATATATAATATTAAATACTAAAACACATATATAATTCATGTTTATACCTATACCAAAAATAAGTTTGTATATATGTATGTATACTTACATATACCAAAATGAAAATATAATCTACATATATATGTTGATACCAAAATACTACATATTTAATATACATAGCAGAACACGTATTTATATATACCAAAATATACATATTAAAAATGTATTATTTAATACGTACACATACACATATACACATTGTACCAAAATAATATTTATACACATTAATTAGCTTTATACATATGCATATGAATTAATTATACATATACATATATTATCATACACATTCCTAATATATACAAATACATGTACATTAGTTATATATATATACATTAATACATATACTATACATTCTGTTTAATTATTAATTAGACAATAGACATGTACATACATTAAAATATACATTACTAAAGTATTTACATACTCTACATATTCACATATTAAAGCATTAATTAAGTACCTACAATTTCATATACATATAGTATATATATACTCATATGTATATGTACGTATATATATACACATATATATATATATATATATATATATATACATATATATATATATATATACATATATATATATATATATAAAGAGGGAAGGGGAAGAGAAGAAACTCACTGTGAGGGTTGGCCGGAAGATGGCCGGAGTACAGGCCGTGGCCGGGGAGTAGAACGCAGAGGGGGATGTCCGGGGAGCACAGCAGCGGGTCGGGTGGAGAACGGCAGCAGGCCGGAGGGAACAGCGGGGTCGGCTCGGCTGCAGGGTGCAACGGCCCTCGGGGTGGCCGCCGGAGTAGGGTCGGCCGAACAGCAGGGAGCAAGGAGAGGTGGAGGAGGCTGATGGGGAGAGCCGCCGGATCTTGTAGGTGGTAGGAGGAGATGGAGACGGGCCGGAGATCAGTGCAGCGCCGGAGTCGGGTCGGCCTGGGCAGCAGTCAGCGGGCCGATGGAGGAATGGGGGAGCAGGCTGGCTGGACCGCCGGAGACTGAAGAGGCCGCCGGGTGCTGAACGTGGGCTGCCGGAGGATCGGCTGGGAGATGTCGACCGGGCACAGTAAGGGGGAATGGTGAACAGTATTCCCCCTCCCCTATGGATTTGAATTCGAAAGAAATAAAGAAGAAGGAAGAAGAAGAAAAAGAAAGAGAAGAAGAGAAGAAGAAAAAGAAAATGAAAGGAAGAAGAATTCCTACGGTTTGGAGTTGAGGATGGAGGCTTGTGAGGTGGGGGAAAACCTAGGTTGTCTAGGGATTAGGGTTTTAGGGTACAAGACATTAAATAGGGAGAGAGAGGGTGGATGGAGGGTGAGGATTTGACCCATTTTAAATGAGTGGTCCAGATCGAACATGAGGGAAATTAATTCATGTGGGAAATGAGGGTGAGAGTTTAAATAAAATATTAGGTTCCCTCATTGTTCAAACAATTGGGTGAGGCCACAAAATGCAAATTTGCAATTTAGCCCCCTTAAATTTGGGAAATTGCACAAACACATAAAATGACGGAATTTTGGCGGGCGATTCAGTGTCCGGTGTTTTGTAGGGTCAGGGGGCGCTGTATGATCGGTATGGGCTCAATTTACAGGGCACTGGAATTAAATTGGGATTTTAGAATCAGATAAAATGGTATCCTCAATTTAAATAGAAATAAATGCAAGTTGTGTTCAACAATTAATTAGGAGTACTTGGGGCCAAAATCAGGTCAGGTCATCAATATCAATAGTAAAGAAGACTCAGAACAGAATATTACCCTAATTTGGGCCGCACGAAAAATAGGTCAAGATTGCCTCCAATTTTCGATTGGAACGCACAACGATACAAAATAGGAATTTATTAAATAACGTCCGCGACGATTTTTGTGCGGCCAGAAATAATGCACAGGGAGCAAAATTATGAGTTGCAAAAATAGCAGAATGGAAGGCGGGCACGTCTAGGGCAAGATTGTGAAATTTGTTGGAAGACAAAAATCAGGGTAGCGCTCCAAATATCGAAGCAAAGGCAATGCGCAAAATATTAAATAAAATACAGTAATTAATTACACCTCCAATAAATAAATTCTAAAATAAAACAATTAACCTCAAAATTCCATAATTCCGACAGGTGCTCATCTACTGGCTTCTAGGTCAAGTCTACCATCACAACACTAATGAACACTGTCTATAATATAATATATTAAAGTACACATCACACAGTTATTTAATTTAAATATATACTATTCATGCAATTAATTTAATTGTAAATACCATAATATTAAATATTGCAAAAAGTCGAAAATATCCCTGTTTTCGGAATGTGGTAGTGACAAAACAGTCTGTGCTTTTACGCCAAGACTGTGAAAACTTGAGTTTTTACGCTGGAATCCATTTCCTAAGCGTAAAATTCAAGGTTGGCTGTATACAGTCTGTGTTTTACGCTAGACTGCCAAAGTTTGAGTTATTACGCCAAAATTTTCATCCAGAGCGTAACACTCAAAGTTTGTAGTATACGCCAAATTTTGACAGTTTGTGTTTTACGCTAGACTGCGGAAATATGGAGTTTCTACGCTGACACATTAGGAATGTGGGCGTAAAAGAGAAAACATCTCTGTGCATCATCTTCCTCGAAGAGGCTCTCAGCACAGAAGATGACCTAGCGCGTTCACGTGCAACGTGTGCGAAGGATTTTCTTCATTTTTTGTCGTCCCAAAAGCTTTACCTATCACGCCCGGTGCATAGTTTGACGGTGGGACACTTCGCTCCGAGCGAGGTTCGCTCTGCCCGAGGGGAGTCGCTCGTGCTTGAGCAGAGGAGCGAGAAGAGGAGGCCACCTTCTTTCCTTTGGTGGTGGAAGATTGTTTCGGTACCATTTCTAAAACTCAGTATTCTTGAGAAAAAGACGAAGAGGAAAAGTTCTTGGAAAGCTAAGGTTTCTTGCAAAAAGACAGGTGAAGAGTTTCTTCTCTGAAGGCCTTAGGGTATTTATAGAGTTCAGATAGACTCCTCAAATCCCTATCCAAATCCGATATTTAATATTCGGTTATGATTTGGGGACACGTCAGCCTATCATTTGAAAAAAGAGAAGACGGACAGTCAGCGGATTCAAAATTTACGCGCAGAGCAAATCAACGGTTTTACGCTAAGAAGCTTTTTACGCTCGAGAAGCCACAAATCTATGGGTTTATGCTCAGAGGCTATAAGTCTACGGTTTTACGCCCGGATGCTTTTACGCTCGGTAGCTTTTACGCTCGAGAGGCTACAAATCTACAACTTCACGCTCAGAAGCTACAAATCTATGATTTTATGCTCAGAAGCTTTCTACGCTCAGAGGCTACAAATCTACGACTTCACGCTCGAAAGTTTTGTTCTCAAAGGCTATAGATCTACAGTTTTACGCCCGGATGCTCTTATGCTCAGCAGCTTTTACGCTCGAGAGGCCACAAACTTATGATCTTATGCTCATCTACATTACGGATCTATGACTGTCCGTATATCTTAAAATACACATGCCAGGATATGCGTATATCTGAACAATGTTCAAGACGGCCAATTACAAGGGTTCACTCAGAAGATGCTCCTTTCTGGCCTTAAAACATCCCAAGTACCCAAAAATATACAGGGTTCAACATAGAAAACGATTCTCCTTCTTGGGTCAATTGGAAGTTCTTCCAAAATTCAGTCTGAATATTTTCGCTACAGTTCCAGATGGCGACTCAGTTTCGACAGCCATTTCTCGCCTTTTCCAAAGGATTTTCGAGAAATCATTCTTAAAAATGATGATCTGAACAAGAATTCTTCGCATCAGAAGTGACAGTTCAGAATTTCTACGCGACTCCTCGTTCAAAACAGCAGGACAGTTCGAATATACGACTTAAATGCTAAGCAGTTTTTTATGCATCTTCGGTTATGCGTAGAAAATAGGACGAGATCAAATACTCTTTTTAATCAGAGTCGGCATAAAGTTGCACATTATTCAGACTTTATCACAGCAAAGAATATGGCATATAATCATCAGATGCGTAAAAGAAGACAGTCTTATTAATCATGATTACATATGAGGGAAATCTCGTCTACAAAGGGTTTCTTATCCTCATTTAAAATATCACGCCAAGAATCTGTTCTGCCAGATTCTCGTATTGGTGGGGATCTTCTTCTGTCTTCTACAGCAGTTTATCGACTTCCACAGTCGATGAACAAGAAAATGATTAATGGCGGGAGGATACAAAACTGGACCTGTATAAATTATTCAAGTCCATCCTCCATACGCCTTGACAGATTGAGTTGAGGTTTTAGACCCAACTCAATACTGAAAGACAGGGCTAGTTTGTCTGCCCTCGTCCACGAACGACAGAAGAAAATACAGCTTACAAGCTGTTTGGTCTAATGTGACCCTTCCTCTCTCCTGGACGAATCGCCATATGAAGTTGCTGATTATCCCGAGCAAAGGAAGCTATGATATCCTTCCATGATCCATCGTTGCAGATGACATTTGCTCGAAGATGCCTTTTTTTCGGCTCCTTATATGCTGGAAGAACATGATCTTCTTCTTCCTCAAGTCGACCCGATGAACTCCGGCAATCATCTCTGTGTGGCAAAGGAAATATGAGGAGAACAGGTTAACTCATCAGCCTTTATATAGGCAAAAGAGAACACACCGAATCCCAACAAATCCCCAAAAATTCGCCAAGAAATCAGCCTCGAGGAACGAGTCAGACTTGACCGTTTCATGCTTTATTCAAAGCATTTCAAATTATGAGGAATTTAAAAGCTTTGAAGGGGGTCTTGTAGAAGCATGAAAAATACGCTGGAAAAATTATACGCAAAATGCATCAAGCACGCGTAAAACAGTATTTTAATACTGGGTAGCGTAAGACATGACTTCAGAGCCATCGGCGTACAACAGAACTTCATCGCTAGTGCAGCGTAGAATAAAAGCTCCAGAGACAACCCGCGTATAATGCAGTATTTTCGGATTGCTTCAGCGTATAAAGGTTGCTACCTCGCCTTTACGGCGTAAAACTCACTTGCTTTTTAATGCAGTAGGAAGATTATATGAGGAACGCCTCGTATCCCTCAAAACGAGCTGTACGAGGAACACTTCAAATTCTGCGAATGAACCTGTCAGACAGTACAATGAAACTGACTCCTGACAAAGGGTACAACACGACTATCCAGACGATGGCTGTAATGATGATGCGGCACAGAGACCCAAACCGTCGTCTAGTGACATTTCCTTGTTACAAACTGCTTTTACGCATTCAAGGAAATACGCTGCCTAGTTCTATACAGGCAGATGTGAGCTTTTACGCTCCGTAGAAGACAAAACAAACTGCCACGTCAAAAGCTGCTCTTCGTACAGAGCTCGAGGCACGTCTCTGCATTTAATGCACAGAATAGGAGAAGATCTCTGCATTTAATGTGCAGAATGGGGGCAGATATCTGCATTTAATGCATGAGATTTAGTTCTACTTCCAAAGACTGGGTGAGCCATGATTACGACTAATACGTCCACATCATCCCTTCTACATATTACGCCATCAGGCTGTTTTCAGCTTTAGGAGCACGCTGTACGCTATCTCCTTGAAATATGTCGACCTGGCTATTTTCAGCTATAAGGAGTACGCCGTACGCTATCTCCTCGGAATACGCCAACCCAGGCTATATATTTTGCATTGGTGAGTAACAAGACTATTCAGCCCAGAATACGCTCAAAGTCTCAGTCAAAGAAGGACAACTAGCTATCTCTACGCTAGCTACCTATCCATGCAGCATCAGGCTTCTACGCCTACAAGGCTTCTATGCCTATTTGGCTTCTATGCTGACTCGACAACCACTTGGCTTCTACGCCAACTTGACAACTATTTGGCTTTTACGCCATGGTGACAGCTATTGGCTTCTACACCAACCTTTTCTATGCAAGGGGCAGTTACCTACGTGGCTTGCATGCCATGATCCTTGCAGCAGTTATACGCGTTACGTCATCATGGGATACGCGTCATACGCAGATTTAGAAGATCATCTATACGTGGGTGGCAGTTATTATAACCGTCGCGTAAAAAGTGCCATACTCTCTACTGTCCGGCTTCTACGCCGACTGGACGGTTACTGTCACTAAAACCCTATAAATATAGACCTCTATTGACAGAGGTCAGGGGTCGAAAAGATCGAAAACAAGAAGGTTGGTCGAAAAAAAAGGTAAAAGAGAGGTCGAAGTTCATAAAATTAAGAGAGAAGAATCCAGAGCATAGACAGAGAGTAGTGATCGACGATTTTGGCATCGAGCATCCACCTCCCTTTGTAATCTTTGAAGCTTCTTCTTCTTCTTCTTGTGGTCCAAGGGACAAAGTGATCGATCGCAGATCAGACTCCTATAGCAATATTTACCCAGATTAAATTTTGTACTTAACATCCTTGTATAGGATTAATAGTACTTCTTGTTTGTAAACCTAAGAAAGGGTTTCGTATAAACCTAGTTTTATTTCTTCCATTTATTATCAAACAATGGCTAAATACGTATGCATACAATGAAGAATACGCATATGCGTGTACGTGTGCATGTACGCGAGAGGGGACTCGAACCTGGGTACGTGGGACGAGTCGTGCGTCGAGGTCATCGCGGGGTATTCCGGTTGAGGGCAGTCGAGGGGTTAACAGTAGGTTCTGGCCGTCTTCGGCGAGTTTGGCGTCGTACAGGCGATCGTTCCGATCGGTTCAGCTGGTTCTGGCTGGTTGAGCAGCGTCGGGCGATCTCCGGTCGAGCACAGGCGGGTTGGCGAGTCCTCCGGCGTTCAGGCATCGTGTAGCGAGTTGACGTCGAAGTCGGGCGGGGCTTCAGTCCAGCGGGTTCGTCGACTTCAGCGGTTCGGGGAGATGTGAGCGGTGATGGCGAGTTGGTCGAGCAGGGCAGACGGGTTCAGTCGAGGGGTCTCCGGAGAGTTCTCCGGTCGGCGAGAGGAGGGGTAAAGTTCTGCGGGTCGGGGACGGTGGGTTCTGCGAGCGGGATGGAGGCGGTTGATAGCAGCGGGGTTCGGCGGGGTAGGTCGAGTACACTGGTGGAGCGTTGCATGGAAGAAGAAGGCGGCGAGGGGGTTTGTCCCGACGAGGTATGAGTTTGACGGCGTGGGGGAAAAGAAGACGAAGGTGGTGATGAATAGTAAGGGTGGGGAACGGCTGTAGCTAGGTTAGTTTTAGGTTGAAAAGGAAAAGTAAGGAAAGAGATATTATATATTTATATATTGAGACTTGGGTTGACATATAATTTGTCTTGGTCAAAGCCCTCTTGGGATTGGGCTTTCTCATGGGTATTTCAATGGCTAGGATTTCAAATAAATTAAAAATGAATGGGTATGATTCCATTGGTTCAAGGTTTTAGGGCCATGGTTCAAAGAGGTTGATGTTGTAATTGCACACTCCCAAAAATTATAGAAAATACACATGAAGGGGAAAATAGGGTTTATTTACGTGTCGTGTCCAACGGGGTGGATACCTCAATGCACTTTTGCACAAAAGTGCCCAATAACTGGAAAATTGCACAAAGTGAGATTTATGGGTTTTAATTAATTAAAATAATGCAAGTGGTGTTCTAAAATTAATTAGAAATACAAGAGACTTAATTTAAGTAGGACACAAGGGTCATAAATGAAATAGACTTGGAATAGAATATTACCCTAAGTTGGGTTGCTCAAAATGGGTCGAGATTGTGTCTCCAATTTCGATTGGAACACACAAGGATACAAGGCTTGATTTATATTGAATTAGAATATAATCGGTCACGACGAATGCCGTGCGACTAAAGTGAAGCACATCAAGACATGGTTATGAGTCATACAAAGATCAAAGTAACAGTTTGGCACGTCTAGGACAAGGGTGTGAAATCAGTTGGAAGACAATGGCTAGCATAGAGCTCTAATTATCGAAGCAACGGTAAAGTACAACAATCAAATAAAAATCACAATTATTTAAATATAATTAATTATCATGCAATCATTTACTCATTAATTATGAAAAGACAAAAATACCCTTAATCTGAAAAGTGGGGGTGACAAGTCTACCCTCCTTAAAAGAATTTCGTCCTCGAAATTAAAATAAACTAGCACAAGAACAAACAATCAAACAAGGAATTATACCTCAAGTCTCGAAGAGATACGGACACTGCTCGCACATTTCGTCCTCTCTCTCCCAAGTTGACTCTCCTGGAGAGTGATTTCTCCATGCAACACGAACCAAAGGAATAGTCTGGTTCCGCAATACCTTCTCTCTACGATCCAAGATCTCAACAGGTTATTCAGGATAGCTGAGCGTCGGTCCAACTTCGATCTCCAAGTGATCTAATACGTGACTAGGATCTGCTACGTACTATCTCAGCTATGACACGTGGAACACATCATGCACTCCATCTAGAGTAGGCGGCAAGTCAAGTCTATAGGCCACTGCACCGACCCTTGCAAGAATACTGAAGGGCCCGATGTATCGTGGACTAAGCTTTCCGCCTCTGCCAAAATGAATCGTGCCCCGTGTCAGAGAAATCCGTAGGAACACCAAATCGCCAACCTAGAACAAACAATCTTAATATGCAATCTAAACAAAACAATCACAACCAATAAAATAAAATCTATACTTGAAACTCTAGGGGTCTACGGTGGCTATCGGCCCAATGCCGCTGTCTATCCTGCACCACTCGCAGTCTGTCTCTGATAAGTTTCACCTTTTCTACTGCATCCACGACCATTTCTGGTCCTAACAAAGCTCTCTCTCTCTAACATCATCCCAAGATAATGCTGTACGATACCTTCGTCCATATAAAGCCTCGAATGGTGACATCTCAATGCTGGCCTGGTAGCTGTTGTTGTAAGCAAACTCTACTAGGTGTAGATGATCCTCCCAAGAACCTCCGAGATCCAAAACGCAAGTGCGTAGCATATCTTCGAGAGTCTGAATAGTCCTTTCAGACTGTCCGTCTGTCTGGGGGTGATACGTGGTACTGAACTTGAGCTGAGTGCCCAAGCTAGCCTGCAGACTCCTCCAAAAATGGGAAGTAAAACGACTATCCCGATCTGAGACAATACTCACAGGAACTCCATGTAATCTGATAATCTGCTGTACGTACATCTCTGCTAACTTCTCTGTCGAAGTACCCACTTTGAATGGTAAGAAATGGGCTAATTTGGTCAAACTTTCTACGATAACCCAAATTGCGTCCTTCCCTCCTAGAGAATGTGGAAGTCCTGAAATGAAGTCCATAGTCACGTGCTCCCACTTCCATTCTGGAATGGGTAAAGGTTGAAGCAATCCTCCTGGCCTCTGTCGATCTGCTTTTACCTGCTGGCACACTAAACATTGGGATACAAAGTGTGCTACTTCGTGCTTTATACCATACCACCATACATGCTCCCTCAAATCTTGATACATCTTGTTGGCTCCGGGATGCATCGAGTACTGAGAGCGATGTGCCTCTTGCAAAACTTCTTCGCGCAGCTCTCCACTTGGCACAGACATCCTCGTGCCATGCCGTAAAGATCCATCATCCGCAATAGTGAAGTCATCTATCAATCCTGTCCGAACTTGTGCTCTAATATTCCTTAGAGTCTCATCATCGTACTGAGTAGCTCTAATTCTATCCATCAGCTCCGATTGTATCTGCAATCCCCACATCTGAATCTCAACTCCTGGAACTAGTACTTTAATTCCCAAGCTCTCAAGATCAGCTAATAAATGCCTATCTGAAGTCAAGCACATAGCCATCGGATACCTGCTCAAGGCATCGGCGACTATGTTGGCCTTTCCTGGATGGTACTGTAATGAGATATCAAAGTCTTTCATCAATTCCAATCATCTTCTCTGCCTCATGTTCAGCTCCTTCTGTGTAAACACGTACTTCAAGCTCTTGTGGTCTGTAAAGATTTCTACACGCTCTTCGTACAAATAGTGTTTCCACAGCTTTAGGGCAAAGATAACTGCTGCTAACTCCAGGTCGTGAGTGGGGTAGTTCTTTTTATGAGGGCATAATTGTCTTGAAGCATAGGCAATTACTTTCCCGTGCTGCTGAAGAACGCATCCCAAACCTTTTCCTGAAGCATCACTGTAGATAGTGAATCCACCTGTCCCTGATGGCAACATCAAAACTGGTGCTGTCATCAATCTCCTCTTCAGCTCATCAAACATGGCTTGACATTCTTCTGTCCAGATAAATTCCACATCTTTCTTGGTCAGCCTAGTCATTAGTTCTACAATCTTGGAGAAGTCTTGTATAAATCTTCTGTGGTATCCTGCTAGTTCGAGAAAGCTCCTGATCTCAGTTACTGAACTGGGGGTAGCCCATGACTCTACTGCTTTGATCTTCTTTGGGTTAATTGAAATTCTGTTACCCGTCACCATATGTCCAAGAAACTCAACTTTGTCAAGGAAGAACTCACACTTTGAAAGCTTCCCGTACAACTTCTCTCTCCTGAGAGTCTCTAAGACCATCCTCAGGTGCTCTTCATGCTCTTCTGGGGTCTTTGAATATATTAGAATGTCGTCAATAAACACCACTACGAACTTGTCAAGGTACTGGTGGAATACCTTGTTCATCAAGTTCATAAATACTGCTGGTGCATTGGTCAACCCAAACGGCATTACTGTGAATTCAAACTGGCCATATCTGGTTTGAAAGGCTGTCTTCGGTATGTCTTATCTCTTCACCTTCACCTGGTGATAGCCTGACCTCAAGTCTATCTTTGAAAACACCTTCGCTCTGCTCAAGTGATCGAAAAGATCATCTATCCTCGGCAACGGGTATTTGTTCTTGATAGTGAGGTTGTTCAGAGCTCTATAATCGATACATATGCGTACCGTGCCATCCTTCTTCGGTACGAACAATACCGTTGCTCCCCATGGCGATGAACTGGATCTAATGAAACCTTTGTCTTGCAGCTCCTCAACTTGCTTCTTCAGTTCTACCAACTCGTTGTTGTTGACTCTATAGACATGTTGCGAAATAGGCTCCGCTCCTGGTATCAAGTCTATAGAGAATTCAACATCTCTGTCTGGCAGCAAACCTGGCAACTCCTCTGGAAATACATCCAGGAACTCCACTATAAGTGGATGTGGTAACTCCTCTTCTTCCATCCTGGCTCCACAAAAGGTGCCTCTGCTCCGCTCCTTTGCTCCTCTGGCGATCTCAAACTCTGGCTCTCCTAGCGGTCGAAATACTACTCTACCTTCGTGACAATCTATAGAAGCATGGTGTTTACTCAGCCAGTCCATTCTGAGTACAATATCGTATCCCGGAAGTGGCATGACGAGTAAACTCACGCTCAACTCCCAGCCTTGCAATGACACTCTCCGATCCTTGTAATAATCACGGACTAGGATAAGGCCTCCTCCTGTCGTGATCTTGCAAGTCCTATCTAATGGTTCTGTTTCTAAACGATGCTTAAGGGCATAAGATACAGATACGAAACTATAGGAAGCGCCAGAATCAAATAATGCAAGTGTTGGAATAGAATCGAGTAAAATTGAACCTGAAATCACGTCTCCAGCTGGCTCGGCCTCCTCAGTAGTCATGGCGTAAGCTCGTCCCTGTGGTGCTCCTCTCTATTGCTGCTGGTGCTGAGCAAACCTCTGCTGCTGTTGTGGAAGTGGAGGTCCTCTCTGCTGGCCTCCTGGTACAATAGGTGCTCTGGCTGGTCCTCTCTAAGCTGCTGCTCCTCCCTGGCGAGTCTGAACAGTTGGGCAGTCCCTCAGCTGATGTGCCGATGATCCACATGACAAGCATGTTCCCAGCCTCTTCCGGCAGATGTCTCTAGTATGTCCCATCCTTCCGTAATATGCGTACTGGGCAATAGGCTAATTCTCTCTCTGTGGTTGCTGCTGCTGGATATATCCCCGAACTGGTGCCTGTTGTTGGTGTTGCTGCTGGTATGGCCTCTGCTGTTGTTGTTATTGTTGAAAGTGTGGGCGCTTGGACGGTCCTGTGTTACCACTGGCTCTTCCAGAAATGTCGCATCGTCTCTTGGGCCTGAGGTCCAAGTCATCTTCAGCAATCTGGGCATCCATCAGAATACCCTCAAAGGTAGCAGTGCGTCGTCCCGAAGTACGAGACTTGATCTCTCTATTCAATCTCTTTCTAAATTTTCGTGCTCTGTCTCCTGGGTCTCGAATCATCGATGGTGCGAATCGACTCAATCGACAAAACTCTGCGGCATATTCGTCAACTGACATGCCTCCTTGGATTAAGTCATGGAACTGACTTTCCAATGCTCCCAAAGCCATGTCAGGAAAGAATTTCTCCTTGAAGAGCTCCTTGAAGTCCTCCCAAGTAAGTCCTTCAACAGTGAGTCTCGGCTCTATACGATACCACGTCAGCGCGATATCAAACATCTGACTGCCAGCGGCCTCTATCTGAAGAATCTTCGGAATCTGTGCTAAATGCAAGTTCCTCTCTATGTCCTCTAACCAACCATCAGCATAGAGTATTCCTTCTGTTCCCTTGAACTCTCGAGGCATCATCCTCTTAAAGTCCACTATGGTACCTGGCCTCTGTTGTTGGCCATGTTGTTGCGGTTGCCGTGCTACTCTCTCCACAGTTTGGAGAGCCACCTGATGAGCATTCTTCATGCTTTCTCTCATCAGTTCTGTCTGTGCCTGGTATGCTTCTGCTTGCACTCTCTAAGCCTCAGCTTGAACACGCTAAGCTTCTGCTGTTACTCTCTGGGCCTCTAGCATGCCCTGGATCAGTGCGAACATCTGTGCCCCGTCAGTGGGCACTCCTCTGGGAATCGGTGTCGGTGGTGGTGGAAGGTTGTCTGTCATAGCTGGGGCAATCCTCTGAATAGGTGGAGGAGGAATCCCGTTAGCTGCAGATACTCCCATATGAACATAAGATATAGAAGGAACTCCAGGTGTCTGTCCGTCAGGTGAAGAGGTGGCAGACCTCTCTGAATTTGATGCTCCCAATCTCAAAGACCTAGTCTTCGGCGGCATCCTAAAGACAGATTGAAAAGAATCAATTATGGTAATAGATACGATATCATCAAGGAAGGACAGTAAAATTTCAAAGGAAGCAATTATTCAGAATAGCATTGTGAAGATCGAAATTTCCTAGTGTGATTGAGCATACTCTCATCCTAATCCTATTTTCTATATCCTATTGCAGGCTCGCAGTAGTACAACTAAGTTGTCGCGCTACCACGATATCGCACAAATTGTGAAACTGGACCTACATGGGCCACCACTAAAAACGTGTCACGACCCGCACCCGGTATAGGGGCCCGAGAGCGTGGGTACGTCCAGCCTACGCCGTAGTATCGGCGGTAGAACGCTGTCTAGGTCACAATAATACTATATAACTAAATACCTGCCAATGATATCAATCTCCATAAGGAGGACAATATACATCTCATAATATCTCATAATATAAACTCAATCACAACCACTATAAGAGGAATAAGGCACGATAAAAGATAAGAAGAATGACATAGTCAAACACCATGTCTCAAAATATAGATAAATCACAGTCTAGCTGTCCAACATAAAGTCTCCACAAGTCTCCAATTAAACTTAACATAAGTCTAAATATAAACTGAAATAAACCTCAATAAGTCACAGATGAATAATATAATACTATCTAGATAGCTGCAGGCAATGTCTCATATAAAGGAATAATCTCCTCTAAGATCTCTGGTGTATAATCTGCATCTATACCGGGTCCATAGTGTGTGGTACAGAACTCCTCAAGATCCTCTGGAAAAAATATCCAGTCAGGATTGGAACGAAGTACAAGCACTAACAGCAATTCCACATATATTGACAAAAACTATAACACAGTGTAAAGAAATACATGACAGATATGAATACTGGCAATAATAAATACTGGAAATAAGGAAATGCTGGAATAAAGGAATACTGGAGCATATGTCATCATCAATATATACATCTAGCAATGAAATAGAAATACAAGTGCATGCTAGAACAATAATCTAGAATATAATGAGTACTAGAACAATAACTAGAACATGTAGAGATGCTAGATCAATATACTAGTGATACATGTCAAGAACATCTAACTAAGTGTGTGAAATATCAGCATATCATGTGATCGGCTTGGGACTGATCTGTCTCGTTACATATGATTAGCTATCATTCTTGTAAGGTCAGGCTAACCATCCGGATATCTATGATGCGAGTAATAGTCAGGCTAACCACATTTAACAGCTATGAGGCATGTAATGGTCAGGCTGCACCGACGTGAGGTGTGGGTGAGCTATGATGCATGTAAAGTTTGTATATGATCACACAAGCTACTAATATTTCCCCGTTTTTCCCCAGCTAGTACGATGGATTCCAATCACGACTCCTCATGACAGGTCTCGATAATGCCAACTCGTGTAAACATCAGTATCAGAGTCATGTATGCTATACAACAAGAGTTATAGAGATAATCAACATAATGGAAACTGTCAGAGAATGTACTCACCTGTGGTCCTTAGCTGGCAATACCAATGTCCGGGTTCCAAAGTATCGTCTGAATGATCCAATAATCCTATAGACATATCATATAACACAATACTGCATCAGACATTACTCTAACACACAATCAACACAATGATCTCAGAGACTACGCTAGGGGTGTCACGTTTGTAGTTGCTGTGCATAACAGACAGTCAATGGTACGGTCTTGCCAGTACGTCAGTATACATCTGGCAGTCTGCTATCATGCTACGTGGTCACAGGTCAATATAACTATGGGGTATCCATGGTTATACTCAGTCATCTAGTACATATACATATAATATATATTGTTATCTATCATATACATTAATACTAATTAATTATAATTATAAAAGATACATGTATATACATACTTAATAGAATTTATACTATGTACATATATACATATATTAAACATGTACTAGGGATGCACGTACAATACATATACGTATGTTTTATACTAATTGAGAATTATACTATTTATATACATATACATTAATATACATTTAGACATATATTAATACGTATGCCAATACGTATATACCAACTATATATATATATCCATATACCCACAATATACGAATACTAAACCATGGCTAAATACGTATGCATACAATGAAGAATACGCGTATGTGTGTACGTATTCATGTACGCGAGAGGGGACTCGAACCTGGGTTCGTGGGACGAGTCGTGCGTCGAGGTCGTCGCGGGGTGTTCGGTTGAGGGCAGTCGAGGGGTTGACAGCAGGTTCTGGCCGTCTCCGACGTGTTTACCGTCGTGCAGGCGATCGTTCCGGTCGGTTCAGCGGGTTCTGGCCGGTCGAGCAGCATCGGGCGATCTCTGGTCGAGCACAGGCGGGTTGGCGAGTCCTCCGGTATTCAGGCGCCGTGCTGCGAGTTGACGTCGAAGTCGGGCGGGTCTTCAGTCCAGTGGGTTTGTCGACTTCAGCGGTTCGGGGAGATGTGAGCGGTGATGGCGAGTTGGTCGAGCAGGGTGGACGGGTTCAGTCGAGGGGCCTCCGGAGAGTTCTCCGGTCGGCGAGAGGAGGGGTGAAGTTCTGCGGGTCGGGGACGGTGGGTTCTGCGAGCGGGATGGAGGCGGTTAATAGCAGCGGGGTCCGGCGGGGTAGGTCGAGTACACTGGTGGAGCGTTGCGTGGAAGAAGACGGCGGCGAGGGGGTTCGTCCCGGCGAGGTTTGAGGTCGATGGCGTGGGGGAAGAGATGATGAAGGTGGTGATGAATAGTAAGGGTGGGGAACGGCTGTAGCTAGGTTAGTTTTAGGTTGAAAAGGAAAAGTAAGGAAAGAGATATTATATATATATATTGTAGACTTGGGTTGACCTAAAATTTGGCTTGGTCAAAGCCCTCTTGGGATTGGGCTTTCTCATGGGTATTTCAATGGCTAGGATTTCAAATAAATTAAAAATGAATGGGTATGATTCCATTGGTTCAAGGTTTTAGGACCATGGTTCAAGGAGGTTGATGTTGTAATTGCACACTCCCAAAAATTATAGAAAATACACATGAAGGGGAAAATATGGTTTATTTACGTGTCGTATCCAACGGGGTGGATACCTCAATGCACTTTTGCACAAAAGTGCCCAATAACTGGAAAATTGCACAAAGTGAGATTTATGGTTTTTAATTAATTAAATAATGCAAGTGGTATTCTAAAATTGATTAGAAGTACAAGGGACTGAATTTAAGTGGGACACAAGGGTCATAAATGAAATAGACTTGGAATAGAATATTACCCTAATTTGGGTTGCTCAAAATGGGTCGAGAATGTCTCTCCAATTTCGATTGGAACACACAAGGATACACGGCTTGATTTATATTGAATTAGAATATAATCGGTCGCGATGAATGCCGTGCGACTAAAGTGAAGCACATCAAGACATGGTTATGAGTCACACAAAGATCAAAGTAACAGTTTGGCACGTCTAGGACAAGGGTGTGAAATCAGTTGGAAGACAATGGCTAGCGTAGCGCTCTAATTATCGAAGCAACGGTAAAGTACAACAATCAAATAAAAATCACAATTATTTAAATATAATTAATTATCATGCAATCATTTACTCATTAATTATAAAAAGACAAAAATACCCTTAATCTGAAAAGTGGGGGTGACAGATATATAGATCTATGACATACTAATACATAAATATATATACATAACAATATATATATATATATATATATATATATATATATATATATATATATATACATACATATAATTACACATCACCAAGACTAAGAAAAATAGAGAAATAGATCTAGAAATAAATTGCACAACACATGGAGCGTATCACACCCATATTCCACTAGATCTAGGATACGCTAGTGACACGAGTCCACCACACATCCAAACGTACCTCGAAGGAAACGAGCAAGTCTAAGATATTATTTATGAACAATACGAAGAGTCAAACACAAATCTACGTGTCCGTATCAAAATATGACTTGCACAAAGTTCCGTGTCAGAGGAAAAACTCCCAAATCAACGTGTATCACCAAATTATTGGGATACGACCTACACGTACCCAATTGTGGACATGACACTAGCCCTAAATACACAAGCACATGTCAAATTGATCTATAGGACCAATTGACACACACAACAAATGTCAATCTCGGAATTCCTCCAAAATTGACACAAAAAGCACCATAACTTTTTCAATAGGCCTCCTATGAACACAAAACCAAATCCTGTGGGTAGCCTATGCATATGGTTAATTTTTTATGGTTAAATCTCAGATTTAGAACCTAAATTAAGTAAAAAAACTAAATTATACCTATTGGGAGATGGATTCCCAATGAAACCTCCAATTATGATAAAATTGGCCTCCAACTTGTAGATCCTTGTTCCTCTTTGTAGATCCTTGCTTCCTCCTTCTAGATCCTTGCTCCACTAGTCTCCAATGATGATTTGGGAAGGAATTGGAATACAATTTTGTAGGAAAATAATATGAAATAAAGGAATTTGGTTGAGGAAAATTCTAGATCTAGTTTTCAAATGAAAAGAGGAGAGAGAAACTTTTTCCCTCTTCTTTAATAGGCCGGCCCCCTCTACCCCTTTCTCAAGTCACTATGTAATATCCATTATACCCCTTGGTGCCTCTCATGAAGAAATAATTAAGGAGAGAAGCTTCTAGTCTAATGGTTTAATTAAATTAATCATCCTCCTAATCCATAGGCTTTTTAGTTGGGCTCAATTCTAATAATTAATACATGTTGGTCCATGAGTCTAAACTAAACTAGTTAGGTCCACTAATACAAGTCAAAAATAAATAACTAACATCTAACAATAATTAAATAATACAATAAATAATTATTTAATATGCACAATATTTAATTAATTATGAATTTACTAAAATATCTTTTCCTAGAAAATATGGTAGTGACACCTTCATATATGTAAGTATCGGTGTGATAACGTACGTTTGTGTAAGCGACTTGTGTCCACCTTGTCTCGGGCAAGAGTGTGCGCATCAGCTATAGTAAGAGACACGGATAAGTAACGTGGTTCGATGTATTTAATGATATACCTATGTGATTTAATTATAAACTGCTAGCATGATTAGTTACCTATGCAATCGTGTATAACATGCTTACATGCTTATGTGAATACACTACTTTACATGCGTACATGCTTTTCTGCTTTCGTAACATGCCATAAACATGAACTGAAATCAATCTAGGTCCTAATAACAAGACCATTATATAAAACTGTATGCTTTCACATAATTACTTAGTGTCGATTTAGGTGAGTGGATTAATTCGCTTACCAGTACAAGATGTGTACTGATCCCCCAATCCCCCAGGTACAAAAGATTTCTTGGATGTACCAAAGGCATTGGAAACTCATGTTCGACAACATGCAGATGTTGGGCTGAGGATATAAGAAGACATGATGTATCCAATGATGAGATCCTTTGTGAGCAAGAGAGGTCAATAAGTGTTGTAAGCCAACTTGGTATATTTATTGGGGTGATTGAGTGCCTTTGTAACCGCTGTAAATATTCAATACAGAGCTTAATTTCCTATACTTTGATTGTGTTTTCTTATGACTCTATATTTCATCCGGTGTTACATGGTCGTTTCGAAAATACTATTATATTATCTTCTTGCCTTTTGTGAGCGCAACCTAGGCTCTCACGACATCACATCCCAGGGGACGATTATCGACTCTACAGAGTCGGGGTATGACAAGTGGTATTTGAGCGCCCGGTTTTACTTTCTTGGACAATCATTCATTTCGTCACAATTCTAAATTGCTTCCGTGATCGAACAACTCTTGACTATACTCGATGCTACATTGGATGTTCCATACAATAAATCTATATAAGATTTTCTGTAGTTATCTTTATTGCATGTGTTTTTCTAACGATTGTGATGCTAAGTAACACCGAGAGATGTTTGTTGCATCAATGCAATAAGTCTATTTGTCGGACAATGTCGAGTATGTTGGCATGTTGTGAGTAGAAACATCGGAATGATAACAAATGAGTTGAAAAAAATTTGAGTAATGGCTTAGAATATTAGGAAGAAAATATTGCATGAGTTGCAATAAACGTGATCTACGAGAATAGTTAGATGGTTCGTGTGTTGGCTGAGTTTCGTGTTATACTTGAGTAAGCAAATATTGTGTTTGGGGTCGAGAAGATCACCGCGGGATAAATAGTTCAAAACAGATGTTGGATCAATGTAAAGTAAGTATAGTGCAAAAATGACTCAAATTTTGAGTGCTATATGACATGCCTCGTAGAGAGGATATGCACATCAAAAATATTGGATGGAGAGAGATAGGTTTGTACGTAATAGATGAGATAGCGTCGAGACTCATTTGGGAATTTATAGCGCAGTATATGATTGAAGTACTCTTTGATTCATTAGTTCTGAATCACCAAGAACTGACCCGTGTCAACAGATATTATGTCGAACAAGGCTTCGGAAAGTAAAGACGAAAGAAACTTTTACGTCGAGGAAATGACTGAATTGGTTGGACGGATGATTAGACTCGGAAGGTATAGTTAGGTATAATTATTCAAAACTTATCGAATGTTTGCTGATGAAGAACAAGTATAGGATGATGATGAGATCTGTCAGATAAAAATTTGAATACCAAAATCGGGTTGCACGATTTGGGAGTTTGAGGAAATATTCGTCGATGCAGAAAATTATGCCTAAGGGAGTCGGTAGATGGTGTGTGTTTTTAGGTGCAGGAAGGAATTAATGCGTATTGAGGAGTAAAAAATATAGACCAGTGGCCGTAAGAAAACTTTTTGTTGAGTAGAGAAACTCGTTGAGTATGAGGGAGTAGCACGATTGAGTCATATAAAACTTAGAGGATATAATCATTTTTAATTAAGGATTTTGATGTGGGATAGTCAGTGACTCAGTGACGTGATTGATTTATAGTGGGATGCGACTAATCATGAAACGGTGTAATGGGTATGGAAAAGTTCTTATGCAACTAGGATGAGTGCGATGCGAGTTAAGTTGATGTTAAGGAAGATTCAACTGCGGTATCAGAATGGACATAGTGTATCGGAATGAGTATAACAGAAATATGTCTCGATGGAATACATGATCGGGATAACTTAACCATAGGGATTAGTGCGCAAGTCGATGGGATTGTGCAGGCACATCGGAACGCAAGCGAGTGATATAGAATCGAAGAAATAAAGGGAGCAAGGTTTGTAATTAATAGACAAGGAAGGTAACTGAATGAGAATGTTAGTGTTAAAATGATTTACGGTATCGCTGGAGGGAGATGGATGTACGGGAAAACTTAAGCGTGACATAAGGATATAAATACCACTGCATGCGCATGTATCAAAATTTTCCATGCTTCTACATGCATTAATAAATGAGGTACAGAAAAATCCCCTATTTGAAGAATTTTCATATGATAAATTTCTAATGTCTTTAATGATTTGTTTGAAGATTGCAAAAAGCTTAGAAATAAGTACAAGCAAGTTAGGAAAGATATCCTATCACAAAAGCTTGAAAATAAAATTCTTACTTAATTTGCTATTAAATGATGATAGAGACACCTCTTCTTCTAGTAACTCTATTAATGTTTAATGCATTGAAAAAAGTGCACAATGGGGTGCTAAGCTTAAGGATGAACTATAGTAAAAAAATAAGTTTTATATTGCCGCTCTTAGAATTGATGCTCTCACTGCTAAGTATGATGAAATCTATGCCATTAATAAGACATTAGAAGTTAGAATGGAAAACAGGTTATTTAACCTACTACTCAATCTAGTACTGAATACATGACTCAACAAAACGTTGCCTCCACAAGAGTCTTTCAAAAAGGTGCTAAAAAGGCTAAAAATTCACATAATCATGCCTTCTTTTACATACAACCATGAAAGAATATTCATATCACATATCGTACTTATATTACTGCTTCAAACACAAATATTCCTATTACATGTCACTATTATGTTTTGAAAGGAAGTTGTTATGAATTTTTATAAATGGGTTCCCAAAACTAAAATTTCAGGACCCTCCAAAAAGTGGGTACCAAATGTCACATCTCCAAATTGTGTTGTAGGTGAACGAGCCTCTGCATGCTAGAAGCAAGTAGATTTTAGATAGCAGGTGCTCACGACATATGCAGGTGATGCTACTATTTTTGCAACGCTATTGATGAAGAAAGAAGGTTATATTTCATTCAAAAATAATCTTAATTCCACATTATCGGTAATGGTGATATCGATAAATATTATTTTCCTATTATTAGAAATGTTTGTTTAGTAACGGAGTTGAAATATAACCTAGTGTGTATTAACATTTGGCTTATAATATTTATGGAGTAATCTTATTAAAAACAAATGTCATATTTATGATATATCTAGTGGCAAAATAATCTATGAAGGGATTAGAGAGGACAACATATATGTTTATTATCTGTCAAAAAGTACTAATCATGTAGGGAGATATTTTCTTGCCAAAAATGATGAGAGCTGGATATGGCATATGTGATTAGGATACGTAAATATGGACACCATTGCAAAACTCTCAACCAAGAAATTGGTAAAAGGATTACTAGAGATTTCCTTTAAGAAAGACATAGTATGTGCAGACTATGAAACGAATAAATTAACAAACCATGTCTTCCTTTAAATTCATTAACTTTGTAAGTACTTCTAGATCTCTCCAGCTACTTTATATGGATTTGTTTGGACCTATTAGAGTCGCCAGTCTTGGCGGTAAACTTTATGCTTTTTTAATTGGTTATAATATTTCTTATTTTACTTGTGTTTTCTTTCTTGCTAATAAAAATGATGCATTTTTAGAATTTGTAACTTTTTGCAAAAATGTTCAAAACGAAAAAGATTTCATGATTACTTGTATAGGAAGTGATGATGAATGCGGATTCAAAAATAGTTTTTAAGATTTTTGTAATTCAAATAGTTTTTCACATAGATTTTTTTGTCCTAGAACTCCTCAACAAAATGGTATTTTGAAGCGGAAGAATAGGACTCTAAACGATATGGCTAGAGTTATGCTTAATTAGTATAATCTTTTGAAATACTTTTGGGCTGAGGCTGTCAATATAGCATGCTATGTTTAAATAGGGTTATCATTCGACCTATATCGAAGAAAACCCTTATGAACTTTGTTTTAATATAGTACCTTTTATTAGTTATTTTAAAGTTTTTGGATGTAAATATTTTATCTTGAACACCAAAGAATAACTTGGAAATTTTTGATGAAAATCTGATAAATATATTTTTCTTGGATATGCTTCAAAAAGCAAGGATTTTTGTGTTTTCAATAAGTGCTCTTTCATTGGTGAACAATCTATTCATGTCACTTTTGATAAGCTAAATTATCAGTTATCAAGTGTTACTGACGATGAAGATGTATATATCATTAGTAATAAGGAACCAATTACTGAGCATGCAATACCAGGTGTAACTGATCTTGAAGAAACAATACCAGATGCAACTGATACAACCACTTCAAAAGATCTTCCCAAGGAATGGAAATTCTTAACCCATCATCCTAAAGAATTAATCATAGGTGATGTATCTCAGGGAGTAAGAACTCATTCTTCTAGTAAAATTGTTGTTGTAAATGTTGCTTTTATTTCACAAATTGAGCCTAAAAATGTTAAAGAGGCTTTCACTGATAAATTTTTTGATTTCTGCTATGCAAGTAAAATTAAGATAATTTGAAAGAAAATAAGTTTGGAAACTCGTTTCTAGATCTAATAATTATATGATAATTGATACCAAATGGGTATTCCAAAATGAACTCAATGAGGATGGAAAAGTCACACGTAATAATGTATGTCTCGCAGATCAAGGCTTTAACCAAGAAGAAGGCATTGACTATGACCAGACTTATGCTCCTATTGCTAGACTTGAGTCCATTTGCATGTTTTGTGCTTTTGTTATTTTTTCTAATTTTAAATTTTTTTAAATGGACGTGAAGAGTGCTTTTCTAAATGGGTTTACAAAAGAAGAGGTTTACGTTGAAGAACCCCCCTGGTTTTGAAATTGTCAAATTCCATGATCATGTTTTTAAATTATATAAGGCTCTTAATGAACTCAAACAAGCTCCACGTCCTTGGTATGAGCGCACCAGTTCCTTTCTACTTAGTAATAATTTTTTAAAAGAGAAGGTTGATATGATACTATTTATTAAGTCACTTGATGATACTCTTTTTTTTGTGAAAATATACGTAGATTGCATAATTTTTAGGTCTACTAATAAATTATTTTTTGAAAAATTTACTAAATGCATGCAGATTAAATTTGAGATTAGTATGATAGGAGAACTCATATTCTTCCTAAGATTATAAATCAAATAGAGCACTCAAGGCACTTTCGTAAATCAAGCCAAGTGCACAAGAGATTTGCTAATGCTACAACATCAAATCTATTGGTACATCAATGACAACATCACCAAAGCTTGACCAAGATGAGCAAGGCAAGTCGGTTTATATACATAAGTATCGAGGTATGATTGGTAGTTTACTTAACTACTAGTCGGCCTGATATTATGTTTAGCGTTTGCATATATGCTAAATTTCAAGCTGTCACGACCCGCACCCGAAAAATCGAGCATGAGTCGTGGGTAGGTCCAGCCTACGCCACAGCATCGGAGGTAGAACGCTGTCTAGGTTAACTATCTAGCTAACAATCTCACGCAATCAATATATAAACCTGTCAAGATCTCAACTCCAAACGGAGGAGCAATATCATAATGATAATCACAATGTACTCAATCACGAATCTAAGCACGATAAGATAACAAAGAAGACTAACAGCTACCAAGTCTAAACAACTGCTACTAAAACAACCACAACATCAATAATAATAATACATCATCCTGAATCAAAAATAATAAAGGTCTGAAACCAAAACCGGAGACAAATCCGGTACTAAAAGCTAATAAAAACAACAAGGTCTTAGTGATCCCGGCTACCAACCAGAAAATCACTCCTAAACTAGAGGGTCCCTGTCTGCACCATCGACAGGCTGAGGTCTATAAAACGTCGGACACCAATCCTCCGGATACTCTGAAAAAAATATGTCCAGTCAGGACTGGAGCAAGTACACCTCTAACAGCAGTTCCAGTTAAATGATAAAAACTATAAAACAGTTGTAGCAAGTAGCAAGGTGAAGGAAATGAAGTATAAACAAGGAAATATATATATCACTGGTGCATAAAGGTAAAGATGCATGAATATCAGAAGCAAGATAGTAATGACTGTAAGATGCAAGAAATCTAAACTAAGATCAAGTATGTGCACAAGAACGTGTAGTGAATCCAGCATGAAATAGATGTAGTGAGTCAAGTCCAGAAACTATAAGTGAGACCAGCAAGAAATGCAAGAGAGTCCAGACTATAAAGAATAAACTCGTGTCTTTGAAATACCTGTTTCGATATGTAAACGGCTAGGGGGTAAGTACGGCTCACCGCGCACTGGGTGCGCGGCTGCTATCATTCCAGATTAGACCAGAGGGGGTGATTCCAGTGATCCCAGATGGGAATGTTTACATGTCTACTCGAGTATTTCCCCGTCCTGACTAGTATAAGTGAATCCAAGACCCGACACGTAAATCAAGTATGATTCTAGCCTGAAATATGAGTGATGCCTGTAGTGATGCCAGTAGGTGATGCCAGTAGTGATTCCAGAATAGAGGCCAGAAACATGAAATATACGTGTCGTAAGTAAATGAATCCAGAAATACCAGTCCGTGTCCCATGTTGTGCCAGAAAAATCAGATGATACTATACTAGAAGCTGAATCATAATAATCATCAGATAATGAAAACTATCAGAGAATGTACTCGCCTGACGTCCTGAGCAACTGGCGATCCGAACTGGTGTCGCAAGGACCTATTGCGAAAAGCAAGGTGAAACATGGTTCTAATAAGTTAAATAGATATAAAATAACTAAAAATAGGCTTCTAGGGTCGTTCTAGGTCAAACGGGTCAAACCGGTGAAATCTGGGTCAAAAAGTCAACTATGGGTATAAAAAGTCAACTCTGGGTCAAATCTAGGTCAAATCTAGGTCAAAAGTTGACTTTGGCGGTCAACCGGGTCAACTACGATCAACTCTAGGTCAAATTAGGGTGCCCCTAAAATTTTAGGTCAAAACTAGGTCATTAAGCTAATAAACCCTCAAACTCGCCTCCTTGAGATACCGGGATACCCTCGGTATCCGATACCTCACCCTACGCTATACGCCCCCATCTATACCCTCTAAAACCTATGCTAGCACGCGTAAATATATACACATATACATATAAAAGCAACTCTAAACTTATTCCAAGGCAATTGCCCAAAAACCCTGCTCGAAACTCAATACCTTGGATATCTCAAGGTATTGAGATACCTTGGTATCTCAAGGTATTGAGATACCTCTCTAAACCCTCACTAACTACCCCTCTAGCTAACTATCTAAGCATATTGATATATACCTAGCTATATGTATAGGCTAATATATATATATATATATATATATATATATATATATATATATATATATATATATATATATAACACATATAAGTATCTACATAACTATATGTATATATATTCACACATACACATATACTCATACACACCAATACATATATATTTACCTAGCTATAACTATGCATATATCTATACATATAGATAGATATATCTAACTACCCATCTATCTATCAATCTATCTATCAATCAATCTATCTATCTATCTATCTATTTATCTATGTATCTATCTATCTATCTATCTATCTATCTATCTATTTATCTATTTATCTATGTATCTATCTATCAACCTATCTATCTATCCCTATATCTATCTAGATATCTATCTATCTAGATATCAATCTATATACCTATCTATCTATCAATCTATCTATCTATTTATCTATGTATCTAATCTATCTAGATATCTATCTACCTAGATATCTATCTATCTATTTATCTATCTATAGATCTATCTATCTATCAATCTATAAATCTATCTATCTATCTAGATATCTATCTATCAATCTACCTATATATCAACCTATCCATCACTCTCCCTCGCTACCTGCTGATGCAACGCGCCTAGCTGCTGCTGCTGCGTATGTTGCACACGCTGCTGCTGCTGCTTACACTGCTGCTGTTGCTGCTGCTGCTGCTGCTGGCAATGCTGCTGCTGCTGCTGCGCTGCGCTGCAGTTTGCTGCTGCCACGGCGCTGCCGCGGCGCTGCGGCTGCTGCTGTGTGCACAACAACGCACTGTGCACTGCTATCCCCTACTGCGCTGCACGCTGCAGCGGCTGCTCTGCTCCACTGTGCGCTGCACACTGCTACACGCACACACACAAACACGCACACACAATCACACATACACAGACACACACACACATATATACATATATATATATACAACTATATATATATATACACACACACACTAACATATATACTTACACACACACAAACACTTATGTATATAAGTACACACACACACAAACTTACATATATATATATATATATATATATACATATATACACTCACACTACACACACCCTCACACACACACTAACACACACACAACCTCACACACCCTAACACACAAACACTCACAAACACACGCTCACTCTCACACACCCTCACACACACACTCTCACACACACTAACACACACATAAACATATATATATATATATATACACATACACATATATATATATAGAAACACACATACATATATATATATATATATATATACATATACATACATATATACACACTAACACAACCATACACAACACACAAACACCAACACCAACGCACGCACAACCACTCCTACACGCACAAACACGCATATATATATAAAATATAACCCGAGAACTCTAGCACACACTCCGCGAAGCTAACCCAACGCGCGCACAAGCCCAAAACTAAGAAACCAAGTCGAAATGGCCGTTCGGTCATTTCGACGAACACGTGGTGTGCGGTTCGCAAAACCTCATGAAACGCATACCAAACCTACTCGGAATCGGCCCAAAATTTATCCACGGGTTCTAAATGATGCCTAGATCCTAGAAAAATGCTAACTCGTCGATTCTAGGCCCGTGGCAAAAATGCGCACGCACATAGAACCGGCGACGACGAAAACCCCCAAAATGCCCGAAACGCCCATTTCTCCGCGACACGACTTCACGTGTCCGAACAGAGACACGTACTAACCCTCAAGACACCCAAGCACGTCTACCTAGGTCCGTCTAACCTAGGGCAACACTAAAAATTGGGCCAATCTCGGATTTCACCCGAAATCGATACAAAACCTAGTGTTAAAGTCTCCAAACACAACCAAACTAGTTCCAACTTCCTTCCACGGGTAGCCCTAAGGTTTAGGAAGATTCTAAACTACTAATTACACTATATAAGAGTAATTACGAAGGGAAAAATTAGGGTTTACCTTTTGGGAGTTGGAATCCTAAGCCAAAGTCTCCAAAAAGCTCCAAATCCACCACATCAAGCTTCCAAGCTTCCAATCCAAGCTCCAACACCAAATCTAAGCTCTACCCATCTAGGTTAGGTAAAAGTGTAGGGTTAGGGTTCATATCCATGAAGAATAGAAGAAGAAAGAGAAGAAATGGAGCACTTACTTGGATGTGGGAAGAAGAAAGGAAGAAGAAAGAGTGGAGAAGAAGAAGAAGAAGTGAAGAAGTGGGGAGGGGCTCCTGCTGTGTGCTCGGGAATGGGGGTTAGAATAAGGCCGGCCATGTAGTATAAAGGTTTTACAAAGTCTCCAAAAGACCAAAATGCCCTCCCTAACTTGGGTTTGGGTTCGGGGTTCCAAAAGCACTCAAACTAACTCCTAATCTCTCCAACTAACCCACTAAAAATATAATAAATAATTTTAAACCCAAAAATAGGTCTCACAAGGGTGTGGGTTGGGTCGGACATGGGTCCACTAGGGTCTGACATGGGTCCAGGCTAGCCAAAACACTAAAATAATCAATATAAAAATAATACAACCAACAATTAATTATAAATACAATTAATTATAAATAATACACAATTAACTAAATTAAAATAAAAAAAATACCCGGCTCTGGAAATGGGGTAGTGACAAGCCTATCCTCCTTAGAAAATTTCGTCCTCAAAATTTAAAGTCAATCGCACTCCCTCTAGGTCAAACCCCCAACAATCACAGTCAAGAAATTCTACCTAAACAATATGCAAGATCATGGTCCTACTGGTCGTATTATCACAGTCTCAATCAGGGTCACTACACTATCTACCACAGCACAAAGAAAAGTCTAACAGGTACTAATGAAGCACACCACAAGGAATGGAAAGGACAGGAAGAAGAACAAAGAGACAGACCTGCTAACCTGACACCCGTAGCATCGACCTCCTCGACCGTCAACGCATAAGCCCTGCCCTGCTGGGGTATATCCCTCTACTGGTGCGGGGCATGATGTTGTACCACAGATGGCCTAGCTCCAACTCTATGATCCTGTGCTCCACCAAATGGAGGTGCAGTGGGACAATCTCGCATCTGGTGAGCAGCGGATCCACAGAACAAACACACCTTCAGCTTCCTCCTACAAACATCCCAAGTGTGTCCTGCCTTTCTACAGTAGGCACAAGTGGGCACCCTCTGATCCTGACCCTGTTGCGCTGCCTTCTTCACATAGGGACGCTTAGCCGGTCCCGCACTGCCACTCGCACTGCCTGAATCATCCCTGCCTCTCTTGGACTTGAGCTCCAAGTCATCCTCTGCTCTCTGAGCATCTCCTACTATCTGCTCGAAAGTTGCCTCACGGTCGCTCCTAGTCAAAGACTTGACCGCCATGACCAAGCCCTTGTGAAACTTACTCGCCTTTGCTGCCTCACTCAAGCCCTCCACAAATCTGCCCAGACGACAGAACTCCGCTGCGTACTCGTCCACTAGCATGCTCCCCCTGGACGAGTGCCTCAAACTGGCTCTCCAAAGCACTGAGCGCCACATCTGGGAAAAACTTCTCCTTAAAAAGCCTCTTGAAAGCCTCCCAAGTAAGCCCTGGTGACACAATCCTCGTATCAGTGCGATACCACGTCAAAGCGAGGTCGAACATCTGACTGTCCGCTGCCTCTATCTGCATGCTGTCTGGAATCTGTGCCAGCCTGAAGATCCCCTCAATCTGCTCTATCCAGTCATCCGCGTACATGATCCCTTCTATACTCCGGAACTCCTTGGGTCGCATCCTCTGGAAGTCAATGATACTGCCCGGCCTCGGATGCTGAGCCTGATCTGCCTGTGGCTGAATCTGTGTCACCCTGTCCACTGCCGTCATGGCCACCTGGTGGGCGTTCTTAATGCCCAGTCTCATCACATCCACCTGACGGTGCTGCGCGTCCATCATCTCCCTGAAGAACGCAAACAACTGCACGGTATCTACTGGTGCAGGAAGTGGTGGAGGAACCACCGGAACGGCTGGGGTAGTCCTCGGATCGACAAATGGAGGAGGATCCCCGAGAGAAGAAGATGCTTCCTCAACCGCAGGAGTGGTGAGTGGAGCGGTAGCAGCTGCCTGAATACGAGCTGGATGAGAGGTAGTAGACCTCTCGGTAGCAACTGCTGGAACGGTACGATGGGATCGTGTCTTTGGAGGCATCCTAAACACAGATCAAAAGAAGTCAATAGGTGCAAGATACGATATCATCAAAGAAGGACAATAATATTTCAAAAGAAATAATTTCAGAATAATTAGATTGGAATTATTCCTAGTCGTGATTGAGTACACTCTCATCCTAGATCCTATATCCTAGAGCAGGCTCACAGCAGTACAACTAAATCATTGTACTACCAAGACATCGCACTAATTGCTAATCGAGACCTACATGGGGCCGCCACCAAAAACGTGTCACGACCCGCACCCAAAAAATCGGGCATGAGTCGTGGGTACGTCCAGCCTACGCCGCAGCATCGGCAGTAGAATGCTGTCTAGGTCAACTATCTAGCTAACAATCTCACGCAATTAATATATAAACCTGTCAAGATCTCAACTCCAAACGGAGGAGCAATATCATAATGATAATCACAATGTACTCAATCACGAATCTAAGCACGATAAGATAACAAAGAAGACTAACAGCTACCAAGTCTAAACAACTGCTACTAAAACAACCACAATATCAATAATAATAATACATCATCCTGAATCAAAAATAATACAAGGTCTCAAACCAAAACCAAAGACAAATCCGGTGCTAAAAGCTAATAAAAACAACAAGGTCTTAGTGATCCCGGCTACCAACCCGAAAATTACTCCTAAACTAGAGGGTCCCTGTCTGCATCATCGACAGGCTGAGGTCCATAAAACGTCGGACACCAATCCTCCGGATACTCTAAAAAAAATATGTCCAGTCAGGACTGGAGCAAGTACACCTCTAACAGCAGTTCCAGTTAAATGATAAAAACTATAAAATAGTTGTAGCAAGTAGCAATGTGAAGGAAATAAAGTATAAACAAGGAAATATACATATCACTGGTGCATAAAGGTAAAGATGCATGAATATCAGAAGCAAGATAGTAATGACTGTAAGATGCAAGAAATCTAAACTAAGATCAAGTATGTGCACAAGAACTGTAGTGAATCCAGCATGAAATACATGTAGTGAGTCAAGTCCAGAAACTATAAGTGAGACCAGCAAGAAATGCAAGAGAGTCCAGACTATAAAGAATGAACTCGTGTCTTTGAAATACCTATTTCGACATGTAAACGGCTAGGGGGTAAGTACGGCTCACCGCGCACTGGGTGCGCGGCTGCTATCATTCCAGATTAGGCCAGAGGGGGTGATTCCAGTGATCCCAGATGGGCATGTTTACATGTCTACTCGAGTATTTTCCCGTCCCGACTAGTACAAGTGAATCCAAGACCCGACACGTAAATCAAGTATGAGTCCAGCCTGAAACATGAGTGATGCCTGTAGTGATGCCAGTTGGTGATGCCAGTAGTGATTCTAGAATAGAGGCTAGAAACATGAAATATACGTGTCGCAAGTAAATGAATCCAGAAATACCAGTCCGTGTCCCGTGTTGTGCCAGAAAAATCAGATGATACTATAATAGAAGCTGAATCATAATAATCATCAGATAATAAAAACTATCAGAGAATGTACTCGCCTGACGTCCTGAGCAACTAGCGATCCGAACTGTTGTCGAAAGGACCTATTGCGAAAAGCAAGGTTAAACAGGGTTCTAATGAGTTAAATAGATATAAAATAACTAAAAATAGGCTTCTAGGATCGTTCTAGGTCAAACGGGTCAAAACGGTGAAATCTGGGTCAAAAAGTCAACTCTGGGTCCAAAAAGTCAACTCTGGGTCAAATCTAGGTCAAAAGTTGACTTTGGCGGTCAACCGGGTCAACTACGATCAATTCTAGGTCAAACTAGGGTGCCCCTAAAATTCTAGGTCAAAACTAGGTCATTAAGCTAATAAACCCTCAAACTCGCCTCCTTGAGATACCGGGATACCCTCGGTATCCGATACCTCACCCTACGCTATACGTCCCGTCTATTCCCTCTAAGACCTATGCTAGCACGCGTAAATATATACACATATACATATAAAAGCAACTCTAAACTTATTCCTAGGCAATTGCTCAAAAACCCCGCTCGAAACTCAATACCTTGGATATCTCAAGGTATTGAGATACCTTGGTATCTCAAGGTATTGAGATACCTCTCTAAACCCTCACTAACTACCCCTCTAGCTAACTATCTAAGCATATAGATATATACCTAGCTATATGTATAGGCTAATATATATATATATCTAACACATATAAGTATCTACATAACTATATGTATATATATTCACACATACACATATACACATATACTCATACACACATATACATATATATTTACCTAGCTATAACTATGCATATATCTATACATATAGATAGATATATCTATCTATCTATCTATCTATCTATCTATCTATCTATCTATCTATCTATCTATCTATCTATCTATCAACCTATCTATCTATCCCTATATCTATCTATTTATCTATCTAGATATCTATCTATCTAGATATCAATCTATATACCTATCTATCTATCAATCTATCTATCTATTTATCTATGTATCTAATCTATCTAGATATCTATCTACCTAGATATCTATCTATCTATTTATCTATCTATAGATCTATCTATCTATCAATCTATAAATCTATCTATCTATCTAGATATCTATCTATCAATCTACCTATATATCAACCTATTCCTCACTCTCCCTCGCTACCTGCTGATGCAACGCGTCTAGCTGCTGCTGCTGCGAATGCTGCACACGCTGCTGCTGCTTACACTGCTGCTGCTGGCAATGCTGCTGCTGCTGCTGCTGCTGTGTGCACAGCAGCGCGCTATGCACTGCTCTCCCCCGCTGCGTTGCACGCTGCAGCGGCTGCTCTGCTCCGTTGTGCGCCGCACACTGCCACACGCACATACACAAACACACACACACAATCACACATACACAGACACACACATATATACATATATATATATATACAACTATATATATATATATACACACACACTAACATATATACTTTCACACACACAAACACTTATGTATATAAGTACACACACACACAAACTTACATATATATATATACATATATACACTCACACTACATACACCCTCACACACACACTCTCACACACACTAACACACACACAACCTCACACACCCTAACACACACACTCACAAACACACGCTCACTCTCACACACCCACACACACACACTCTCACACACACTAACACACACATAAACATATATATATATACACACATACACATATATATATAGAAACACACACACATATATATATATACATATACATACACATATACACACTAACACAACCACACACAACACACAAACACCAATACCAACACACGCACAACCACCCCTACACGCACAAACACGCATATATATATATAATATAACCCGAGAACTCTAGCACACACTCCCCGAAGCTAACCCAACGCGCGCACAAGCCCGAAACTAAAAAACCAAGCCGAAATGGCCGTTCGGTCATTTCGACGAACACGTGGTGTGCGGTTCGCAAAACCTCCTGAAACGCACACCAAAACTACTCGGAATTGGTCCAAAATTTACCCACGGGTTCTAAACGATGCCTAGATCCTAGAAAAATGCTAACTCGTTGATTCTAGGCCCGTGGCAAAAATGCGCACGCACATAGAACCGGCGACGACGAAAACTACCAAAACGCCCGAAACGCCCATTTCTCCATGACATGACTTCACGTGTCCGAACGGAGACACGTACTAACCCTCAAGACACCCAAGCACATCTACCTAGGTCCGTCTAACCTAGGGCAACACCAAAAATTGGGCCAATCTCGAATTTCACCCGAAATCGACACAAAACCTAGTGTTAAAGTCTCCAAACACAACCAAACTAGTTCCAACTTCCTCCCACGGGTAGCCCTAAGGTTTAGGAAGGTTCTAAACTACTAATTACACTATATAAGAGTAATTACAAGGGGGAAAATCAGGGTTTACCTCTTGGAAGTTGGAATCCCAAGCCAAAGTCTCCAAAAAGCTCCAAATCCACCACACCAAGCTTCCAAGCTTCCAATCCAAGCTCCAACACCAAATCTAAGCTCTACCCACCTAGTTTAGGGAAAAGTGTAGGGTTAGGGTTCACATCCATGAAGAATATAAGAAGAAAGAGAAGAAATGGAGCACTTACTTGGATGTGGGAAGAAGAAAGGAAGAAGAAAGAGTGGAGAAGAAGAAGAAGAAGAAGAAGAAGTGAAGAAGTGGGGAGGGGCTCCTGCTGTGTGCTCGGGAATGGGGGTTAGAATAAGGCCGTCCATGTAGTATAAAGGGTTTACAAAGTCTCCAAAAGACCAAAATGCCCTCCCTAACTTGGGTTTGGGTTCGGGGTTCCAAAAGCACTCAAACTAACTCCTAATCTCTCCAACTAACCTACTAAAAATATAATAAATAATTCTAAACCCAAAAATAGGTCTCACAAGGGTGTGGGTTGGGTCGGACATGGGTCCACTAGTGTCTGACATGGGTCCAGGCTAGCCAAAACACTAAAACAATCAATATAAAAATAATACAACAAACAATTAATTATAAATACAATTAATTATAAATAATACACAATTAACTAAATTAAAATAATAAAAATACCCGGCTCTGGAAATGGGGTAGTGACACAAGCTAATCCCAAAGAATCACACTTATGCAAGTGTATCTTCCGATACCTTAAAGGGGCTTTAAATGTGGGCTTTTGGTATCCCAAAACCATGTCCTTTAACCTTGTCGGTTATTTGGATGCTAATTTTGCATGATAAAAGGTTGACCGTAAAAGTACCAGTGGTACGTATCATTTTCTGGTGAAGGCTTTAGTCTCTTGGTTTAGTAAAACAATAAATTCAGTAGCAATCTCAACAATTAAAGATGAATATATTGCTACAAGTTGTTATACTCAGATTTTGTGGATAAAATAAACCTTAGAGGACTATCACTTATTTTTCAAAGATATACCTATTTATTTTGATAACACTAGCACGATAAACCTCACTAAGAACCAATATGTCACTCTCGTACGAAGCATATAGAGATCAAACATCATTTCTTACATGATCACCAGCAATACAGAGATATATGTTTACATTTTATTAACACGGAACATCAACTAGCTGACATTTTTACTAAGCCCATAGCCGAGGATCGTTTCAACTTAATTCGTCGTGAACTAGGGATTTTGGACTCCACTGCTACATGAACACATAAAGAATCTATACAAAGTCAACTGAATTCGGGCATAGTTTGGTCTCTGAAAATTTATTATCCGAACTTGGGCTGAATTCAGTGTTGTTGCTCAGACAACCATTGTGCTTTGTTCTGGACCCTAGGGACCAAACTCTGGCTGAATTCTGTCCCTTAGGATCCAAACAGTAGTGAGTCCAAGTCGAGTTTGTAACTTAACTTTTGGCTTGCCTTATAAGATTTTCTCTCCAAAGTGTGTCCTAGACCGAGTTCAGTAGCCCCCCTCTTCATCTTTCTCCTCCAAACACAACAAAACCCTAGATTTCCACCTTATTTATTCTTCCAAAACCCTATATCTTCTTCAAATGTTTTGTTTTCTCGTCTGAATCTTGTGGTTCTCTTCAAGATTCTCTCCATCAATCAAGTTATATCTTCTCTATCATCTCTCTTTAATTATTCATGGCACCTAGGCTCTTCAAAAGGGGAACAAAGAGGACAAGGAGAGAAGAAGGTGCTTCCTTCTCCAATCCTCAACCTGAGTATACTCATGTCCCCATCTTTAGCCCACCTAAGCTTGAAGAAGGTCAATTTGATGGATCTCTATTTCGTTCCCTTGAAATATTTGTTAACTGGTTCAAAGACTTCTGCAAAAGGAAGGTTAAACCAAATTTTTTTATCAATTTCACTATCTTTCCTCAATGTCTTAAACTTTTTAAAGATTTGGGTCTGGATGATTTTGTTCAAATTAGAACCCGTGTGTATAAGAATGTAATAAGATTGTTTTATTGTAATCTCCCTTATGAAAATGAAAAAAATCATATCATGTATGGAGTTAGGATTGGATTTGATGCTAAAGAATTAGGGGCTATTATGATTATTCCAACTGAGGGTGATGCTCTAATTGACAATAGGTAAATTAAGTTTCCTAACGACATGACTTTTCACTCTTTTATGACTTCTATTTGTGAAAAAACCCTCATCCAGCTATAACCATCTCTGGTCAAGGTTTCTTAACAAATATTTCTATGAACTTCATGGAATAGTTTTCTCTACAATTTATCCCAAGGGTGGTGGGACTAATGAAATCACTTTTAAGGAGATATCTTGCCTTTATTATCTTTACTTCAAAATTCCTTTCAATCTTCCACAAATAATTATGAACACCTTGGTTACAGTCTGAAATACTAAGAAGCATAATCTTCTTTATGCTATGTATTTTTCGACAATTTTCTAACACTTCAATGTTCTATATACTGATTGCTCCTCCTACTCCTCCTATTGATGACTCCTCACCCAGCTCTCCAGTGCACCCTCCTTTACTTCCTCTACTTACTTTAGAAGGTCTCCAAGATTATATGCGTGATCAATTTTACCTCTTAGATCTTGGTGCTACTGAGCGTTCTGATGTTATTGCATACTCTCTGAATGATCTTCAGTATAGCCTAGAAAATAATTCTGTTGGACCTATACCTATGTTGTGATACCCAGCTCGCATTGGCAATCGTATCGATTATCTCGTTTGCATAAGGATTCTGGATCCTAGCATTTCTTATTATAAGACTTATTCCGATCATCGTGGCCCTCCTGCTCCAAATTGTGACGATGAGGAGTAGTTATCTAGGTGGTTCTGACTTTGAGTTTATTGGATAACATGGTTACTTGATGTTCTAAGTAGTTTTTGTTCTAGTTATGACTTAATTTGTGTTGGTTAGACATTTGGCTATGATTTATAATAATTGTACTACTTTCACACACCTTGGTTTTGTGATGCATTTTATGTTTGCACTATGTCATTTGGTACTTTTGTTATGCACTTTGATTTTTTCTATGTGTTGATCTTTTCAATCTATGTGATCATCTTTTGCTATGCACACTTTGAATTCCTCTCTATGTTGATTCATTATTATCTATTCTCTCACTTTATGTGTTCTCTATGACTAAATGATTACGGGAAGCTTTATTATTTTAATAAAATGACAAAGGGGGAGAATCGATACAGTACCAACAATACAAGTCCTTAGCTCATATTGCGGGGGAGCATCGTATCAGCATTCTATATCAACGTATCGTATCATGTATTACATGTCGGTCATGGTTTGTCAATTATCAAAATAAGAAATATTGTTAATAGTCAATGATCTACTCGATTTTGATATTTGATTAACCATGACTTGATATGACTTGATACGACGTGCAACAAAAAGTCATAATTTTAATCTTCTCATTTAGCAAGATGGTCGTCTTGGTTTTTGTCTTTTATTATGTATTTTCTATTTATTGTTAGGACTCAATGTGAGTCGAGTTCGTACTGGCACTAGGAAGTTCATAACCCACTCAAAAACCTAGTCCTACTCCACCTAAAGAACTATGACCAAACCCAGCTTTAAACTAGATACATTCTGTCTAAATTCATCCATAGGTTCTGGATAAAAATAGGCAAAATTGGGCCGAGATCATTCCCACCCAAATTTGGGCCGAATTGGATCCTTGTGACCCAACTTTCTATTTGACTCTTTCTCCTGAAGAACTAGTCTCCAACGTTCAAATTTTTGAATGTTAGGTCTGACCGAACTCAGCCTGAGTTCGGTCAGTATCAGCTCAGATTCAACTCTATAAATAGCTACAAGTTTTCATTCATTCTCACTTTATCTTAACTTATAAATTTTATTGTACTCTGAGCTCATAAACCTTCCTATTTCTAAGAACAACTTTCCAAGCCTTCTATAGTGCCAATCGCGGTTCGATTAGAAGTCCGTTGAGTTGTAAAATCTTGAATTTCCAAGTTGATATTTCCATTTTGTTGTTGAAGTCGATGAGCTCTTCGGATCAAAGCTCGTGGCATTGTAAGAAGTCGGTGAGCCCTTCGGATCAAAGCTCATGGTGTATTTATTATTGTTCAGTAGTGGATTAAAGCCGACACGAGTTTCTGGGATTGGATTGCCTTCCACGAAGGATATCAGGATACATCACATCTTTGATCTTCTAAACTTTTGTAATTCCTTTTTTACTTGCTTGTCGATTTTTTAATTAGTAATTTGTATAGTTTTTATTAGTTTTATTATCTTCACCATATTCACCCCCTCTCTAGGGTTAACTATATTAAGGATGGAATAGTGCCGAAAGAGCTACAAATCGACGAAGGATTACTAGAAAAATTATCATTCCTGATTGACTACCGACGTAATATCTATGATCGATGACGAAAAAAGAGATGGAACCTATATGTCGGATGCACAATTTTATCATAATGTTAATATTTTTGTCGCTAACTTCGTCGATGGGTAGGCAATGGACATATGTGTCATTATTCTTTCACTGAATTTTTGTCACTATATTCTTTGCTCTTTTGTCAACACTAAGAGGCCTTAGCCACGAATTTCGAGCAGTGACATTCAATCCACTGATGAAGTTTTTTCATTGGCTTTCTGTCACATTTGTGTATAGCGATGAACTCCTTCAGTACAACAACAAAAATCTTTGTCTTTATATTGATGCTTTTGTGTAGTAAGGTGGACAGGTTCGAGGGCTTGACCCGCTAGGGGTTCGCATCATCTGCTTGGCTGGCACAACCAAGAGTGGGAAAACTATTTGGAACATGTGTCACGCCCCAGTCCCAAAATACACGGGACCAGGCCACGTGGCATTGGCCAGCTGACACGTCTCCGAGGATATCCTAATTTAATGGATCCTAGCGAAGCGTGCTGCGCTGTCCTAATACTAACAAGTCTAATACTATCATCCAACAGGCAGTGTCTAATCTCATCCACAATACAACAAGAAGTACTGAAATAAATACTGGAAAATAAGTGCAGAGTTGAAATGTCATAGTACAAACCAAATATGTCCGGTGGGAACAAACCCACTACAAATGATGAATAAGAGTACTGAAGACAGAAATAAAGAGAGTACGACTAGAGCAACTGTTATCTAGATAAGAAGCTCCAGTCCTAGGCGGAAGGCCTACCAGGTAATCAAGGAAACTCCGACGGTAGCACCTCTAGCTCCTCCTCGGAAGCGTACCTAGTCTCCAATCCAGGTTCGTACACAGTGGGATAATATACCTCATCCAAATCTGGAAGGGAACCAGGTCCTCAAAGGGATGTAACAAGATACAAAAATGCATGCCATATATAGTACTGAATAAAATAAAGGAGTGTGCTAACCATCTAAGTGAATGCAATGTGAGGACAACCTTGGAACGTATGGGTAGGTGTAGGCATAACGTCCATACTCCGAAGAGCATGGTATCTGTCCATGTAACGTCCATCATTCCGAAGAATGAGGTATCTGCAAATGTATATACGTCCGTATCGCTCCGAAGAACGCAGTATCTGAATAAAGGAAGTCATCGGATCCGTGGCTCCTCTGGATACTACGGAGTCCAATGTGTGTATCCCATACGCCTATCAGTTGTCCTCCCGCCCAATACGGATACACAAGTCGAATACATGACGTGAATATCCCGTAACTATATGCCAAGTCTTATCTAACTAGATCACCATAAATTACGTGCTAAACCGTGATGCATGTCGTACGCACCGATAGCTAGTCGGGTATGCGGACCCGCATCCCAATATGAATTTACCATCGTGATGCGTGTACAAGTGTCACGGCCTAGAAAGATATCAGAATATCCTCGTAGTAGTAGGTGAGTCTGCTAGCAGCTAGGTCAAGTACACTACTCATCGACGTATTCGTCAACTGCACCCGAGTCAATCTCGGACGCGCACAGTTATATATATATTGCAACAAAATATCATACAACAGTTATTAATTTAAATTAAACAGTAATCAAGCAAGGTATACTTGCCTGAGTCCTCTAGCTGCGAATGCCAATATCCTACTCCTGAAGTCTCGCCTGTACGGTCCAGTGATCCTATATATAATATAATAATACCAACATCAGTCACTACAATAGTACGATCATGACACACTATGTTGCAGTAATGAACTGACGCAAGGTTACGACTGTCCATCTAGTTGGACCACGTGTGTACGTAGCTAAACGTACACGTGTCGTTCCTCGAGTTTCGTGTACACCAAACACAGTTCCTAACATATGAGAATACGCTAAAATAGCATTTAATACAAGAATACATATTTTACTATTATTGTTTAATTGGCTAGGACAACATAGTACATATATATATATATAAAACATATATACATATATGTACACAAATACATAATAACATAATTTCATAAATAAAATACATATGTTCATTTATACATATTTAAATAAGCATATACATATTTACATAGATATACACAAAAGTCTTTACATATACATATATATTTAAATAATAACATATGTATATAAATACATATATAAATATGTATACACATAAAGTATACGTTTTTAAATATGGATTTGTATTTATATACATAAACACAATAGTACATAGATATACACATAGTACATTATATATATATATATATACACACACATAACCAATTTAAAATAGTTTATACAATAATAATAAAATACAATACATATATATATATAATAACAATATGGGAATACATAAATATATACATAATACATTATATACACAAAAAGTATACGTATACGTATATATATATATATATATATATATATATATATATATATATATATAATAAGCATATATATGTATATATATACATAGTAATACAATACATATACATATAGAATAGTATATGCATTTATACATAGTATAATATATATAGTTAAATACATATATAAATAGCATATATTATACGTACTACTAAATATAAATACATATATAAATACGTATATATACAGAATATATATATATATATATATATATTATGTATAAGTGTAAAACCCCTATCCCTAAAAACCGTATATACCCTTTTTAATTATTAATTATTAATTATTAATTTAATTGTAGTAATTAGTGGCTAATTAGGAGAAATAGATTTTTATTAATTTTTATTTTAGGTGTTGGAGCACTTAGAGGATTTATGGGACCATCAGGAATTTTTTAGAATTTATTTCATGTAGGAGTCCCCTTGAGCAGTTGCTAGCTTAATAGTGTGCATTAATATAATTTGGAATTTTTTCTATGAGCATATATATATATATATATATATATATATATATATATATATATATATATATATATATGCATGTATATATTTAAATAGAATTGGAAAAAGAGTTGTAAAAGAAAAGAAAATAAAATAAACTAATAACTACAATTAAATAACCTATTAACCATACTACAACCAACCCCCTAAAGCATAACAGCCAGCAAGCACCACCGCCACCTTTGCTAAGCCATGTGAGCCCCTTTTTGCATAATTCCTACAGCAAGCAAACCCACGTTAGCCAAGACCCCCCCCCCCCGGCCGCGAATACAAATCCAATCCCCTCTCTCCCTTTCATATATATATATATATATATATATATATATATATATATATATATATATATATATATTTATTTCTCTAAACCCTAAACCTAATCATCCAGACTCTCCCTCTTCCCATCTAGACCAAGAGAGCACCGCCACCGCAGCCGGAGAACCCCGCCAGGCCGTCCAAACCAATCCCGATGACCGCGACCCCGCGCACTACAGATTCCCACAGCGAGGTACCTGTGTTCCGGAGTTGTTTTCCGTCGACTCGCTCAACCAAATGCCACCCCGTCTTCACCGGTATGCTCACCCCTTAACCCTCTTCCTTATCTGTGTGATAGTAGACCTCGAACAACGCGCAACCATAGGCAAAAACAACGCCAAAGTTGGCAGAAACAGACCAAATTCTGGGATCGTAGAAAACTGCGGTGACCACCCATATCTCCGAGTTCGTATCTCCCACCACAGAGATCCGAATTCGATAATTCTTTTTGGTATGCATAGACCACTTGACCTAGTTTAATTTCTGTTAAATAATCCTAGATTATTAACTGCTGTAGACAGAATTAAATTCGTTAGAAAACTTCGCGAACCCACTTTTCCCAGATTTCCAAAAGTTGTGAAACGGAGCGCGCCCCGCCAAACGGGACCGCCCCGCCGTATACCAAGTGTACCGAACGGTGCGTGCAACGTAATCAAACACATAAAAATTTGCAGAAACTGATTCGGACGCGTGTGCGCGCCGGAATCAGCCCGTATCCGCGGATACATCCGGTGTCGCAACTTTTGCGAAAGTCGTGCGCATTTTGTGCACGCTCGTCAGATTGCGACGAAACTTGCGCCACTGGACTCGTGGTAACGCGCTGGTCCTGTGACCCAATTTTTATGCAATTCTGAGATGGTTGACCAAGTCGCCAATTGGCGGGCCCCACGGTTGACTTTTTGGACTAAATTGTGTTCGGCCCATAAGAATCCACATTTGGACATACCGTTGGGTTCGTATTGACATTTAGAGTTTGTTTGACCTATAACTTGTCCCATTTAGAGACTGTTACCCTTGGCACATTTTTTGGTGCAAAGTGGGCCACACGTGGACCCCACTTTGACCCAAAATTATCGTTTTACCCCTGTGTCCAAATTGGACGAAAGGGGAGTACTTTTTAGCTATTTTGCTCATTCCGAAAACGTTAGTGATGTCCATTTCAGTATCCGGATACGTTTGTTCGGAGGCCTTAGTTCCAGATCCCGTGTCCTTGACATTGGACGCTTACACTTTACAGATTTCTTGCCAGTCAAGTATACCTTGCCATTGTACTGTTATTCATATTCCATATGTTGCATGCATCTTTATTTTCTGTCTTTAGTTTATATATATTAATTGTACATAAAATGCGCTTCCAAGGAAACTTGGGTGCAACGACGGTGTCGTCGTAATTATTTTTATTATGTATATGCATTGACCTTGTTTCTGAGACCACCCCATTATCATGTAGCATCATTAGGTTTTATTTGACTATGACACATATTTTTACACAAGTTGTGAGTCTCATATAGATCAAGGACGCACGTACTGACTGATCATCGGTACGCGTGGGACGTGCGTTAGGAATAACTGCTATTAGAAACTTTGCATGCTAGAAGACTTGGCAGTTATTAGAGGTCCATGGACATAGCTTATTGTAGTACGGTGGTCCCATCCTTGTCCTTGTTTGGTTGCAGGATGGGGCTAGGGTACTAAGAATAGGCTATGAACCAAATTGTGTCATGGATGTGACATGCTTAGAGCATGGGGTGGGAAGAACAACAAGTACCGCATTTGAGCTCCTTTGCACTTTTTTCTGTGCGCCCGGATTCTCCGCTGGAGATACATGTGGTGATGACCACTATATATTATATTATTATCAGGCGGACCTCCGGCGTTCGAAAGATGACGTGCCTTTGTAGGCCCCTGGATCTCCAATAGAGAACCATGCCAAATCCCAGTTTTCAGCCAGATAGCTCACTTGTGGGGAAAGTTGTTCTTAAACTGCATTCACTTTAGACGGTTAGGCGACCCATTGGATATTTATTTCAGTACTTTATTGGCATGCTTTTATGTATCTTGTTATGTCCCTCTGAGGACCTGGCCCTTCCAGGTGTATCTGTTCTTGAGTATTTGCAGGAGCGCAGGTTCGGATGGTTACATATGATTCGAGGGTGTCTTCTCTTCGAGCCGTGATTGATAGCTGGTATTCTCATATTGTGTTTGTTGTGTTGTACTTATATTGTATTTACTTTTCCATTCGAGTTGGTAGTGGATTTGTTTCCATCCAACTATCATCCTTAGATACTTCTTATTGAGATCTAGTTTCATAGATACTGTTTAATTATTTATATTTGATTTTCGTGGATGAGATTTAGATTATACCTTGTGACTTGTGACATATGTTATACCACTTGTGGATTTGATATTCATATTACAACGTACGTATGGGTTTGGTTTCCATATATTGGAGTTGCCATATCCATGCGGCTGGCATGCTTACGTGTCCTAGTCCTACGTATTTTTGGGACTGGGGCGTGACATATTTTTTTGTGGTGGCCCATGCAGGTCGAGAGCATATTATCTCAGTTACGTTATTGTACCGAACAAGCCTGCACCTAGGACTAGAGTATAGGATCTCATCCACATTGGTTACGACTCATTCTCCTTCTAATCCATTCTATTTGAATAATTTGCATCCTGCTTGGTTCATGTGTTTCCCTATTAGTTTCTTGAGTATAGCCTCTCCTAGAATATATAAGTTCCTGTTGTTAGATGATAAGTAAGGTAACCTTCCTATTAAGAGTACCACTAGAGTATTGACACCCCACTAAGTTTAGAATATCTAGTGAACCCTAGAATTCCTTATCTATAGATTGGTTTACCATTATCCCTTGATGTATTATGAAGGACTTGAGAGTAATATAGATACTACTAGGGTTAGTTAGAAGTTCGACCATATTGTTTGACCCTAGTATTGAGGAACCAATAGAAAACCAAAAATTGAACATTAGGACTGAACCTAACCTTCGCAGTTAGATAAGTATTGGAGAACTATAAATTTAGATTCTTGTCTTGAGATAAGAAGACAGTACCTTAGGAAGCCTAGAGGAATGTAATCAACACTTTTTCCTTGATCATACCTCGAACATAGCAACTAGCATACCACCCCCTTAGAGAACCATGATGCTATCTAGAGCCCTCTATTTTAATTTCATATATTGTTCCTTTGCGACCCTAGCACTCGCTAGTGTGCGACGAATGATTACGTTTCTTCTCTTCATCTTTCAACTCGTGCCATCTGACACTTCTATTTATAGACCAAGTGATTTTATTCTATGTTAGGATATATATAGCTTGCTAGGATTTTGGTTGTTACTCTTGAAGTTTTGAATTATATGATTGGTAATTAGAACTTGACAGTTTAAGTTATTATAGATTATGACCTAATGATTACCCCTTAGCTTTAAGTCGCGTAATTTGTACCCCCACCTCGATATAAGTTAGATCCCTTTCCCCTTGACGGCCAGTAACTCTTTTATCCTTACTATTGACACTTGTTCTATAAGCACTATGACTAAGGCTTAAGACGACCATGACCTATGTAATATAGGAGGATACCCTAATAAGTATCGAGACCCTTTCTCGTAGACCTTAACCGGAGCTTCTACGGTATCCTTAAAATAGTACAGTATTAGTTTATTGTTATAAGTTGGATAGTATACCTCACAACTTAGTATCACATAGTCCTCTTGACCCATCGATGTAGTGTAACTGAATGACATTACCTGTATGCTAGCAAAAGATGACAGTGTTTATTCAGACGGTAGAATTTAGAGGCCCATGCCCTATTTGGTCGATGAGAGACTTAGACAAGGAGTTGTATGACAACTGTAGAGATTGTATAGTCTTAACTTCTTGTGAACTTGAAATATGTTGTGACTTTTTTCATCATGATCTAGCGCATTTATATTTCATATACTACCTTGACTTATGCTGCTATTTTATAGCCTAGTTTTGCAAGCTTATTCTTTTATCA